>CM075296.1:8172716-8270509 GCA_037672795.1 Lagerstroemia speciosa
CGGATAATTACTCTAGTTATAATTTTATATATTTATGAAAAAGTTCATCTTTAGCCCTCAATGTTTTTTTTTTTTTTTATCATTTATCATTTTCGTCATAAATATTTTTGAGATAGATTTGGTGGCCGACCTTTTCACATCAAGATACTTTTATTTTCATTATTTTAGTATTAAAAGTATTGATTAAAGGTAAGAATAATAGTGAATAATGAAACCTAAAAAAATAAAAATAAATAAATAAGAGAGAAAGGGTAACCCAACGTTATTTTACTATTATTTAATTCGGTGGGTCCGTCATTTGATTGGGACTCGAATTTTTCATATTGATTTCTTTATATCTTGAAAATTATCTAAAATATGTTATTTTAGATCCATGTATCCCGAAAACGAATATTCAAGAGCCTTCATGAAACTAGCTGATGAATGTCCTCACATGTTAACTATGAAACCTGTTACAGCCGGAATTGCAAAGTTTTACAATTCTTTTCATTTGCCTCTTCTATATAGGTCCTCGTCGACAATGAAGACTTCCCTAAGGAACTGCAGTAAAGAAGAGCAAGAGTTTATGCGAAGAGACTCTGTAGTGACTTTAAGAAGAAGAGTGACTGTCCTTTGAGTCGTATAATAATGTGAGGCTGTGATTGAAGTTTGATATTGGCAATCCCTGTTCGATATTTATTTAGGCTGTCAATTACTATGTTATATGAATGTATCAGCTCTTGAGATTTGGAACCCTTAATGCTTCTCTCTGCTCTGCTGGCTGGTTAGATATCTTAAGATTTACCAGATTGCTTGTTCATAATTTTAACTGGTATAACCTATCTAATTGGACATATGATAGGTTAAGGTAAGGAACTTGAGCCAGGATTGTTGAAAACTTTCAAGGTAACTTGAAGCTCGAATCTGTCTTCGTGTTTTGATGTAACAGAATCTAGAATATAACTAACAGGTAAAGAAATGATTGTAGCTGGATTGAACTTTGGATGTAATATGCATGCAAAGCAATCTGAGGCTAAATATTTGTTGTCTGGTTGAAGGAAGTGAACATGTCGGGATTTTAAGTTTCAAGTGCTTGGTAGCATAGTGAGTGCAATACTTAAGAGCTTGCCATAATATAACTGTATTGCTATGGATTCACCAGGACAATGATGGCTTGATTCAACCCCGCAAGACGGATCTCCTGGTGAGAATCAAAATCAAGATTCAGTCCAACTTTTCAAGAAATGATGAGAATAGATCTCTTCAGCTCATATTTACTGATTGTAGGCCAGCATATTTTATGTCTTGTCAAGTAGCCGAATCGGAATGATTCTGAAGCAACTGGGTTATGCGATCCCACATTCGATGAGTTTCTACCGTGGCAATGTCGAACATCTTCTGCCACTAGCTAAGTGGCACCATGAAGAGTATGGCTAGATATACATTGATGACAATAAAGGGAAACACCGCGACCAGGACTCTCAGGATCAGCTCACAAGATACGAATCCTGATGCGTGGACGACGTACTTGACCGTGGAATACATCCTCGACTTGAGAGCAAGCTGCCGTGCCATTTCCATGTACCCGATGCCGTAGATGAAAATATTTAGGATGAAAGCCGACGTGGTGATCAGACACTTTGAACGGGGACACGCGGCCATCAAATTTCAGTTGGGTGAGGATGAGAAGCACTCCGATGAGGAAGGTGAAAGCTGCGTGTCCTCTCTTGTGGGAAGCTGCTTCTCCATCGTTCTGGCTCTCCCTGTCGTTCATGAACATTATGGCATCAAACAGATTGACTTATATCCACATTATATCCACGTACTATGGCACAGTAATGCACACCACAAATGAGTTGCATAGTTTAGAAGGAGAATGTACTAAATGGTGTATTATATGGCCCGAGGCCGTTGTAATCCCCAAATACCGACCCTTCAAGGAGTTAAACTCTAGACCTGACCTATTATATATTATTAGCGTATTAACGGATCCAATAAAAAAATACTTACTATTTTTTTGTCGGTGTAAATTACTTAATTTGGGCATCAGCAAATTGCTTGGGAACTCATCAAAGGAAAATATACCTGAATTTTTGGACAAAATCTTACATGTAATGGTGTCACCACAACAACCTATAAAATCAAGTTATCTTAGGATTTTTTTCCTTTTAATTTTTATTAACAAATCCTAAAAATAACTGAATAATATTTGTTCGTAATATTGTATTAGTACTGTCACGTGATATACGTATTGTACACATAAATCTCTCGAATTTTTGGGTTCTATTGTCCTTCATATTCCTCACAGGGGAAGAAGGATAGTCAACCACCTAAGCCAGAAGCAATGAGAAATAAATTAAACTAAGAGACGCCAATATTTTAATGCAGATACATCCTCGATCAGAGATTTTTAGGCGGACCCAATACACGCTGAATCCATCAGGGAAGCGCTGGTACCTTCACAAGAAACTTAAAATTACCAGTATTTTTCCTAATGTGCTGACGGTGGACTGTGTTCACATTGGAATTATGCAAATCATCTACTGTTGAACTTCTCATTTATATGCAAAGGAAAGGTAGTCATCGTGGAGAACTTATCCATCCACCGCAATGCAACGTTTAGATTTTTGTGTTCAATCATAAATATGTTAGGCGTACTAAACAATTAGCGCTTGATGCCTATCCATCACTATAATCCCATCGAAAACGTTGCAAAGTCCAACAAATCAGTGTCCTCAATACCCAACCCCAAAAAGCACATTTATAGCATATATTTTAACAGTAATGCGTGGAATAAATTCAAATATAAGATTTTAAACTCTCTAAATCATATGTATGTGTTGGGTTATCCCTCCCATTTGGAGGGTGATTTGGGCTCGATTGATTTGGGTCGGTTAATTTGGACTTCAATTAATGTTTTAATTGTGGTCCATGAGTTATCTTCTCTGAGGGCTTTTAATCCACAAAGAAAAGAGCAACAATTAGGGTTGCTGTGTGACAACCAAAAATACATAGCAGTCAACAGAGGATAAAACAACAGAAAACAACAAGCGATGGAAGAAAAATTGCAGCACAAATTTGTTCAAAAAATAGGGAAAAATAGAGCAGTTTTTCTGAGTGCGTAACAAGAGATCAAACCTCAAACGGAGTGTCAAACGAACCCCGATTGGGATGAAATTTTGATAGCAGCCTCATGACTCCTGGGGCTAAGTTCTGAACGGTGGAGATTGGATTTGGAGGTCCTTAGGTTTTGTTTTCAGTCTAATTAGTAGAGCAGTTTCTATAGTGATAAATTGTGGTGATCCAATGGAGTGATTCTTAATTTGGTGATTGTTCTCTTGAAAAAAATCTTGTAATCTCCATTGATATAGTGGAAAGTTTAGTTGGCATAGGCCGTGGTTTTTTCCCACATTGGAGTTTCCATGTTAAGTTTTTGGCCTTCCGGTTTTGATTATTGCTTTTATTATTTTTATATAACTGCACCATCATTCTCGACAGTGATCTACTATTAAACTTCGTAATAGAAATCTGCAACAAACTGAGGTAGGTATACACTAAAAAATTAATTCGAATACTCGCGGCGGGGGGTGGTGGGGGGTGTACTAAATTAGAGTAAATAGGTTGAGGATGCCTCTTCCTAGAGAGAGAGGATCGTGTATAACGGGTATATCACGTGACAATACTGACATGATATCATAGAATTAACAAAATTCATCCATTTTAAGATTGTTTTAAATAAAATCCTACAAAAAGATAACTCTAAAAATAACTAAATTATATTAGTTTGTAACATCACGCTAGAAATATACCCATTACATGAGAAGTTCTTAAGTGATTCTATATCACCACGTGGGCTTGAGAAAACATCAATCAGAACGTAAAAAATGAGCAAATTAGTGTTAATCACCATAACAATTACCATAATTATTACTAATAAAAAATAATTTAATTAGTTATTACTTACTGTATTATTGTGAAGTAGAAACCATCTAAGATCAACAAATAATTTTACAAAAAACAAAGAGAAAAAAATGGAATGAAAGTCCAGTGGTTCCTTAGAGTAATTGTGCTAACCTGTGAAGGAGAGTTGGAGCGGGAGAAGAAGCAATTTGCTCGACGCCTATCTTCGTCGGTTGCTCCATTCTCAATCTTGCGTCCGCACGGCGCTTCCTATTCCCAGGCATGGATTCGGTAATGGATTATATAGTGACAAAAGAAATCGTTCGAGTCCACACGGCAAACTAGCAGACAAATAGGCCGAAAGTAACAAAAAGGAAACTCATGCTTAGTCTTCAGATGGAGTCAATATTTAAGTGTGTTAACGAATTAATTGTATATATCATTGTTTGAATTTTTACACATGTAAAGTTAATTATTAAAAATTATAAAAATCTTATACGTATTAATATTTTAAAAAATTTACATAATTAATTTATTATATGTTACATATTGAATACTTGCTCAGCTGCTGTTTTCGGTAGTACTGTTCTGCTGTTCAAACTGCAAGCAAACCACTGTTTAAAATAAATGGAAACGATGATTTGTAGTGGAACGCACCTTTAGGGAAGGTGGGTGGGGGAATCCGGAAGTAGCTGTCTGTCCAATAAAGACGAAATCATCATCATTTCACAGTCTCCCCAGCAGACTTGGTTATCACAGTCTCCCTACTTCAATTTGATGGTATGTTGGGTCGAAACCCAACAACTCATTTCCATCTCCCTCTTTGGTGATTCATTCTTATTCCAATCACCACAGCTTGATTGTTTGTTGTAATAATATTCGTATACTGATGCGATTTTCTCATTTATTTTTGTTTAAAATTAGCCTTAGTTCCTGATCTCATAGTTCTATTTTTCTTGAGAGTAAATTGCATAATAATGTATTTTTCTTTAAAAATTGTTGACATTTGACAAAATTTTCTACTTTGTCACAACCTTTAAAAATACAAGATATTGTCGCGTGTTTTCCTCTTTTCTTTTTTGCGAAATGTCATGTAGTTAACTCCATTTAAATTCTCTGTTTAATTGTTGACATGGCATACTAACGTGATATTCTTCATTGTGGACTTCGTATTACACATGGATAATAGAAATTGCTGAAAATTAAATCTTGTATTGGATAGATAATAAAAAAGAATTATATAATATAACATATATGAGTATAAATTAACTATCACTTTAGACAGTTATGTAAATACAAGTCTAATATTTCACGATCGACTAGCAGATTTTACCCAGTATCAGCACAGATTTACAATAATAAATCTAATTTCATTATATAATAGTAATAAATCTAGCCTTAACGTGTTAAAATTTCCTATTTCTCTGTCAATGCATAAATGAGAATAACGTGTCAACAATAAAGGATGGAAAGCACACAACAATTTCTGATATTTTTAAATGCCATAATAAAATGAGAAATTTCATTAAATCTCATGATTTAATAGGTAATTTATCTTTTTTTTCCGATCATTTTAACATTTATACACTTTTAATTAATGATAAAATGAAAAATCGTAATATAATTCTTCCATAGGTAAGTTATTGACCAAGCCGTTCAGCGTCCGTCCACGAACAACTGCAGCCATCCAGCATGCCTTCTTAATAAGCGGAAATCCCAAATTTATCCCAAACTAAGCCCACATTGAGTTATCAATCCTGATTCCCGAAAGCCCTAATCACTGACCCTCGTACTAAGTAGAGTATGTCCGACCAAAAAAATAGAGGATTTTCTCTTCAGAAATTGGCAGTAGATGTGAGCGTAAAGCCTTCAAAAAACTTCATAGTTATCAAAGACTCTTTGGAATCTTCTCTAAGCAGATTACTTAGATCCAAACACTTGGGACCGGGATTTCATTATCATCTTCGGGAAAATGATCGTGGAGACGTATCATGCTGGAAGCCTGCTACTAGGCTAGTTAAGATAGATAGATTTATCAAGATGGGAGATGATACTGTTGCGCTAAACTCACTTTTTCTAAACTGCCTGTATTTCGAGAAAGGAGGCTCGATACATTTCGCACCACCCTCGATTTGAGATCGAGTTGTTCCAGTTTGATTTTTATCAGTGGAATTATCCGTGTCCATCTATTCCCTATTCTTTCTATCCTCTTTTAAACATATGTGTCTCCTTTGTAATACTAAAAAAACAAAAAAAACAAAGTATTGTGAGTGAAAAATAAAATACAATTGAGTTGAAACTGTTCAGCTGAAAATCATGGATCATGGAATTGGGCATAATTAGTCGGTAACTGATCAAATGGAAATCCATAACTCTCCTTTAAGCCCGAGACAGATTTAGGCCCATAAAATTATCGGGCTACCCTGCTCAAATATTAAAAACAAAAGTTTTTAACTCAGTTATATATATATATATATATGTATATGTTTTTGTTCTTTTATTTTAAGAGAGAAGTGAGTAGTTTTGGTCTTTTTTAATTTTCAAAACTACCCTTCATCACAATACAATTATATTATAGTTCTAATTCTTTTGTTGTTATTTCAATTATTTCAAAACAGTTATTTCATCATCATTTTTTCCATCACAATTTTTATTCAAAAATTTTTATAGCTATAACTATCAAAAACTATTTATTGATGAGATTTCATTTTACAATCATATTTTAGTATATTTTATCATTCGAAGAGTTTTGATATGTAGAAATAGGAGCAGTCCTTTTGGTATCTTTAATTGGCATATAATAATATTTTGTTATATTCAATAAAGCTCACCGTGCGTAACATGGGTTATTCACTAGTTTTTTTTGCACTACACAGTATTGCTGGGCATAGTTGAAGTGTACATCGAGATTAATTTGCAGTCGGGCCAGAATTCCTAGGAAAATTCCTGTCGACCCTCCCAACCTAGGATTTTATTTTGGGATTACCCATTTGGAGGCATTATGAGGGAATTATTAGGCCAACTCCAAGTTGATAGTCATTCACTAGTTATTATTTTAAGGGATGAGACTTTTTTTGTCATTTTTTCTTTCTTAAAATGCCCTTAATTAAAATTTCAGTGGCTCTTAAATTGGAATAAAGCAAGGTCATGATCTTAAATTCGACATCTATAACTACCTATCTTCCACCATTTTCTCTTCCACTTCCACTATTATCTCTATTTAATTTAAAAATTAAATTTATTTTTATTGAGATGAAATATGATGTGTGTCATACGAGTAAACCTCTAGTCTATTATATATTAATACTTTAAGGGAGAAGACCATTTCAAGTAAATCTCTAGTCTATTATCTATTATTACTTTAAAGGAGAAGACCATTACGAGTAAACCTCTAATCTATTATCTATTAGTACTTTAAGGAAGAAGACTATTTTTAGTATCATCCTTTCCTTTCCAAAAATGTCATTGTGCATATAAATTGAAATTTTGCTAGCTTATAAATTGGAATGAAATGATAACATAATCGTAAATTTGACATGTATCACTACTCACTTTCCACTTTTTTTTTTCCGACTCCCATCATCTTCCATTTCTTTAAATTAGTTTTTGGAGGTTCTGCGCATAATTGGTTAAATTAAAAATACATACAATTCGTGTTATAATTTGGTAAATAGTAAAATTGCAGGGGCAGTTTGGGACAACCAATAACTCCCCCTGTTATCACTGTGTGGACTTTGCTATTGCTTCAAATAGAATATTCTATGCATTAAACAATGAGAAACGATATTATGAGCCTCGAGAGTGTGTTGTGGTCGCAGAACAGACACTACAAGAAACTTCTCTTTTACTGACAGAGGCATTAGAAGGAAAATGGTCGAAATAGTGTCGGTAAACCTCAATACCGACCGATTTATCGACCAAAGAAGCTTAGACGGAAAAGTGCTTGTCGAAAGCAATTATCGAGCAAATACCGACGAAAAATGTGCTCGGAAGTTACTGACCAATATTTGCACCGCTAGTTGGTCGCTAATTGGTCGAAATTATTGACAAATAGGTTGGTCGGTAATTCGTCTAAAGTTATCGACGAAGAGGGCTGGTCGGTAATTCGTCTAAAGTTTTGGTCGCTAATTAGTCTGAAGTTATCGACCAAGAGGGTTGGTCGCTAATTCGTCTAAAGTTATCGACGAAACGGTTGGTCGCTAATTAGTCTAAAGTTATCGACGAAGAGGGTTGGTCGGTAATTCGTCTAAAGTTATCGACGAAACGGTTGGTCGCTAATTAGTCTGAAGTTATCGACGAAGAGGGTTGGTCGGTAATTCGTCTAAAGTTATCGACGAAAAGAAAAGGTTGGTCGCTAATTAGTCTAAAGTTATCGACGAAGAGGTTGGTCGGTAATTTGTCTAAAGTTATCGACGAAAAGGTTGGTCGCTAGTTAGTCGCTATTGCATCTCAGTGTCAAAAAGTTATCGACCAACTAATTGGTCGAAAACTAGTCGAAAGTTATAGATATATAAATTGATTTTAAAAAAATGTACTGACATGTATACAAATTTTTTATACATGTTAATAAACAAATGATCAGTTGGAATATTTTATTAATATGATATACATTTAGAAGTACATATTGGAAAGATACATAATCGATACTTATCTTTTACAAATCTTCATATATAAGATACCTACACATCAAATAGTAGAAGAAGCAATAGCGAAAATGAAGTATGATCGTTAACCACTGACCTTCCTTACTGAACTTTAATCTAAAAAAAAAAAGGAAGCAACAAGAGCTCCATTGGTCTTCGAGTTTGATAATCGACTTGTGCTAAAGCTGTCTGAAAATGGTGGAGAAGTTCACGAACATAGATTGCAGCTTGCAAGATATGATGATGGCATGGCCGGACCTAAATGTGATAGTCTTCTGATGATGCTCAGGGCTCGAGGGAAGGAAGAGGCGAAGGCAACGACAGTGTGGAAGGCTCCCAGCAGTGCAAGAAGAAGGCTTCGGTGGAGTTGTTGGATCGGCAGGATGGTGGCTTTTCTTCATCTGTCTCTCTCCCTTTGGTGAAGAGAAGCAACAGCCTTTTTATAAGGGAGGTTTTGAAATTTAAAAAAATAATAAGAAATGAAAAAGAAATACAAGAGAAGACAGTAAGGACAGGAAGATGAGGCACAGGTGGCGTGAAGATTTGTTCCACAGTGCACTATCACCATAGCAGACATGGAGGTCGGCTCTGTGTTTGATTAGCTCTATATTGTTGCGTGTACGTATATCCAAGCAGATTGAAGAGACTGGAAAAGTATGTTGGTCGGTAGTTGGTCGGTACTTGGTCACAAAGTATATTGGTCGGTAATTGAGCGGTAGTTGGTCGGTAAATATGAAAAAGTACATTTCGCTGGTAGTTGGTCGGTAGTTGGTCTGAAAGTGAAAAGAATTAAAATAATAAACTATCGTAAATTAGTGATGTAATAAAATTCATTTCTTCTAACATCTATTTGTAAAATTTTTGTCGTATTGCTGAAACAATATTCACCAAATAATAATATAAAATTAATCAAAATATTATTCATATAATTAATAAAATATTTATTATGTGTATATTACCTTCCACTCAGAAAATAAAGCACGTCTAAATTCTTCTGGAATATCGGCCCAGCTCTTAAAAAATGTTTTGACATGATTACGAATAACCATTGAAATTGCTTCAGTTCCCCTCTTAGATGGTTTATACCTGCATTATAAGATATTGACAAGTACATTATAAAATATTCATATTAAGATGTACTTTTGTATAATAATATTAACTTTAACACTTACCCATTGGTACCCTCTCGCATTAGAAAATATCGGCCTGACGGTTCAGAGTCTGAATGAGAAGGCTGGGCGGGGGAATCATCAGGTTCACCTTCATCACTTTCTTCTCGTTCGTCGTCCATGTTAACTGGCCGTGTGGAAGGTGAAGTACGGGTAGGTACATTTTCATCGGATCCGAACATCTCTTCATTCGTGTAAAAAGGGACATTGAACCGGGGTGCATCATTTGCTTGGCTCAAATCACGGGCGGGAGGTTCTGGAATGTAAACATTGTCTCTTGGACCGTATATGTATTGACCTTGGGAATCGACAGGTGCACGATACATCCGTTGCAACTCTGAATCTGTTAAAGGTGTATATAAAGTGTCTTCGACTTGGTGTATACGTGTTCCTGACCCCCATTGATGCAATAATTGATTATATTGTTCTGACCGAAAAAGAGAGCTACCTGGCGCCGTAGATGGTCTCGAAGCAAAGGCAAATCCGCGACCAGCAACTGGTGTCGTTAATGCGGGATTCGGAGCAGTCATAGGTGTCGTTAATCGATACGGAGCTTGGAATGCCGGAAACCTTAATCCACGGTCAATATTTTGCGATTGAGGAAGCTCCGTATGTGTTGCCTCTGCCGATGATGTAGCCGCTTCACGCCTCCTGATCATCTTACCTTTGTTACTATTATTGGCGGGTCGCCTTGTAGGTTGCGACATCTTTGGAGAAGAGCAAAGTTCACCAAAGAAAACTTGAGGAGGCAGTGAAAGAGTTGCGTCAGAGGGAGAGTAGGAAGAAAAAAGGATGAATGTGAATGTGTTGTTGAAAAATGGTAAGCTTATATATAATGGAGGGTGAGGAACAGTAGGATTCGTTCATATCTTTTTGCAGACATCATTATTCGAAGTTGAGATTTAGGGTGAGGTTGACATATTAATATTTTGACAAACGACCTTGTCGCTACTTGGTTGATATAGTATTTTGACCAACGATATGGTCGGTAGTTGGTCGGTAGTTGGTCGGTAGTTAATAAATTATTAATAAAAAATGGACAACAAAACATTTCTCTATAGCTGGTCAATAAAACTCTGACTATGGTGTGATTGACATGATATATTTGTATAGTACGTTGACATGATATTTAACTTATATAGTACGTAATATAATAAATTGCGATGTGATTGACATGAATATTTACCTTGTAGAGTACGCAATAGTACTATTGCTTTGCAGAATAAGAAAACTTTCCATGATCTTATTTTTCAAATATATTTTATTTATTATTGAGTAATTGATATAAAAAAATTATGTGTCACAATATTCTAATTTTGAGATTATAAGATTCTTTTAATATATTATAGGTAGTTAATAATATTTCATTTCTTCGATGATATTATTGTAATATATTTTAGGAAGTTATAAATATTCACTATTTCTAATTTTGGGCTGCTATCCTTGCCACACGATATATATATTCTTAATCATTACTGATATACTTGTACATGACTAAAAGATTTACTTAGACAAATAACCATGACAGAGTGGAATATATGTAATGATCACGTATATACTATTGGGATTCATCATAAAAAAATAGCCGCATGCATGTAGATATATAAAATTATTCATACTCCATCACTATAATTGTCATATTCATCGTCATCATCACTTTCTTGTGGTGTACATGGTACTTCTTCATTTATACAAATGTCTTCATTATCTATACTGGCTTCCACTACTTGTGGTACAAAATTATCATCATTTAAGGGCTCATTGATCTCATCGCAGGGTACTGGTAGGACATGCTGATTGGATTCATTCTGGTAGGCCACTTCTAATAAATCGGGAATTTCTATACGGCCAGCTGATTTGGTATGAATGACTGCCCACCAGTTTAATTTGTTTTTAACAGTTGGTGGGTACGGGACAAAGTAAACTTGTTTACATTGTCTCGCGATAATGAATGGGTCATACTTTTGATACCTTGCCCGATGTCGAACTTCAACAATCTGGTACTCTGGATGAACTGTACGTGTACCCCTTCCTGGAGTTGGGTCAAACCAACTACAATGAAACAGCACAACAGTATGACTACGTGATCCCATATACTGCAGTTCTACAATCTCTTCCAATATTCCATAGTAGTCACTTGAAGATCCATCATCAGCAACACCTTTTACCCATACACCACTATTGCATGTTTTCCTCCCTTTGCTCCAACTGTTGGTGTGAAACTTATACCCATTCACATAATATTTATTCCAACTTTTGATTTGTCGATTAGGTCCCCAAGCAAGTGCATGGAGTGCTGGATTATTGATTCCGTTACTCGGCTCAAAAACCTACATGATAATGTAAGGTTAGTTGACTAGATTATTTATCATTCAAATTTAAGAAAATAAGAAATTCATATATAAAATATGGAATCACGTACGTACATATTCCTTAAACCATGTAGCGAAATGCTGCTCAATGAAATAATTAATCTCTTGAACATGTTGTGCGTGTGAGAGGATGAAGTACCTAAGGCAAATAATTTACCGTATCATGTCAAATGCAATTATAATAAAAATAATTGATAAGGTCATCTAGTATATTTAAAATTTTTTGGTTCAACTTACTCAAGCAAATGCTTCACCTCATCACAGTTGATCAAAACATGTAAGCTTGCAGACGTCAATTCTTCGTCGCTTAAGTATCTGCATTTATATGCACCCGCTGTGCGACCAGAGTGATTAAAAATCTGTAATGACTCAGGAGATGTGACACGTGGTCCACCATCATCATTTCTAGGTACTCGTGTTCTAGATGTCAGTACATTTGAGTTAAAATAATATGAACAGAAATTAACAGTTTCCCGGCATAAATATGCTTGACAAATTGACCCTTCCACACGCGCCTTCTGCTTAATGGTTTTCTTCAACTTTCCTAAATATCTGGAAGAACAAAATTTGTAATGTTGAATATATAATTATATGATTATTGAAAGCACAGTTAAAAAATTAAGAAGGTAATACCTTTCAAATGGGTACATCCATCTGTATTGAACAGGTCCTGCAAGTCGAACCTCTTGTACCAAATGAACAGGTAAATGCTCCATACAGTCAAAAAATGCAGGTGGGAATATTCGCTCAAGCTTGCAAAGAATTATTGCAATGTTTTGCTCCAACCTCGGCAAATCATCTTCTTTTTGGCTAACTGAACATAAATCCTTAAAGAATTTGCTTACTTCGGCTAATGGTTTCCATATATGGTCAGGTAAGTCTTTGAAAGCAATGGGCATCAATTGTTCCATGAAGACATGGCAATCATGACTCTTCCAAGAGTATACTTTCCCTTCAAAACTGTCAACACGCCTTGCAAGGTTTGAAGAGTAGCCATCTGGCATGCGTAATTGACTAATCCATTCACAAACAGTTCGACGTTGCTCAGTTGTGAAAGTGAACTTCGCCTTTGGCTTCATCAATTGTCCATTCCCTCTGTCAATTAAGTGCAATTCAGGTCTTCTACAGTAGTTGATGAGATCCATTCTAGCCTTTATATTATCCTTCGTTTTATCCTTTATATCCATAACTGTGTTAAAGATGTTATCAAAAAAGTTTTTCTCTATGTGCATGACATCCAAGTTGTGACGAATCAAATTATCTTTCCAATACGGTAAGTCCCAAAAAATACTCTGCTTGTTCCAGTTATGGTTAGCTCCATATCCTGGAATCTTGCATAGACCACCATGTTGAACTATTGTTGGAAGAGTAGAAACAATTGAGTGAAGCTCCATAGCGGTTGGAAATGGGGGTGGAACAGACCGATCAATTCGTCTTTGGAAGAATTTTATTGAGTTGGACCTATATGGATGTGTTTCATCAAGAAACTGTCGATGACAATCAAACCAACTAATCTTACCACCATGCCTTAGCCTGAAAGCTTTAGTGTTGGACATGCAATATGGACATGCAAGCCTACCGGAAGTCATCCATCCAGACAACATACCATAAGCTGGGAAATCACTTACTGTCCACATCAATGCAGCTCTCATTTGAAATGTTTGCTCTGTTGCCACATCATAAGTGGGCTCCCCAACTTCCCACAGCAACTTTAGCTCTTCAATCAGTGGTTGAAGGTATATATCTATATTACTTTTTGGATTGTGGGGACCCGGTATGATACAAGTCAAGAACATGTATGGAGCGGTCATGCACATTTCTGGTGGTAAATTGTAGGGTGTAACAATGACAGGCCAACATGAGTAGGGGACACCAGAGGTTGTAAACGGACAAAAACCATCTGCACATAATCCAAGTCTCACATTACGAGGATCGGCCGCAAAATGAGGGTATTTTTTATCGAACTCCTTCCATGCTATCCCGTGTGAAGGATGAGACATGACACCATCTGATCTCCGGTTAAGATAGTGCCATGTCATATGTGGTGCTGAACTCATTGACGCATACAATCTCCTCAACCTAGGGATTAATGGTAGGTAATGCATTCTCTTTAATGGAATTTCCTTACTATTGCACCCTCCTTGTGTAAGACGCTGTCTATATCTAGCTGAACCACAGAACTTGCAACTGCGAAGGAATTTGTTATCCTTAAAGTAAAGCATGCAACCTTTCGGACAACAATCAAAGCTAATGCTAGTTAAACCAAGTTTTGCTAAAAGTTTCCTTGCCTCATAATAATTTTTTGGAACATTATGACTTGATGGTCCACACTCACCAATTAACTGGAATATTTGATCCACGGCATCATGAGAAACATTCCAGTCTGATTTAATTCTCATCATCCTAACAGCAACGGAAAGCGGGGAATGTTCCGTGCATCCCGGCCACAATGGCCTTTGGCATTCTTCTAGCAAATTGAAAAAATTTTCAGTATCATCATCTATCTCAGGTTCTTCAAACATTTCTTGCTCGTCATAATGGTCATGTACATTAAAATCATTATCATGAGTACTCATTACTTCCGTAGATGTTTCATAACCCCCCGTAAAACCTTGCATTGCAATAGCATCATTGACCATATGTCTAGATCTGTGGCGAGGATCATCATACTGATCTAAAGCTGGATGACTTGAAGAACCACATTCAAAAGATTGTTGGAATATATCAGATTGATATTCTTCTCCATGATCAATCCAACACCAATAGTTTGGTCTAAATCCCCGTTTGTAGAGATGTTCCCTTACATCATCAGGCAATAATAAAATGCCCTTTTTGTAACACTTCACACATGGACATCTAATCTTTCCATCTGTTAGAAACTCTGTCAAACCAGTAGCATGGCTAATGAATGTTTCAACACCATCTAAGAACTCAGGTGTTATTCCTCTACGGCCAGGATGATTTCTATTATACATCCAAGTTCTATGTGATGGAATATTCATCTGTAAAAGATTTCATATATTAATAAATTATTTACGAAAGAAATTTTTATCAACACTATGTGAAAAATTTAAAATATGTAAATATTGATGACTAAACACGAAAGTAACATAAATAATCTTGTGTCAAACTGAATTATCACATAATCAAAAAATAATTACAATCGAAAAATAGTTAAATACCTTCAAACTAATTGTTGTAACCAGCTGTGCACACAATACTTGGATTCTTCTTTACTTTCAATGCTTGTTTTCTGCAAGTCTTTTACATGAAGATCGGTAAAAATATGTAAATGCAATAGGGGATGGACTGAGTATATGAATATATGAACTCCTCCGCATATATATATTGATGAAATAAAGAGAACAAGTCACGAGAATAGAATTAATAAAAGTCTGTGCTACCTTCATACTTGCGTGCATATCTCAACAAATCTGTGAACCTAATAAAGCCTGTGCTACGTTGCGTGCATATCTAAATAAATCACTGAACCTAATAAAGTCTGTGCTACGTTGCGTGCATATCTAAATAAATCTGCGAAGATTGATGGGAAGTGCAAATTATTGATTATTTTCGACCATTTACTGACCCATTATCGATATGTGATTAATGACCATTACAGTATTTTTTATTTACTGACAATTTAGTGACCAATTACCGACAAATGATTTATTTATATCGAAATTTTCGACCTTTTAGTGACCAATTACCGACAAATAATTTACTGACCATTTAGTGACCATTTAGTGACTAACTACCGATAAATGATTTTGCGACCAATTTCCTGCCAATATTTTTTGTCGAAATTTTCGACCATTTAGCGACCAATTACCGACAAATAATTTAGCGACCAAGTACCGAGAAAACTTTGGTCGGTATTTTGTCACAAAAGCAATCAAAATTTTTCGACTACCTTAGTTGTCTAAAATTGGTCGCAAACGATTGTATTAGTCAAAAAATGGTCGCAAGCCTCTCGAAAATTTTACCGACATTTCATTCATCGATAACATCTTCTCGCTAAAACATAATTCTCTTGTAGTGAGATGTCCGCTGCCGTCGACCGCGGTGATGTCCCCTTCTGTGAGACACCACTCCACCTTGCTGTCCACCTCAATGAACCAACCGCTGCCCGAATCCTGGCCGAGGCTGGAGCTGACGTGTCGCTGCACAGCTCCGCCAGTTGGAACCCGGTACATGAGGCCATGTGTGGGCGGTAAACCAATGTTGCTCGCATCCTCGTGTGGCACCACCATGGCCGCATGGAAGAAGCGGCGCAGCTGCCTCCCCCGGTTGATCGCCGTCCTCTGCCGCGTACGGGACTTCTACATTGAGATTTCCTTCCATTTTGACAGCTCTGTATTCCCGTTCTTGAGCAAAACGGCTCCCTCCAAAACCTACAAGATCTGGAAGCGCGATGGGGACTTCCAGGCGGACACATTGCTGGCCGGCTTCGACGGCATGAAGATCAAGCGCACTGATCAGAGCTTCTTCTTCCTCGGCGAGGGAGATCTGAGCAAGGACGCCCGTTGGTTCTCTCCCAGTCCTCAATCGCGATAGCCGCAGAGTGTACAACGTGTTTGAAAACGCCGGAATCCCGATGAGCGAATTGGAGGCCGCAGGATACTGTTTAGAGACAAGCTTCCACCGGCGGGGAATGGACGTCACCAGAGCACAGCTCGTCGGGAGGACCAACCGGAGATGGCATGATAAGATGGAGCACGTCGGTGAGTGGAAAGCTAGGGTTTATGATGTCCACAATGTGGTGTTCAGCATGAGGTCGCGAGAGGTCATAAGCTCCGAGATGGACATTGCCGGCAGCGAGCAGGTACTGCCGCTGGAGCTTGATGAGGACGATGACGGATTTCTTGTCACAGAGAACCCTAGCTTTGGGCCCCCGATCTCTACTGCGCGGAGGCACCGCAGCTTCATTCTCGAGGAGATCAGCATGCCCAGCACCGCCCACGTGACTGCAGGGAGAAAGAGCGTCGACATAGACTTCTCCGCCGCTCTTCCACGGCCCAGGAATCATCATGGCTTGACCCCCCGGTGCCACAGATGAAGGAGACGGAGGTGGTGAAGAACTTGCGGCCATCCCACTACAAGCAAAGCTGGTATTAGAGTGAGAATTTTTCGTCAGATGCATCGGACGGTTGCATTTTTTTTTTTATTTTTGACGGTTGCATTGCGTGAACATTGCTGCAGCTTTTCATGGATGGAAATAATAACGTGAGATTTTCGTTCACACGGCACCCACGGAAATGCCCGTCAGCCAAAATCTAATGGGATTCTGATGGAAACCGTGATGTTCTGTTCTGTTGGAAAAAATCTCACAATATTCTTACGATTATCAATTTCGTTAGTCAAGTTCGGAAGGAAATCTAACGGTATGTCTTCGTGAAAATACATCTCACGATATTCTTTCATAAATTTCGTAAAGTACCGGCAATTTCTTACCGATACATTTCTAACGGAAATCAGACACAGGTAAGTATATAAACCCACCAAACTGGAGTCAACTGCATTTCCCACACCAAGTCTTTCTCTTACATCTTCAAACTTGCTATATGGAGTGAAATTCCTGACTTACCATCTGGTTTATCAGTTCAATAGGTAAGTTTAATATGATTCTACTTTATTATTCTCTTTTCACACATATTTTTATTGTAATATGAGAACTATTAGTATTTTTGTTTCTGTTTAATATTGATATGAGTGGTATTATTGTTACAAAATTTGATAGGAATGCGCATTAATAAATGGATATTCCTAGACATCATGTATGGATGTACAATAGGCTATATCCCAATCGTCAGGGAATTACATGAGAATTTTTGGATGGTGTGGAGACTTTCATCGAACATGCTAGTAACTTGCCCCATTTTTAAATGGAGGGGACTATTAGATGTCCGTGTATTAAATGTTGTATATCTGGTTGGCTTTTACTTCTAGATGTAATTAGGCATCACTTGTACCGTTGGGGCTTCAAACCAAATTATTGGTACTGGACGCATCATGGAGAGGTTCCTCCACTTGCACAAGATAATAGGGAGAATATTAATTATGTTGGACCAAGCTCATTGGAAATTGGATTATTGGTCCGTTACAACAGTATAGACCCATGGTAATTGATGCAGCTTCATAGGATTATGCTCAATTTTTTAGAGGAAGTGATGATGAGTTTATTCATAATTAGGATAGTCCAACAAGTGAACATGTGGGCAACTTCGTCACTGGGTCAAAAACATGCAATGAAGAACCAAATGAGGAGTGCCAACAATTTTATGACATGCTAGAAGAGTTAAAAAAAACCTTTGTGAAGTGGGTGCACAAATCATTCAGCTTTATCCCTATCAGTGCGATTGATGAGTATTAAATCAGACTGAAATGCTCCTCAGGATGCAATGGATGAAATTATCCACTAATTACTGAATGTACACCTACAGATTCTATTTTCCCTAAATCGTACTACGAAGCAAAGAAACTAGTATCCAGAGTCGGGCTTACCTCCAAGCAGATAGACTGTTTTTCTAATGGATGTATGTTATATTACAAGCGTACAATTGATTTAGATAGATGTAGCTTCTGTGACGCACCACGATACATATAACGATTAGAAGGGAGGCCCAATTCTAAGCCAATTCCTATGAAGAGGATGCATTATTTGCCAATCATTCCACGATTAAGACAATTGTATGCCTCTATGAGTTCAGCACCTCATATGCGATAGCATCATGCATCTGAGATGGCATCATGAAACACAAAGAGTTGATGGTATAATGTGTCATCCTTCTAATGGAAATGCATGGAAGGAATTTGATTGTAGGCATCCTAATTTTGCGGTGCACACAATGTGAGGTTAGGTTTGTGTGCGGATGGATTCTGCCCGTTCGGTCAATCTTCTTCACCTTACTCATGTTGGCCTGTAATCGTCACACCATACAACCTTCCCCCTCACATGTGCATGACATCGCCATATATGTTCCTGATGTGTATCATCCTTGGTCCCAAAAATCCAAAGCAAGGTATAGATGTTTCTGTACAACTATTAATAGATGAATTGAAAGTTTTATGGGAATACAATGTGCATGCATTTGATGTGTCAATGAAGAAAAATTTTGTAATGAGAGCAGCTCTTATGTGGATCACAAATGATTTTTTGACGTATGATATGTTGTCTGGATGGACTACAGTAGGCCTCTTGGCATGCCCACTTTGTATGGGGTGCAATAAAGCTTTTTGATTGCGTCATGGTGGTAAGATAAGTTGGTTTAATTGTCATCGACAATTTCTAGAAGCAGATCATCTTTATCATTGAAATATCATTAATTTTACCAAGAGCAAGATGGAATTTGGTGCACCATCGCCCAACTTGACATCTCAACAGGTGTGGGAAGTTGTTAAAGATCAGCCTAAAGTCCATGAGGATGGACCAGTTGCAACACTGCCTAGATTTGGTTCATTACATAATTGGAAGAAGCATAGTATTTTTTGGGAGTTACTTTATTGGAGGGACCACGTCATCTGTCATAACTTAGATGTCATGCATATAGAGAAGAACATATTTCGACAACATTTTCAATACCATCTTGGATGTCAAAGAAAAGAGTAAAGATAATTTGAAGGCACCAAAATATTTGAAAGAATATTGCAAGCGACTAGAGTTAGAACTTATAGATAAGGGAATGGACATTGGGTAAAACCAAAAGCGAAGTACGTGCTCACACCCAAACAAAGAAAAAACATCATTAGCTCGATAAAGGATCTTTGTTTGCCTGATGGACACTCATCAACTTTATCAAAAAAGATTGGCTTACAAAATGACAAATTCATTGAGTGGAAAAGTCATGATTGTCATGTTTTTATGGAGCAACTTTTGCCAATTGCATTTAAAGAACTCCCTAACCACGTATGGAAACCTCTAGTAGAGTTCAGCAAATTTTTCAAAGATTTGTGCTCCACAGCATTACATCATGTGATCTAAATCACATAAAAAAAATATTCCTATCATTCTATGCAAGCTTGAGAGGATATTTATCCCATCATTTTTTGATTGTATGGAGTATCTACCTACCTATTCATTTGGTAGAAGAAACTCGGAATGGAGGTCCAGTACAATTTAGGTGGATGTACTCATTTGAGAGGGACAATGTTCTACTATACCATTATTAAATAGCACGTATATAACCATAGCAACTTTTACTATAATCTATATATGCTCTGCAGATTCTTTAGTCGACTTAAAAGGTCTGTGAAACAAAGACCACGGGTTGAGGGATCAATTTGTTCTGCATATGTTACACGTGAGATGATAAACTTCTGCTCATACTACTTCCAGTCTTATATCCTCACATCACGTACTAGAACCCCTCAGAATGATGATGAAAGCTTTGATCAAACCATTCCGATGAGCTTATCAATATTTAATCAACCAGGACGTCCTTTAGAAGCATTGGAAAAAAGGTGGTTGAATGATGTCGAGATTAAAGCTGCAGTGTTCCATGTCTTTATTGCAAAGAAGTTAAACCTTTTATTGAGTAAGTATTTCTTATTGAATATATTGCTATATTTTCATTATAATAAATTCTTCACATCTCACAAGTCTATACATTCCATGCAGTACCTTCCTTGAAAAATTAGGCATTGGTTGTCAAAATGTTAGTGAAGCAATGGAAGATTATTTTGCAATGTGGTTTAGAGATTATGTAAGTCTCTTTAATAGTTTATTCAATTTCACCCACAGCACTAAGAGCACCAACTAATAATTGGTACTCAATTATCACTTCAGGTCCATAAACCCACTAATGGGGTAGCAGATGTTCACTTACATGACTTGGCATGGGGCTCCCACAGACAGGTAACTACATGGAAACAATTTTTTGTGAATGGCTATAAGTTCCACACGGATGAATGCGATGTTGGAAAGAAGACTATTAACAGTGGAGTTTGGGTTAAAGGCACAAGCGGTAACGGTGACGAGCATGATTATTTCAGTGTTTTGAAAGAAGTATTAAAGTTGAAATATTGTAGTGAACATCCAAAGTGGACGTTTCTTTTTAACTGCGTATGGTTTGATCCCACACCAAGGCGTGGAACCCGAATGATGCACTTGGAGTATAATATTGTTGAAGTGAAACGTGACATGACACATCAGAAGTATGATCCTTTTATAATAGCACAGTGTTGTCGTCAAGTATACTATGTTCCTTATCCTGGTCATATAATAAGGTCAATTGATTGGCTGTTATTAAAATTAGATGATGTGGATATGTGCAGTTAGCGGACTCATTGAAATCGGCTTATCAAAATGATGTCTACACAAGTGTACAAAATGTCCAGTCTGATGAACTCTTTGAGACGTTGGTCGACATATCCAACCCTCCAGATGATTTATACGATGAAGACAACCTTCATAGTTTCGCCAATACATCAATACCAGCAAATGAGGATTTTGAAGAGGAAGAAGATCATGATGACGAAGATGATGAAGATAATCTTTCAGCCGACGACAACGATGACTAGAACAATACTTGGTTATGTTCATAGAGACTTTGGTAAATTTTATATAATAGATTTATTATTATGAGTGCTTATTATTTTCACAATATAAATCATATAATTACATGTTTTGTATTATTTTAAGAAAATATCACAAATAAATTGTAATAATATAATTAAGGATAAATCATATAAAAAGTATGTATTTTGTTCATATTCTAAAAATAGTCAAATGTTTCAAATTTCACAAATTAAATCACTTAGGTTAACTCATCTAACTTGAAAGTAAATATTAGATGACTAATCCTTCACAATCTCTATATTATATTTTAAAATAGAGTTCTAATCCTCAAGGACTCAATAGTATGCAGGTGGTAGCCTCAACATCCTCCACGTGGCAGCCTCCTATGCTTTTTATTTTCTTTTGGATTTATAAATAGGAAAATACAAGGATTACTATGTGTTTGCTATTACTATGTGTTTGCTACACCATCATTATATTAGATATTTCTCTTTTTTTTTCTCTCTTTTCTTCTTCAATTTTCAGTAAATTTTTTGAATTATGTAAATCAAGATAAATTTTGTTATTTGGTTAAATTATTTGCTATTTAACTAAAATATCTTTAACTTATATTTATCGTTATTATTTGCACTTAGTTATCTGTCGATTTAATTTAATTCTATAGAAATTCATTCATGTAAATAATAATTAAATTTGTTGTTTAAAGAAATTATTTGCATACGATGGATGCGATTTCGTGACAGAGTTTTGTTTGGGCTTACTAAGTTTTGTGTAGGAGTTCATCTGTTGATGGCTTCTTGTTATAAGTAGTTGCATATTGTACTATTTGTTCTAAGCAGCATAGTTTGATACTGAGTTGTAATAAGAGTGACACTACTTTGCATTGGACAGAAAATTATTTTCCTATTTAGTTAAAATTTTTTACCTTATATCTATTGTTATTATCTTTATTTAAATTTCACAATTTTCTTGACTACTTAGTTATTTTTTATTTTTCACCTACTCTCCCTTTCTCTTTTCCATGTTTGCTCTTTGTCCATTTTCAAACTTTATTCTATTTTGACTAGTCATAATCGGAAAAACATTTTGTACTATCAATATTTATCTATTTTTTATTCTTTTCTCATAGAATGTACAACTATTTTGGGGAAAAATTACATGATTTATTTTTTTAATTTAGGAATCAAATATTTATTTTACGAATTTAAAATATTACTTTTTTGAGAAAAGAAATAAAATATGTGTGTTTGTATCTAATTCGATAACATGTAATTCCATTTGCCAAAAAAATAACATTTAATTAAATGGTTTGACTTATGCCACGTTATCCTGCCTTCTGCTAATTTTGAAGAAACTTTAAACCCTCATTTCTGAAAACCCTCCAGCCAGTG
Organism: Lagerstroemia speciosa; assembly: GCA_037672795.1. Classification (NCBI taxonomy): domain Eukaryota; kingdom Viridiplantae; phylum Streptophyta; class Magnoliopsida; order Myrtales; family Lythraceae; genus Lagerstroemia; species Lagerstroemia speciosa. The sequence goes on from CM075296.1 coordinate 8,195,688, forward strand.
CCTTTGCTCTTCCAATTCGTTGCCATGGCCTTCTCCGTCCATCCCTCCCATCGCTGTGACCTCCTCCATCCATCCCGCCCCTCGCCTTGACTCCTCGTCCGCCTTTTATACCTCCACTGCCACCTGTCGCTGAGACCATTTTGGTATCACACATGCATATTCCATATGCCATCTGGTTTTTCTTGCAAATCTATTAATTCATGTGAGCTATGATTCTTGTTTAGGTAGATTTTGAAATAAGTTTCTAGTTGTTCTAGGTAGACAGATGTTTGTCTACATTGCATGTGAATGCTTCGGCCTCTTTCTGTCAAAGGAAGATATCAAGATGTCTCTTAGTGAATGATGATCAAATCATATGCAAATTATGTAGTTATGATTTTTCTGGTAAAAACAAAGAAGATAGGAGTCCTGATTATTTAGAAATTAATCAAATCATATGTACTGGTTATTGTAATCTCATATATTTGATTTAGTGTCTATATAATGTTGAACCTTCCAAATCAATATTGAACAATTGAAGAGAGAATCTTTAATTTAGGCCACTGATTGCAAGGATAAAATCAACCTATGAAGGAAAGTGTAGAGAAAGGAAAATCATATGTGAAATTGATATTAAACCATCTATAAGATGGGAATCATGTATTTCTTCATTTATTTTACTTAGTCCATTATATGCATAGTAATCATGTATAAATACTTAAAAGAACATATTGTATTATTATAGATTAGAATAGTGAAACAATTCATTTCAGAAATTTTTCACATCACTTTATTTATCTTTTGGTTTCACAGGACAATGTCTCGAAGCGGAGGAAGTAACTCACCAACTCGAAGGGGCAAGAGAGCACTTGGCTTGGGTGGTTGTGGGTCATATTCATAAGATGAGGATAATAATTTTGTACAAGATGAAGATGGAGTAATGCTATCAAATGTTGACTCAACTTCGCAGTCGTCGAACAAGGCGTTCTTACATCGAGAGGGAGCTCATGGGTAATATGTCACCTTAATTGTAATATATAGCTATATATCTATATATCTATATGTTTATATTTTGTCAAACACAATAAGGCTAATATGCTACTTTTTCTTTTTAAGGTACTATCCTACTCTTCATACTACAGCCCTTATCACGAAAATTATTCAAAACATGATGACTGATTTTCACCCCATGTTTCGGTTGATTCCTGAACCAATACGGCATGATCTATTTAAGGAATGGAAGGTGCAAAATATTAGTCCATGCTTTTCAAATCAATTAGTATGTTACCATTCATATCATAAGTGTATGTAACATTAATCTTTTTTATATTTTGCAGAAATATGTAACATGGGCACCGAATGATGAGGACTTCATGTGGAGAGCATTCATCTATGAGGCTTCGTCTTGGTTAAATGATATGCACGGTAATTGTAAGAAAAAGATGAAGCCAGCTCCATGGATGGGTGAATCATTTTGGCATGCCTTGACACAGCATTGGGAAACATACGGTAATAAGAGGATTTCTGAATCCAATAAGAAGAATCGTAAATCTCCAGTCGGAGGGACAGTGCACGCTGGTGGATGCGTTTCAGCTAGAACCCATCGAGCACGAATGGTAAATGACTATTACTATAATGTAGTGTTATACACGATCTTCAAAAGAAGTATATGATTACACTATGTTCTCTCTTACTGGCAAAGAAATGCGACGGGAACCATCAACATATGAGATTTTCGTTCGAATGCGTAAGAGTAAAGGAACGGGACAATTCGTAGATGAACGATTCGTGCATTTAATGTAAGTTATATTTGTTTTTCATAAATTTCTACCTTAGAAGACTAAAGTTGAGATTATTTTATTGTTTTGTTCTCTTGAAGTCAGTATATTTTTTCCTAAAATTTGATATTGTTTCTTCTGAACTATTATTATTTTGTATGGGCTCTAGTGTGTTACTGTTCTCTTAAAGTTTGATTCTACTCATTTATTATAATTTTATGGTTGTCATTTTTTATAGGAAGAGTTGACAAAGGCTGCAAGGGATATGGGTGTGGAAGGGGCATTGGAGGGCGGATCAATCAACTCGAACAACTAGAAAATATTACTATATTTGTGGAAAAAGGCTGCAGGTGGTAATAAGAAGGGGCATATATATGGATTAGATGCAATTACTGAAGATTTCATTGCTTCTCCTCTTGAAATTATTGGATCCTCCGTTGCCTAAGAATCTCAAGTGCGAGAGATGATGCAACAAGTCACATAGTTAAATCAGCAATTGCAAGGCACCGTCAAGAAACCCGAGTTTGATCAGATGCAAGATCAGATGTTTTTGATTGCTCAAACCCAGATGAGTCTTCTGCAACGAATGGATCAATTGGCACCACCACAACCATGGGGGACAACACATGGATACAATCAACCACCTGCACAACCCCGACCACCGTCATTTGTTCCCTTGCCCCCTAGACACAACTGTGGTTCACTCCACACTCCAATCCTCGACTGCCTCACATGCCTCGAATAGATGATTCCCATCCAAGGCAGGCTGCGCAAGAAGGTAACGAAGATGATTTGTTTGTGGGGTCTGATGATGGGATACAACCTTGATGTTAGATATAGACTTTTCCTTTTGGATTGCTTTTTTGCTGGTGGTAATTTCCTTTTTGTTATGTGCTTTTCCTTTTGTTACTCATGTTGTTGCACTTGCAGGAAATTACCCTTTTATAAAGGAAATTACATGTAAATATTATCGGAAAAACTTATATGAATTTTCGTATAATTATGCCTGAGATCTTTTGTATATTTGTTTAGTGTTTTAAATTTAATTTAAATTTGTTTGTGATTAATTAATTGAATAAAATAATTCTCGCTTAATATATCCACTTTTGTCAGATTTCTGTTAATGTTACGTTGGACGGCCCAGCTCAATTTTTGTAAGAAAACTCGATCGGAAACTACTTTCGTAAGGCTCTCGGCTGAAAAGTTTGAGGCAAGTCTAGGAAAGTCTTCGTCAAACTCGCGTGAGGTTTGCGCAAGCAATATCCATCGGAAAATGTTTCCGTAAAATTTGTGGCCGAATGTTCTAAGGCCAATCTGACAGCATCTTCATCAAACTTGCATGAGAAATGTCGGTCGAAATAACTCATACCGTCAGTATTGCGTTGGACATATCAGGAGGAAATTTAACAATATGGAAAGACCCATCTAAAGAAACTGGGACGCTCGTGACCGTAATATTTGCGTCAGAATGATCTCACGGTATAGGCGAAAGAATTTCGTTATATCCAAATTTCCGACAACGATTTTTCGGCCGACCAGCTTCTTATTGAAATCTGACGGAAATCAGTTGACTGCGTGAGATTAGCATGAGACTTCCCTGTTACCGCGGAAATCTGACGGAAACGGTGCAGTTTCCGTTGAAGACGGACGAGCTGTTACTGCTGCTCGATATCTTGGCGAACAAGGTGAAGGCCGGGAGGCCGATGAGGGAATTGCTGACGAAAAGTTCCCACCGGGAACTTTTCCGGCGAAGGCTGCAACATTATTAATTCGGGGAATAATTTTTCCATACGCTAATAAAAAGTAAGGTTCCATAGTATTATCTTATCTATTAATAACATTCATTTTTTAAATAATATAATATTTTTTACTGACGTGCTAAAAAATTATCAATCGGACTCATTACATCATCTATAATTTAGTTTACTTAAGAGTTTCTCGTGAATGATGTAGAGATTTGAAATTGAAAATAGCATTGCAAAAGTGCATGTTTCTAAGAAATTTCAGAAAAAAAAGAGAAAATCTTAATAAAATATCTTAAGTCATCTCGATGCTCCTTTTATTTATTCCACAATATGCATGCGTGCTTGAAATACAAACAGACCCAGGCGTGCAAACCATGGAAAGTTACATATACATTAAAGGAAGGAAAGCAACAGAAGGGTTGGACTGATTCCTAGTCGTAAAACATGAGTTCAGCCCAATGTTACCTCCACTTTGTCGGATGCCTGGTTCGTACCTTCTGCAGCAGTCGAACTGAAACGATTCCCAAACCGTCGGCCGACACAGTCCCGTATACGATGAGTTCCTTTGATGACCATGTCGAACATCTCTTGGTACCAGCCGAGTGGTACCACGGAGAGGACTGTTAATATGCTGATGACAATAAAGTCGACCACTGGAATGAGGACGAACAAAAGCAACCCGCAACATGCGAATCCTGCTACGATGAGGACGCACCTGACTATGGAACATTTCTGCGTCGCAGGAGCGAGCTGCCGAAGTCCCATCGCCACATATGCCCTCACATAGACAACGAAAGTAACGAAGAAGACCGAGATGAAAACCCTATACTTTTTGAACAAAGATTCGAGGCCTTGGAATTTCAGAGCCAGAAAGACCAGTATAAGTGTGATACTGGAGGCGAAAGCTTTGTGGATCGACTTGTCAGAAGCTGCTTCTTCATCGCCCCGGCTGTGGCTGTCCCTTCCATTCACAAGCATATACAGCAGTGTTAAACGCATTGACATTCAGGCATACTTTGGACAACCGTATAGAATTCACTGTAGATGGAGTACTGAAGTGGACAATCATTGTCCCATTTTATGATATTATGAAACAACCGACCGGTTAATATTTTTTTCGGTGTACAGAGGAAATCCAGAAATGGTTGAAGGAAGATGGGATATAATGGATATAGGAAGTCCTACAAGTGAGATCAAACTTAGAATCTCTAAATCACAGGACGGGAGTAGTACTAATTATATTAAACTCTTATTCTCAGCTATTAACATAGTTAAAATGTTAATTTACTTGTCAATATATATAAATTTCTTTTGAATTGACTTGACTATGATATAACAAAAACTGAAGAAATAATAGACCGAGTGGCCTCCTTGGAGTTGCCGAAAAAGATCTCGATCGGTGGCAACCGTGTAAGATGCTACAGAGGTCATGTTCAGATTTTTGTACTTAATTGTGAATGCATTTTATGAGCCGAACAACCACAATCGTCAAAGAAGGTGGTGTCCGCCAAGACTCTAGCTCAAATAGCCCCCTATGGCAAATTTTGCATAGATCGGAGTTGAACATATGTTTTAATCTCATTAAACCACATGAGAGCTAGTTGTAAACTATTAGACCAACATACTTGGCAGTTCATTCAACCTTTTGAAGGCAGCTATAGGTCTGTTTGACACTAGGGGTGTGTATGGGTATTTGATAGACTTGGAAAACGGTAAGAACCTACCCAAAAAGATAGATTTCATTTGAAGTTCAGATAGGTTCAGGGTATTATATTAAGGAGCTAGTCGGTTACGGTTTTGGGTTACAGGACACTTATAACTGGATGTTGAACTTTGAAATTTAATTTGTAAACGGTTTAAATTATTATATTTATAACTCGATGGACTTTCATTTAACATCATAATGATGGGTTTATTATATCTTAAATATTATTATAACTTAGGAATTAATAATAGAGAATAATTACATTTACTGCAAACCTACTTTATTATATTTAATTATAAGAAAATAACTACAAAAGATAGTAACAATCATGAAAATTCTTTGAGCGTGATCGTTACTTTGGAACCATTAGATATATGAAAAATATCAAAATAATTTATATTATATAGGTAAAAGAGAAATATCACAAACATGTTTGATCCAATATATAGAATCCGGAATCCATGGTTTCTCACAAATTCCGAGTAGGGTCCCACTCTATGATTCCGAAATTTTTTAAACGAGTCATTTATAGGTAAATGGTGCTGGACCGAGTGACCTTTGACACAGGGGGCTGGGGCGGGGCCCTCGTTACCCTTACAGAGTTGGGCAAAACACGAGTGGGCAGTATCATAATCAAGCTTCGCGTGGAGATAATGGCCGCAGGAGGTAGCACAGACAAAAAGCGTAACAGAGAGCAAGGAATCGATATCAATAGCAAAAAGAAACTCTAGTGACGGAACAACTTGACAGTACTGACGACCGGAAGAGAAGACTGATAGATCCAAAGAGAGTGGCAATTCAATAGCTGGGGTGGAGGGAGTAGGGACGAGGGAGGATGGGGGCCGGACGAGGGAATAAAAGTCTGAGGTTCCCGGCAACGGTTGCTAACCTGTTCTGATTCAGAGCCGGGATATTATCAGAAGGATTTTCATGAATGTTGATATGGATGGATCGATCCATTCTCAACTTCGCAGCTGGAGATATGTCTTCAGTCTTCTGTTAATGCACTCTGACTCAAGTCGACTAACCCTGGACGGATATATATAGTACCCTGAGCACTATTGCGAGGGTAACATCGTAAATTCACCATCAATATTTGTAATCAAATGCACGCCTACCGGGGCAGCTGCCAATTTTCTTTTGTTTTGTTTTCGACACAATTACGTTTCGGAGCCAGATTAAATCAGAAGAGTGGAGGGAGAGGGAGAGAGAGAGAGAGTTAAGAAACCTAGATCTATTAGCTGAACTCTTCTCGACGTGAAAGTCTTATATGTAACGGGTACATCACGTGACAGTGCTAATATGGTATTACAGACCAATTAAATCAAGCCATTTTAGAGTTTTTTCTCTTTTAGGATTTATTTTTTTCATTTTAAATTTTATTAAAAATATCCTTAAAATAGTTAAATTCTATTAGATCATGACGCTACATCAACATTATCACGTAGTGTACCTATTATACATAAGAATCTCACCGTCTCAACACTGCACCGGGAGTGCTTTTCTACAATTTTCCCTAATTTTTATCTGCATTTCTTAATTTATCACACCTCTTAGGGAAAAAAAGGAATTAATTGAATGCATTTTCTCAAAACTCCTTTTTACACTAAAAAAATACTTTTCATGTAATTTGATTTTACAATATAATTTAATAATATTCTAACTAAAGGAACTGATTTTATAAAATTGAAATAATTATTTTTTAATTTATAAAATTTAATTATTAAAATTATGAAATACATAAAATTTACAGTATCATTTTTTCCATAAATAGACTTGATCTTTTTGCTTTATTGATTTTTGCAGAGGGGGGAGTTTTTAACTGCTAGCACACTGAGGAAGCCGACGATGCATCTGCGGCCTCCAGCGTGGGTTTCGATTTACGTGCCTTATTTTATTAAAAGTTATTCGCTCCGTTGATTTTGCAAGAGGGGGAAGTCTTTCGCTTTCTAGCGGGCGGAGGAATCTCACGATGAAGGCCTTCAGCGTTTGGAGTAAATACTTGGTACGTAATGATTTCTTTGTATAAATTATTATTCAGATCTTAATATACATAAAATTAACTCTCAAAAATTATACAAATTTTGTATATATCAAGATTTAAAGGAATGTTATATTGAATATTTACCTGTGCAATATTGAATATTTACACTTTTTTTTGATAAATAATATTGAATATTTACCCGTGCGTTTGTTTTCGACTTCCGAGCCTTATTTTATTAAAAGTTATTTAGAAAAGCCTAAACTCTAGGAGAGGAGAAAATGGCTTGCAATGGATAAATTCTTGGGTTTTGTGGTATGATGTAAGAAAATATTATGTTCGGTAATTTTTTGCACTATACGATAATTCGATACGATACGATATAGAATTAGACGGGTTCAATTTAAGCGTAAACAAGCTTCGCGTTTAAAAGAGTTAACCCATGTAACTCGTTTACTCGACCCACGTAACCCGATATGACACAATTAAACTCGTTTAATTATGTGTTTATATATCAAACACATTAGCCCACTTAAACATATTTAAATTACAATTACACCATATAAATTTAGTTAAGCAGTTAACGAAAGATTTTTACGGTTAAGATCGCAGATATAGTATAGGATAAAAATGATTGAAATTATTTATTTATCCATAATTTAGAATTATGATACATATCATAAATTTTAATATGTCAATTAGATTGAGGGTAAAAATAAAAAATAAAAAATAAAAGACATTGAATTTCCCATACATATGTATGTAATCGTGTAGATATGGGAAGGGGACATAATCATTTTACAAATTCTTTAAACTTTATTCTGTCTTATTTTAAAAATTAACATGAAAATCATGGACGTTCATGTCCATCTGCGTCAAAATCACCCAATAATTTATGGTGATACGTGCGCGTGACAATGATTGAATATCAAAATGCTACCAAGGGGGTTGGGCCGAGTGGTAAGCAGCTCGGTGCCGCTTAAGGAGGTCTCGAGTTCGAGACCTCACGTACGCAGACACCCCCCTTGGGAGCCTCACCCGCCATTGCCAGGCGTGCGACCCGGGGCGACCAACGGATTAGTCAAGTATGGTTGGCTGAAAGATGCCATCTCACCGCTGGTGAGGCCTACTTGGATACCGTGGCTGGCGACCAAAAAAAAAAAATATCAAAATGCTGATTAAAAAAACAAACTTTCATGTGCCAATGATTCATTTTTTTCTGATGACGAACATACCCTTCTTTCAACCATCCGACTGCCACTAATTTTTAACCCTTAGTTTATAAAAGAAAATTATTTAAAAAAATGTTATATACATATATACATACATATATATATCATAATAAAGTAAAACAGGATTACTACTCTCTTATATTACCGCGTGGCGGCGTCCTGAAATTTTATTTATTTGAATTTTTCCTATGCAATAAGGTCCACACAACTCTCCTAGTCGTTGTCCTTAACTTTTACTTTCTGTGAAATTTTATTTTTTTATATTTTAAATTTTTCCGTACGGTTGAAGCGCACACAACTCTGATTCCATCGTCCTTCGCTTTTTATCTATCTTTACTTTTCTTTTTCATTTCGTTTTTATTCTATTCGAGGAGGTTGAATGAGATCTTTTACTTTTTATAGAAACCTAAAAAGCCTTCCCATACTATACAATCCATTACTTTATTTCAACAAATCATAAAGTATATTTTCGCTGCAAAGTGCGGATTTTACACTAGTGTATATGTGTGTGTATATATATATATATATATAATAGAGATATAGAGAGTTAAGGAGGAAGGAGAAGAGAAGAAATCTTGAACTCCCTCCCAAATGACTAATCTCGGCATTATTTGGTAATTGCTAATGTATTCCGTGATTGGTTACTGACCATGCAGGTGACAGGAAATACATAAATTCTTATCCGAGGTGAGCTCATCACGACACTTATAAATTCAGTTAGTATTTATTTAACACAATAATAAGAAGTGTCATACAACTTTTTAAATATAATATATGGTTTTTTTTTAAAAAAATTCAGCATGCGCTGTCTCGAGAAAGTTGTCGAGTGGACCAAAGCTTCGGGGAAAAAGTTTGTAATCGGACATGGCAATTTCTAAACCCACACGCTTGGTTTATTCTTCTGATACCCCACCTGACATAACTCCAATAGATTTGGCTTGATAGTTAGGAGGGGTCCAAGTATCCTTCATACCTCAGGTTGGAATTCTCTTGAGGTCAAGAACCAACGCATCTGATTTTACCATGTCCTGTGCGTTTATTAGCATGTGCGCAGGGCCGTTGAGATTAAGCAGGACGAAATCTGGATGCCCTTTAGTATAAGGAAACACTTATTCGGATAATTAATGCCTATTTAGTTGCGGGAAAAAGTTGATCTTAATTCTCAGTCTTTTTTATATTAATTTAAGTCCTAGATCTCCTAAATATTGTTTAACTTTAGCCATTTACAGTAAATTTAATATTAAGAAAGATAATTTGACTTTTTAATAATAAAAATATGTGTTTAACAAGAAATTATTTTACAACTATAAAAATGGAGAAACTCTCAATATAAGAGGAGAAGAATCGGTGTGATCCCGACTTTAAATTATTCTTGGAATGGTTATTTACAGTTTTTCGGGTACTGTTGGTGACCTCATAGGACTCGTGCATAACTAGATTTGAACCTCTTTTCCTTTGAAGTTTTCCTTTTATTTTTTAAATTTTAATTAAATATATTTTTAACATTAAAAAGCCAAATCTCCTTTCTTTTATTATTAAAAATAATGTAAAGGATTAAAATTGAACAATACTCGAAAGATTGAGCACTGGAATCGACCCAAGAAAAAAGTCTAGGTCAAATATGAATATCGATAGAAAGGTTGAGAGCCAAAATCAAGTTTTTCCCATTTACTTATTTGCTAAAAACTTATTTATGTTTTCCATAACAGAGCCACCTAAGAAATTCTATGTACAGTTGACAGTGGAGATTCATTTTCTTTTTCTTTTTGGGAAGTAATTGCAAGAAAAATATATCTCTCTAGAAGAAGAAGAGCAGAGAATTCTCTTCTGTAGCTTCGAAGCCATACACATAATTTAATTAATGCGTGTTGGCTTTGAAGGACTAGTTATTGACGTGGTACCACTGCTGCACTACAGATGATCGACACGGAACAAATCTTGGCCGTTAGAATGCTCTCACGCCAGCAACATCCCATTCCATATTTTATTAGATGTACTATTATTACTTTAAGGGATGACCTTCCTTTTTTATATTACTTTTTTTATTTTCTATTTTACATATAGTGAATAAAAATTGAAATATTTCTGATGACATGATTGTAATTTCACATGCATAACTGCACATCTCCTCCTTTTTTTTCTCCCATTTAAAATTCTCAATCTCCTCTCTTACTACATTCACTTTTATTTCTTATAGATTTTTTTTTATTCTCACATTTTGCTTCTCACTCTTTTATCAATGATCCTTACATACAATTTACGAATTTTAATTTCATTTTTACAATCCACTTTTCTAATTATCTAATTTAAAAGTTAAACATATATAATTACTTGAAAAATTAATTGTGCATAATAACTCTCTTTAAACACGTATGAATATATATTTCTAATAATTTTTATTTAGACAATGAATTCTGTGAATAGCATGAGTAAGCGTCGAGTAAATTTTGACTATAAGAAGAAAAAGCAGGGAAAAAAGGGAAATACGTGCTCCTCCATGAGCAATTCAAAGAGATTTGGACCAGACAATCCAATTCTGAAAACATTTTAAAATTATGTGTAAATTTTAGTGGTAATAGTTAAGAATACTTTGACAAGAGCACTAAAGAAATCAAGAAAATCATAAATAATTAAACTTAACTCCTTCAACGAGTCAGCAATGACGAATGGCGGTGAGGTCAGCAGCCGGCGAGCCTAGATTTAGAATATGGGGTAAAATAGTAAATCTAATACGCATGATTACGGATTACCCATTCATTTTTTTTCTCCCATTACTTATTGTCATCTGTCATCTCTCCTCACTTTTTTTCTTCTCTCCACTTATTATTTTTCTTTCTATTTGGCTCTATTTATTCTTTTTTATATGTATTAATTATATTTATTATGAATAAATTTATGATTAATTACTTTAATTAATTAATGTATTTCGTGTGCAATACAGATTTCGCGACTAGTTTTCTCTAAACAGAGAACTATAACCCTTTAATATATTCATTTCCTTAGGAGGAGTTACGAATATAATACTAATGAGGAAGAAGACGCTTGTGTGCATCGCAAAAGGGGATTGAGACCGTGCGTGAGTGGCCAACTTGACCTATGGGAAAGGGGCCGAGTTGCTCGAATTTATCATTTCTTTCTCGTTCTAAGCTACTAATTTTTAAAAGTCTAATAAGCGGTCACTACTAGACATTACTCTAATTATATGTTACTCTCTTTCAACTAATTATATAATTTTCTGGGGTTTACTGAAAATTTTGCTGTGAACTCCGGATAATAACTCTAGTTATAATTTTATATATATAAGTCAATTTTTATGGAAAAGTTTATTTCTAGCTCTCAAACTTTTTTTTCTCATTTTATCATTTTCATTCTAAACCGATTGAGATAGATTTGGTCATCAATATTTTCATCCAAGGACACTTTTAGTTTTTTTCATTATTTTAGTATTAAAAATATTGATTAAAGGTGTGATTAATAGCAAAATAATGAAACCTAAAAAAATTAAAGAAAACGGAGAGAGGAAGGGCAACCCAAAATTTATTTTATTATTGAATTAATTTGGTCGGTACATCGTTTGATTGGGATTTGAATTTTTCAGATTAATTTTTTTATATCTTGAAAACCACCTAAAATTTATATAAGATCCACCAGGTTGATCACAATTGATATTTTCGATTTTTCACTTTAACCCTCGTTTTTAGATTCTCACTAGTGATCACATCTCCCTCAATGGCGACAACGATCTCAGAAGGAAAGGGTGATTATCGGAAAATTCCTCTATCTCTTTATGTCCCATTTTTTAAATAAAAAATATCATTTTATTATTATTCTTAGCATTTAATCAAATATTTAAATCCTAAAATAATGAAAAAAAATTAAAAATGTCATTTTATGTAAATATCAAAGAGCATATTTATCCCACAAAAGCTGGATAAAAATGATAAAAGAATGGGCAGCTGGTGCGCCCCAAAAGTTGTCACCGTCGTGAGAGGTTTGTATGCCAAATGATCTCACCACATCATTCATCAATTTAACTAATATTGTTTAATATGTTATCATAAAATATCCCATATATATTTTTTTATCTATTAATCATATTTATTTTTAAATGTAATTTGATATATTTACTAACATATCAATTATTCATTAATTAAATTACCGAAGGATTTCTTCACTCCTCTACGTGTGCACGTAGAAGCGTGAGCTCGGAAGCTATCCATTGTTTTGTTACAATAGCAAATGAATTACTTTAAGAATAAATTAGATAACATTCATATAATTTTGGTAATATTTTGATTGGGATATTCCTAAGGTTGCATTTGAAATTAGTATTGTTATATTATATAGAAGTTAGATTGTTATCTGAAATAGAAAGTAAGCTATAATATGAAATTATTATATTTAATAATATTTTAGATTATTAGAAAAGTTGTTGAAAATATGATATTTTGATGTTTGATGTAATAGATAAATGGATTTAATTTACAAAAATACCCTCTTTGTAGTACATTTGGGCAAGATGGGCTTTTGCACTTCAAAGGAGTTTGTAGGGGCAAGCTATAATATTGTAATGGGCTCCAATTACACTTGCGATCCTACAACGAGCCCCTCCAACCCCGCATTCGGTTTTTTTAATAAAATAAATGTCAAATTCATTGAGAAGATCAAATATCAGTACATACACAAGTCTACTCAAAGGAGGGCCTTAGGACATATTATTGTTTGCTACAGCGCTTGATGCTTAGAGACTATCGATCACATCCTTTGATACACGGAGAATGGATAGCTATGAGCTATCATCATCACAAATATGTGCTATCAAAAATTTAACCTGGAGATGGCATCTTATCTTATCCAGTTCTCAGTAATACATTGAGGTGCATATGAGCTTTTGCCATAAAGTAACGACGGGTAGCTGCTCTTCTAAGGTTTGAACCATTCTTTTGGGCCTTATCTCTCCCAGTTGGGAAGGAAGCTTACCAAATAAAAATTTAAATGAGTGGGTTGGGTGGATCCATGAGTCCTCAAATATCACATATTCAAGAGCCTTTCTGAAAAACCAGCTGAGGAATGTCCTCTCTTTTGTTTACTATAAAATGTGTTACGGCAGGAATTTTAGAAGTATGATGATTCTTTTTCGTCTGCCTCTTCCATGTTGTCGACAATGAAGACTTCCTGAAGGAACTGCAGTAGAGAAGAGCAAACCTTGTAATGGAGAGACTCCGGGATGACTTTAGGAAGAATAGTAAGTGTCCTTTTGAGTCATGTAATAAGTTGAGGCTGTGACTTGAGCTGGATATTGGCTCATGGCTGTTAATTAGTATGCTATTATCTGAATGAATCAGCTCTTGAGATTTGGTACCATTGATGAACATTCCACTCACCTGACTGGTTAGATATCTTCTGATTTATAGGATTGCTTATCATAATGACTTTAACTGGTACTAGAAATATGGTAGGCTGATCGAAATACTGTTGAGACAATCACGAATATGAGCAGAAATCAAAATTTGACACCAGCAGCCTATTATTCTCATCAAGACAACGGGAACATATCTGCAGGTAAGGACGTAATTCACTATCTATACAATGTTGCTCATTGTCTCTGGAGTATCTTCTTGAACGACTTGATTCTGAGACTGTCCTTTGAAGCCAACCCACATACAATGAGTTTTTGCATTGACAGTATAGAAAATATTCATGAAGAAGGCCGAGGTGGTGACCGGATACTCTTCGAACAGAGACACACAGGGCCGCTGGATTTCAGTTGGGTGAGGATGAGCAGCACTTCAGTAAGGAAGGTGAAATCTGCGTGTCTTCTCTCGCTGGAATGTCCATCGTTCTGGCTCTCCCTTTGATCCATAAACATACAGCGGTGTTAAGTTAGTGACTCTCCATCAATCGGACTTCCTACATCCCGATAAAAAAAAAAAAGGATGAGATAACTACAGATCAAATCCTGGTCGGATAAAAATACCACATTTGTATTGTTATGTGGTAGAGCTGTTACACTAAAGAGACTCTCGAGTGGGTTGGTGGTCGGAGGTTGCGAGAGCTAGCCTCTTATTGGGAGGCCGAGGAGGAGGAGACTGCCTGAACATTGTTTTAATTTGCTGGATACACGGATGCAGGAAGGAAATATAAAGCGGGGGGAGGGAACGTTCCTTGGCTGGGGACCGACACGGTGTATCCTGTAACTATGACACTTGGATCCTGTATCTTTCATGACACTTGGATCCTACTATATATAAGAGCAGTTTTTAAATTTTGGAATCAGAATTTATCTTGTTGAATATTGAAATCTAATCCTACCCGGAACCTATGAAATACTGCAGGTTTTGTGTGCCCTATTAGAACTTATTTATTTACCTGTGTAATATAAATTATTTTGATATTTTCATATATTTAATAATTATAAAGTAATCATGAATGTTTGCATAGTTATAACTATTGTATAGTTATTTTATCATATTATAATTTTAGTAATATTGATTGTAGTTTAATTATTATTTATTATCAATTTTTAAGTTATAATGATATTTTAAATATGATAAATTCATGAAATATGTATAATTAATATATCAAATGAAAGTAGAGTTAGGAATACAACTGTTTAAACGGTTTGAGAATCAGTGTTCAAATGAGAAAATTACGAACGATTAAAATAAAACATGTAAATCTATAAAATGTTCCGGTTCCGAGTGTCATATTTATTGGAACTGGAACCAGAACCGGACTTTACCGATTACTTATCTTGTTACCCGGAACCTACCGAATTTCATCAATATCTACCCTGTAACCTACTAAATAAGGTCAGTTCTTATCAGTTTTGGTTCTACCTCACACCCGTGAATACCTTATGGGTTCATGCCTAAGGAAATTGCGCCTTTTATTTTTAATACCTCTCCATCAGAGAGACAGCGCAGGTCCAAGATATATGGAAACGTACGCTTAGTATTATTTTGAGTTTAAATTATATTTTTCTCCATGTATTGCTTTTAGAGTCAATTTTCCTGAAAAAAATACAAATTTATAGCGAATTGGTATGTTTTTCAAAATTTAAAAGTCATTAATTTGGTTCTCACTGTCTAATTCCATTGGTAATTTTATCCATACGTTATAATACTATTAATGGGCACTGGCAAGGACCGTGATGACAACTTTTCGGGGTTTACATGCCACGTGCCAATTAATAATTGGAAAAAATTATTTTTATAAATAATAAATTGGGTAAACAATTTTTCTAATTCTCAAAATTATAACGAGACATCAATTTGATCTTCAAAATTTGAAAGTTAATAATTTAGTACTCACTATTTAATCATGTCAGATAATTTGGTCCAACTATTATAATATTATTTTACAGGACTAATTAAGACATTAAGGACCTATTTGGTGGTCATAATACTACATTGCAATCATAAAAGCATCCAAAATACCATTTTCCCTTAATTATTTATAAAATTCTCAAACAATTACATACATCTCTCAAATGGCAAACTTTCAAAACCCTAGAACTTCTCAAATCTCCATTGAAGCCTTTCTTATTTGTTATAATGGATTCATTGTACAAAAATACACATGAAAATTAGAGTCCAACAAGCATACAAGAGAATCTCAAACAGAAAACATGATCCCCTTCTCAATTCCTTCAACCATCACCTTAGTCGAGAGGTCATGCGCCCCTACTCAGTGTCACTCTCTCTTGAATTTTCTAGTCTCCTTTCTCATGTTGTTTAACTTCTCAATTGATAGAAGTGTCAGTTAAATTCAAAGTTACGATCGTCATTTATCAACACAAAAAAAAAATTGTAATCTTACCACTGATCAATTTACTTACCACTTAACAGCTTCAATCTTCTAGTGCCACGGGAGAGGTGTCATTTCAATTCAAAGTTATGATTGTTGCCTATCAATACAAAAGCAGAAGGCCTTTGAGAATAAGGTTTAAGAAAGGGAAGGAATGTTAGGGGAGAAGTTTATTGATAAATGAAAAATACTGGTAAGGGCAAGACTGTACCAATTAGATGTCAACTGTTTGCCAAAGAATACATAACGGTTGATCTGTTGTTGACGTCCATGTTTAAGTAGTAATTCTTTGATAGAACTATGAATAACCAAGTAATCTTTGAGATAATTTTTCTACTCTAGAACTTATATATCTTCATTTACTACTTCTCTATCTATCCATATATCAATTGACTTGAATGTTGGAGGGGTGATTCAGATTGTAACCCTCAACTCGGCTTTCCTTCTTAGCTTTAGGTGGTATCTTGACTAGCTTAAGGCAAATCAGCTCTCAATCGTCCCAAAATCCCTTTTTCTCTTCCTCTTGTCTAAATCTTAATAGTTGGACCAAAATGTTCAACGAAATTAAATATGATGACTAAATTGATGATAAGTACATAATGGAAATGTGCAACCACATAATAAGTATCATGTAGAGCAATGTCTAGCCCTGAATTTGTCGGGACTATTCCACTGAGTCCTCCACCAGGAGGTTGGCCGCCTATCCTAGATCTTCCCGTTTTCAAGAAGATCCCGGGCTCGACCTGGTTTAGTATCAAGGATATTCTCTTTCTGTTCCTATATATATGGGTCCATGTAGCATTTCCACGATATCATTATGATCAATTAATGGGACTTGACACAAGAAAGCAAGCGTAGGTGCCTACACGCGCTAGCGCACTTTCCCTTTTCTCTCTTCCTCCAAAAGCATTCCGGCATCTGTTATTCCTGGTTGGTCTCACCCTATGAAGCAAAGTCGGACAAGGGGAAGACATGGAATTGATAGGGAACCAATGTGTAAAAGAAGCAACATCTTGATAAAGATAGTTTTTCCAAAATCAAAAGAGCGACTGTGTTGAAAAAATAAAGGATTTCGAATCCATCTTGAAGTGGTCTCCATACATTGATAAGGGATGTATGGTTTCCCGAGAAGAGAGGAGCCACGGTGGTCACCCCCGGACCGCCGTGATCCCAACCACCAACTCGGTGCAAGTCACGTGACCTACAACTCGGCCTTTGCTTTTTGAGGCTTCCTCTACCCACATCTCTATGTGCCTGCGGCACTTCCATATGGAGAAAGATAGGCTTACCATGTTCCATCAATAGCACCTAACCTATGCCGACGGACTTAAAAAGCCACCTACAGACGCTTTACTCCCAATCATTCCGAATAACGCTTGCATCCTCTGTATTACCCGATTGCTGGTACATAGTTAGTCGATGGTCTGGAGAAAGCTGCAATCAATAGGTTGTTCCACTTCCTCCCTTCCCGAAAGGAAGAACGTGAAACTCTTTTTCCTTTCTGCAGGGACTAGGAGATTGGATCTAGCCGTAGAGGAGCAATATCACCATTCTTGTTCAATAAGATACCAAAGTGGATGATTGACTTATTCCATACTAGAAATAATCGTAGGAAATCTTTTGAGCCTACGCTTGCTGGTCACGACATCTTGTTGATATTGATTGAGTTTGAGGGACTTTCGCTGACTGAATCCATCCATAAACCTAGACCCCGGTAACCTTCGTAACCAAAGCGTCACGACAACATCCAAAGGTGACCTTTGGATTCTTAAGTAGGGGGGCAAGGAGGAGCACGTAGGAATGCCGACCACTACATAAGCCACTAGTGGCTGAGAGAAAGCGAGCCCCTATCAGAGAAAGCCATTGCGCTTTGGCCTTTGTGAGAACCATTTGAATCACTACAATACTTTATTCAAATGGTTCTTGACAGTTTATTTCTTATATTCTTACTTAATATATAATAATAATATATAATATTCCTTATTTATAGAATATATATATACCTATATTTATATATATTCTATCTTTGTAGGCGCTGTGCGTATCGACCCGTACAGTGCTATAGCTAACGCGTTAAGTATCCTGCCTGGGGAGTACATTCGCAAGAATGAAACTCAAAGGAATTGACGGGGGCTCGCCTGGGGATTCGTTTTCTTCTTGATTTCGATTCTCTAATTCTAATTTCCCTTTTTCATTTGATAATATAAAAAGATCCCCTTTTCTCTTTCTATTGATATTTTTATTTTCGCCCGCAACAGCAGGAAACTTTGACGGAGTCAGACACTTAACTACATCCGCACGCAAAAGGAATGTGGTTGTGGTTGAGACTTTCTTTCCCTTATTAGTAAAGGAGGCACGGGGTGTTCGCAAAGTCCGGGAAGCCCTATGAGTCACTGAAACTCTTGCCGTCGTTTCCTTTGATCTATCGGAGCAGCTAGTAATGCTGCATCTCTTCCGAGACCAAGACCTTTTATCATGACTTCTGCGCATTGCATACCTTGATCGACTACTGTCCAAATAGCATTTCCTGCTGCGGTTTGAGCAGCAAATGGCGTACCTCTTCTTGTACCCTTGAATCCACAAGTACCGGCAGAGGACCAAGAAATTGCGCGACCCCGTACATCTGATGAGAAGGGGCTGGGGAAAGCTTGAACCCAATTCCTACCCTTCTCTCTCTCTCTCATTTCATGAATTCGCTTTCATTTGATTAAAATTCAATTCTGTAAAAACCCCTGCCTTCTTTAAAATATCAGGCCGAACGCCTTTTTCAGGAAGATATAGAATGCCAAGAATATTTAAATAGGTTTGATTTTTTATTGGATCAGAAAACCCGGGGATGGGGTTTCTCTCGCTTTTGACATAGCGGGCCCCAGCGGGAGGGCTGCACGACGAGCTATTAACTCAGCGGTAGAGCACACCCCTGATAATTGCGTCGTTGTGCCTGGGCTGTGAGGGCTCATCATGAGCTATCCCGCAATAAAACCCGTTGTTGCTGATACCTTCTTCTCGGTTCCTTCCTCTCCTTCTTCCATAATTCGAGCTCGGATAAGGAAGAGATAAGAGGGGAGGCGAAGAAGGCCCCTTCCGGGGGGGCCCGAGCCGTTAGTGAGACACCACTCTAGAAGATCTAGAATTCTAATCTTGTGTCAGGACTGACGGGCCAAGGAACAGTCTTTCAAAATTTGAGCACTCAATTAATGGTCAACTATAAATTTTAGGACCAAACTGGTGGTCTACTCATTTTATTTTATTTTTTTAATTTCAATCATTTATAACTCATCACTTGCCATGTGCGAACCGAAGAAGCAAACGTTACCGTCCAGTCAACGTCCGTAATCGGCATTATAACATTTAGACCAAATTATCCGATGGAGTTAAAACAATGAGAACTAAAATGTTGGTTTTCCAACTTTGAGGATCAAGTTGATAGCCCACTACAAATTTAAAGACCAAAATTATAGTTTACTCATTTATTGGTGTCACTTGTGTTCCGCTGTCCTCATATAAATATATATATATATATATATATATATAGTAAGGCTCTAGTGTTACCTGTGCTACCTATGATGTGTTATCTAAATAAATTTTGTTTAAAAAATCTAGGCATGTATTATGGAAGAAGGTAATTATTTACAATTAATTTTTCAAATAAAAGAGTGAAAAATAGTAAAAAAACTAGTAGTTATACATGATAAATTTACGGAGCTCATTTTATTATAATCTTAGGACTAACAAATGTCTAGTTGACAGAATAATTTCTATAGCTCATTTTATTATAATCTTAGGGCTAACAAAAATCTGACTGACGGAGCAGTTTCCGTTAAAAGACAGACTAGCTGTTACCGCTACTCGACATCGTGGCCAACAAGGTGAAGGCCGTGAGGCGGATGCGGGAGACGCTGCCGACAAAGTTGCCGCCGGGAACCGTAGAAAAGGATTTCTTGTTTTCACTCCTTTTTTAATTATATGAAATAATTTTCTTTCCCTTTTTTGGAATCTTTTTCTGATTTTTGGAATGAGTGGAGAAGCGAGACAAAATCTGGGTGTGAAAGCTTTAATGGGGTCCACAGTTTGTCGGAGATGTGACGTGGATCGGTTTCACCTTTCACGCCGACAAAGATAGCATATCGCAAATTCCGTTGGATTTGACCGGGAAAAAAAAAAGATAAGGAAAATAGCTCAGCACGTGCTCTTCCCGTCATCGGTCGTGTATATATCTATATTATTTTGCAACGGCTTATGCTCACGCTCGATATCTTCACGCCGGCGGAGTATCACGTTAAAATCGTGTTATTAAATTTAGAATCTATAGAACATATATAAATTTAGAAATAGTAGAAGGAAAAAAATGAAAATAGTACGAAAAGTTTCACTAGTAAGATCGAATCCCGGACTATTAGGCCGTAACACGAAAGCAATACAAAGTATACTAAATACTCTTTCTCCATGTTATCAAATTGAAACATTGATTGAGGAGAGTTGCGGAGGTTGCAACATTATTCATTGATTCCGTGAATAATTTTTTGATAAATTAATTAAAAAAAGAGTGTTGCATTGCATTACTTCTAATAATATATTCACTTTTTAAATAATATAATATTTTTTATTGACATGTTAAAAAATTATTAATGGAACTCACTAAATCATCTGTGAGTTAAGTTCATCTATAACTTCTCACAAAGGATAAAGAGATTTGAAAATGAAAATAGTAAAAATATTGATAAACATCGTAAGCCATCTCATCTCAATGCTCCTTTATTTATTCTTCATGGTAAGATGCATGCATGGTCGAAATACAGACCGACCCGAGTGTGCAAACCCTAGAAACGTACAAAAGTTAAAGGAAGGAAAGCCATCGCTCATTCCATATTGGACTGATTCCTACATGTTATATCAAACTGAAATGATTGCCAAACCATCGGCTGACACAGCCCCACATACCACGAGTTCCTCCGGCAACCTTGTCGAACACCATTTTGTACCACCTGAGTGGTACCACGAAGAGGACTGTCAATATGCTGATGACAATAAAGTCGACCACTGGAACGAGGACGAATAAAAGCAACCAGCAACATGTGAGTCCTGTTACAATGAGGACGCACCTGACTATGGAACATTTCCGCGCCGCAGCAGCAAGCTGCTGAAGTCCCATTGCCACATACGCCCTCACATAGACCAGGAAAGTAACGAAGAAGACTGAGATGAAAACCCGATACTTTTTGAACAAGGATTCAGGGCCATTGAATTTCGCAGCCAGAAAGACGAGTAGAAGTGTGATACTCCAGACGAAAGCTTTGTGGATTGTCTTGTCAGAAGCTGCTTGTCCATCGTCCCGGCTGTGGCTGTCCCGTCCATTCACAAGCATAAATGTACAGTAGTGTTAAACACATTTGACATTCAGATATACGTACTTTCAACAGTTGTACGAAATTCACTATAGATGGAGTACTGAAGTGGACAGTCATTCTCCCATTTTATGATATTCCTACACAACCAAGTGATTAACATATTTTAAATGTTACTGTACTCGCATATTGTATAAATTTCATGTGAATTAACTTGACTATGATATATTACTCAGACAAATCATATAGACCGAGTGACCTCCATGGAGTTGGCCAAAAAAGATCTCGATCGGTGGCAACCGTGTAAGATGTTAAAGAGGTCATATTAAAAAAAAAAGCTAAAATTCAACAAATCTTTTGCAAAAAATAAAACAAAATAGGGAAGTAGGGTTTGCAAGCCACCTCGCTATATAATATTTGAACTTCCATGTTCGATCACAAATACATTATACGAGCTAAACTAATATAACTCTATAAGAAGATGGTATCCGCCAAAACTCAAGCTCAAGAACCGCTTACAGTAAATTTTACATAGATCAAAATTGCACATGTGATTTAATCTCATGAGAGTAAGTTTCATACTATTAGACTAGGGTTCTTGGTGGTTCAATCAACTCTTTGAGGGCAGCTACAGGTTTGTTGTCTTTGACATTAGGAGTGCATACGAGTACTTGATAGATCTGGAAAACAATAAGAATCTATCCAATAAGGTAGAGTTCGTTTGAAGTTCAGATAGGTTCGGGTATTAAACCGAGGAGCTAGTCGGTTACGTCCATCACATGGTGATGGTCCTGCAAGTGGATGCTTTCTTTCCAGTCCTCTCACTTTCAAAAAAAATCACTGTTTTTATTTGTTTATTCTACATATAAGAAGAGAATAGACGAATAATTGGAGTGTTAGAAAAAACTTATAAGAAATTCTAACCAAACGGCTGAAAATAAAAATAATTCAACTTTACGAACATCCGGTTTTATAATGGTGCATTTTTTTAATCAAAATTCGGTTAATTACTACGTTTAATCGAACCAAATCAATTTGCTTGATAAAGATTGAATAAAATTAAAAGAAAATTAATAATTCACAGCTTATGGGCTTTTTAAAAGTTCAAGGTGGTTAGTATTACGAAAGTGCTATGTAAGCCAATCGCATGTTAATGTAATTGGTATAATTTTAAATAATCTTTAATTCATGAATAAATGATTGAGATATTTATTATTTATCATATGTTGCATGGTCAATTAATTATGATGAAACCCATAAATTACATTATTAATTTTAGGGTCATGATGAGTTCATACCAATAAGACCTAAAATTAAGTAAACCTTAGTTTAAAATTGTTACTAGCGGTATGATCACTGAGTAGGATATCAGCAATCCAGTAAAACTAGTACACTTGTTACATGCTTTATAATAAATGGTAACTGATATCGCAGTTACTTATGAGGAGTCATTAATGTAAGAGTGAAGGTGCTTATGGAGAAGGAGTTTACTGAACTAACTTACTCAAAGACTACTGCTAATGGTTACTTATATAAATGTCAATAGGCAATTCCTTAGGAGATAGTTGGTGTAAGTGATTCTTAGATCTGATATTACCATGGCACCTTTTAATTATTGAGTTGTGGCCTTAGTCTATTCCTTAAAACGACTCTTTGAGATATCTGTAGGATATACTTCACTCAATGAGACTTTTATGGAGGTGGGTGAGCAATCAATAAAAGATCAGTTACTCCCAATAAGGGGAGAGAATCTCAAATGTGTTCTACTGAGTGTTGAATTGAGAAATCTCTTGTCAAAGTAGGATGAAAGATCATAAAGAGTTTTCAATATTTCATAATTGAGTCTAGTACTTGAGAATTGTGATGCATATGAATAAGTATTGGGACATTTATCAATATCAACTTGTTTGGGACATTGTATAAGATATAATTACATGGAACTAATCATCAAAGGGTGTTCGATCCTTTTGATTGAAATCCTCACTATTCGAGTAGTCATGATAAGTTGCTAGATGTCTATATTGACTTGTAAGTCCATCCAATTAACAGTTAATTAGATAATCTTATTGAAGGGATTTAATGAAATTAATTAAATAGAATAGTTCTAATGAATTGATTATCAATTATTGGGCCCACTACTGGCTTAGTGTATAGTCTAATGGGTCACACATAATACATATATTTTCTCATAATAAAATTAAAATAATTTAAATTTTGAATTGGGCTATTGAATTTTCGTTAGCACGAAATAAGTTTATAATAATCGCACGCCTTATTGGATAAAGATATTTCAAAACAGATTTAATAATTTTTTATTTAAATCTTAAAATCAAATTGCATTTATGAAATGCAATAAATATGATATAATGATTTAATTGGGTTTAGAGAAATCTGATTGAAATATTCTCAGTTAGTTAAACATGTGTTGACCAATATATGTACATATGGATATACATCTATGTATTTGACGAAGAGAATGTCTACATTCGGTCAAATAGGATATAAATAGTAAATAAATATTATTTCTTTCTTTCTTTCATGTGTATATATTTAGATATATAAATAATAAGTGTTTTTTCTAATAGTTTTATAAGGGGAAAATTGTGAAAAGCTTTTTATTAAAACCCTCAAGCTAGAGTCATTACCGAGTGAGATTGATAGAGATCGATCAACAATAAAATGATAATTCCCATATGATTTTCAAGAAAAGAGTTTTCTCGACCGTTACGAGGAGAGCTATTGTGGAAACCATGGAGGGCATGCGTGTGTGCGTCTATTTAGAGGATCGACCGTGCGTAAGTCATAAGCGGAGTTTGTCGATTGTGTCAACATCAAAGGATACATCTACTCTAAGGATTCAATGAGGAGGTTCATGAAAGATGTCTCTAATTCGTGAAGGTGCTCTGGGATACCGTCGAGTCAGAGGATTTCAAAATAAAGACCGATTCAGAGTTTTTGTAGGTAATTTCTAAACCTCCTCTGGTATAAATACTGAATTATATCAAAGGGATCTTTTGGTTTTGAGAATAAAATATTTGAAATTTACACTTCCGTTGTGCCTGATTCCCATTAGTTAGTTCATGATTCGATTTGGTTTGGAAAATTATTTTGAACCAAGTACTCCATTTTATTTAATTTTGGATATTAAATCTACCATTGTTTTAAAAGAATCAAATTAATTAGTTTAATAATATAATTGGATCAATAAAATTTAACCGGTTCTACGGCAAGATCCGCTTCCCGCCGTCACACAGCCTCGCTAGCTCATCCATTCACCAGCGATCGGCTGAGTCGGGCGAGATGACAGCTACTGCAGCAGGAGAGTCGTCGACCCCGGCCAGCAGGAAATGGTAACATATGAAATCCTCACACGAAATCCTAAAATCAGATGAAAGAAAAGGATTCAACGTAGAAGATTAGTTGAGAGAAATTGGGGGTGAAGCAACAGAAGAGTTGAATGAAGAAGAAGATGAAAAGGGTAAAATGGGTTTTGCAACAATGGAATTGAAGAATACACCCTTTAGGCCCTGCATTTTGATTCCAGGGAAAATCGATCAGCTCGGTAAAATATTCAAAGTCCGGTAAAGTGAAATTGCATTGAAAGCACAAAATAGGATATAAAATGATCGCTTTCCATGGAAAAGGTAAAAAATTTACAACCAACGAAACACCACCTTACAGAGTCGGGCAAAACACGAGTGGGCGGTATAAGAATCAAGCTTCGCGTGGAGATCATGGCCATAGGAAGTGGCACAGACAAAAAGTGTAACAGAGAGCCAAATATCGATATCGGCAGCAAAAGAAAAACTAGTGACGGAGCAACTTGACAGTAATGATGACGAGAAGAGGAGATAGATCCAAAGAGAGTGGCAATGCGATAGCTGAGGAGGAGGGAGGAGGGAGGAGGGAGGAAGAAATAAAAGTCCGAGGTTCCCTGCAGTGATTGCTAACCTGTTCTGATTCGGAGCCGGGATATTATCCGGAGGAATTTGATGAATGTCGAGATGGGTGGATGGATCCATTCTCAACCCAAAGCAGCTGAAGATATGTCTTCTGTCTTTTCTCTTCTGTTAGTGCCTTCAAGTCGGCGGGCATTTATAGTAGCCTCACCCCGCTGACGAGGGTAACCTCGTAAATTCAGAACAAGATAAAAATATCAAAGTGATCGGTCATCTTACCAAATCATGGTCTATTGGAATATCACGTCAAAATGGAAACATGGAGCTGGTGCAGAATCATATCAGTCCGACAACAATCATGCGTTGAAGATGCGATGACAATAAGAAAAGTGATCAATGACAAAAGTAAAGAGACACTTTAACAGTAAAGAAATTACGGGTCATCTTATCAAATCATGCTTTATGTGACTTTAATCAAATATATGTCATCCAAACATATAAATTCGGGGTAACTCAACCCCATCCTCATCATTTAACTCATCAAAATATGTGGCATGTCCATGATCTTTGGATAAATTATCTACATTTATAGAAGACACAATTACATATATATATATATATAATATAAAAATGTATAATAGTACTTTTAGATGTCATCAACTAAAAATACTATAAATGTTACCTTTCAATTTGGCCAATATCTAGTTCTATGCACACATTAGAGCCTTCAGTTGCCTATCAAGGGAGCTGCCTAGTACGTTTTGTCATCTGCACAATTAATTTTCTTGGAGCCCTGAGCCAAACCTCTTTGGCCATCCAAGGGCCAAGATTAACTCATAAGAGAGTGTGTGTGAAGAGGTATTAACCTATAAGAGAGAGTGTGTGTGTGAATAGAGAGTAACAAAAATAAAATTCCTAGATCAAATAGCTGAACACATCTCGTGATCTCGGTTTATACAATTTTTCTTAACTTTTATCTGCATTTCTTACTTTAAATGTATTACACACATACCGGTAACATACACATAAAGAAAATAAAAATAAACGAACATGGAATAGTGGAATGAACTTGTGTAATTAGATTATCCATTTATAGCGTATTGTAATTTAATTTATTTGAAATTCGTTGACTTATAGTAGTAAGTAAAACATTATGAGTTATCATCAGCATACTGTATCAGTTTTATCTTTTCAGGTTAACAATTTCAAATCATTCATTTAAAAAACGTGATAGATTTTTATTGTTAAAATTGTAAATATAAAGTGATACATAGTGACACGGGGAATCTGAACAGTTAATAAAATATTTGTGTTATTACGATCGCAAATATTAAGTGACAGGAAAATAAATAAAATTATTATTTTACTCTTAATCTGGAGAATTTTGTAAGATACATGCAGTTTGTAAATTTTAATATGTAAATTATATTAACGATAAATAAAAAATAGAACGATACCAAACCTTCTAAACATTTAGATATAATAGTATAGATACCAGACCTTTCAAGGAAAAAAGAATTAATTGAATGCATTTTCTTCTTAATTGAGGCTGTAAATTCAAGACCGCTTAATGGAAAAAATCTATAATTATAAGAGCTCTCTTATATGAGAATTAATTCAAACTTAAATTAGTGAAAAACCATTATTTTAAATATAATTTAGTGGCATCTGATAATATCAATACATGATTAAGTGGCAACACGTTATCCATTTAAATATATGACTGAGAGGAAGTGCATGGAAGGAAAAGTAACTTGGAACCTGCCACCAAAGAGTTAAAATTAATAGTTTAAAATTCACTTTTATGCGGATTGGTCAAGTTAAGATTTCACGCTAAAATCCTTTGCACGCGCTTGTTAAGAAAGTGGAAAATTTTACAGTCTATTTTTAGTTCAACAATTAAACTGGTTGACAGAACAATTATTTTTCATCAGATACTTTTATTTAATTTGAAACATTAACTGTAAGCTGATAGGTTAATCTGTTAAATAGTTCAGTGACAATTTATTTGAAACTTTCTAAATCCAAGTTTTATTTTTATGCATCACGGGAATACAAAGAATCGTTTTGATCATTAATGCAATAAAAATGATAGAGCAAAAGATCCATGTCTTTCCAAGAAAAATTATTTAAAAAACAGCATATATATATATATATATATAAACGGAGATTCAGAGAGCTAGGGAGGAAGGAGAAAGAGAAGAAATCATGACCTCGACGAATGGGCAAAAGTACCACCCATGGTGAAAAAAAAATCTCAAAAGAGATACTTTTTGAAGTAATTTTGGAGATATTATTTCTAAAATATTAAAAAAGTGACATTTTTTATTTTAGGAAAAATGCTATTTTAGTTTACATTTTTCTCTAAAATTTTTATTATAGTAAAAATGTCACGTGGTATTTGTAAAATAGAAAATGCTATTTAAAATAGCGTTTTCTTGCAGAAATTTTTTCTTTCAAGAACGCCAACTTTCTTACCAAATCAAAGATGCCAAGATTCATTGTATAAATTATTATTCATATATTGACAAAATTTATAAAAATTTTATACGTGTAAAAATTTGAGTGAGATTTACAAAACGAGCCTATACATACATACAACTTATTTTGTGAATCTCTATTAGATTTTTACACGCGTAAAATTTTTACAGATTTTTAATAGTAAATTTTATAAGTGTCAATATATGAATGGTGGTTTATAAAACTAATTCTTAGCATCTTAAATTTGGTAAGAAAGTTGGCGTTTTTGGAAGAAAAAATTTTAACGCTATATATTCTAAGTAGCGTTTTCTGTCTTACAAACAAAACACCCTTTTTCTGGCATTTTCACCATTATAAAAATTTAAGGAAAAAAAATCAGCTGAAATAACGTTTTCCTTGAAATAAAAAATGTTACTTCATTTAACGTTTTAAAAACAGTATCTTCAGAATCACTTTAAAAAGTACTATTTTTGAACAATATTTTTCCAATGGGCGGTGCTTTTGCCCGTTCATCAAGGTCATGATTTCTTCTCTTCGCCTTCCTCCCTGGCTCTCTGTATCTCTGTTTATATATATATATATACACACAGACACACATACATGTAATGTTATTTAAGACATGGATATTTTGCTCTATCAATTTTATTGCATCAATGATCAAAACGATTCTTTTTATGGCCGTGATGCATAAAACTTAGATTTAGAAAGGTTCAAACAGATTGTCACTGAATTATTCAACAGATTAATCTACCTGCTTACAGTTAATGTGTCAAATGTCTAATCACGATATTATTTACTAACATAAGTATTTCTCTGATTGATTGTTGTCCATGCAGGGACAGGAAATTGATAGATCCTTATCCGAGGCGAGCATATCACGTCATTTATGAATTCAGTTAATGATTATTTAATACAATAATAAAAAAAGTATCATACTATTTTTAAATATAATAATATTATTATTTTTTAGTGATGTATCAGGTATATGCAACTCCTCCGTCAGCATGCGTTGTTTTGGAGAAAGTTTGAGACTTTGAGTGGAACAAAGCATGTGGAGAAAAAGGAACATTGTAATCGGACATGCAATTTCAAAAGCCACATGAGCGGTTATATATAAAGACGCGTTTTTATGCTTCTCACGCGGCAACTGACGTACCTCAAATGGATTAATGCATCTGCATGAAGGAAGAAGAAGAAGAAGATTTCATGGCTTTCAGTTCTGTGCCAGTACTCGTGGTATTCTTTTTTTCCCACAAGTGGGAGAATCTGTCTCATGTATTAAACGAGTGACGGTGAAATAAATTAATTAATCTGACTTGAGCAGGCTTGCCCGTTTCCAGGCTGCTCTGCCGCGAGATCGACACTGAGCAATTCTCAGCCGTTAGATTGGTCACGTGTCCAATTAGAAAATGCCAGGTGGAGAGAATCTCAGCCGTTAGATTGTTCACGTGTCCAATTAGAAAATGCCAGGTGGAGCGGTACGATGATATCGTTGTCTCGTAGCCCACCGAGTCTGCCATGTAATTGTTTAATGTAGAAAAATAATAAATGTGACCCCAGGAATCTAACTAAGATTCGGTATTAAGTCTTCTTGATCGGCATGGTTTCAATAGAGACGATATTAATATATCTCTTTCCGTAAAATTTTGAATTCAAATTTTATAAAATGTAAATGAAAAAATTAATGCTATGATAGTTTTGCTCCCCTAATGGACCGACCTGACTTAAATTTGAATTAATCATAATTCTGTTTGATTTATGGATATCATGACTTAAAAAAAAAAATTTTTTTTTGGTCGCCAGCCATGGTATCCAAGCAGGCCCCACCAGCGGTGAGACGGCATCTTTCAGCCAACCATACTTGACTAATCCGTTGGTCGTCTCGGGTCGCACGCCTGGCAATGGCGGATGAGGCTCCCAATGGGGGTTTCTGCGTACGTGAGGTCTCGAACTTGAGACCTCCTTAAGCAGCACCGAGCTGCTTACCACTCGGCCCAACCCCCTTGGTGCCATCTTGGTCTTTCGTCCCATTGCATCTGACGATATGAAAATTGAGATCAAGATCACGTTTATGTTTTACGCACATCATCCGCTTGGGAACAAGCAAAGAGTAAAAGAAACAGATATTTAACGAACCCATCTGTTCTGAGACAATAAATTAATTGATCAATACATGTTGAACTATTTATATATTCATTTAAATGTGGTTAATTAATGAAATATTTATATATATTTATTCATGGACTGGACATCTATTTGTAAAACATGAGCAGAAAAAAAGAGGAAGCTTTTACAATGGAGACTGTTCCATAATATTTAATCTGACCGTTCTTATTAATAATTTAAATAAAAAATTAGTAATTCATAATTCTTTTCTCATTTTACTTAACAATTCGTCTGGTAAAAGGGATATTCACGTCGGCCCCCTCAACAAGCAAGTAGGCTTGGAAAATTGTATCGTGTCATATTTAAACATGTCGTGTCTAAACGTATTTGGGTTAAAAATCCCGATGACCTAGATATGACACCTTTATTTTTGTGTTTAAACGGATTCATGTCTAAATAGACGTGTTTAAACCGTGTATAAACTGAATTGACCCATTTAATATAGTATGTCTTCAATATATAATTATAATCTAATAATATATGATACAACTATTAAAATAATTATATTTATGAAAAATTAGTATAATTAATAAGTAAGATTAATTAATTACGAAAATAGAACTTCCTTTAAAGTTCTATTGAAGGAAAGAAAAGGGCAGACTTGAGACTCAACAATTTTTTGGATAGTTTAAAGACCTAAACTCTTTGCAACTTAGGAAAATTTCTGTGGCCTGGCAAACATAAATTGCTTCCAATTTTACTACCAAATAAGGTAAAATTAAATGTAATCCTTGAAGAATTACACCAAATAAACACCGCTAAGGAGAAAGTATTATATGTAATAAGTATAACATATAATAGTATTTATATAGTGTCATTAATTAACAAGATTTAGTTACTTTTATGATTCTTTTTATTTTTAAAATTTGAATAAAAAATTTCAAATAATATTAATTTATAATACTATATTGGCCCTCCTACGGATCATAATGGTACGCTGTTGGAAATACAATATGAAGTAACTCGATTTCGATTGATTTCCATCGGACAACAGTATAAACCGTCAAGATTCCATAAAATTTTCTCTGTTGAGTCTAAAGTCTAGCGTTTAACCAACAATTGGTTATGGTATAGGGGGAAAATTTTATAAAACCGCCAAGGTACTATACTTTGGCATATATATAGTCACGGCACCGTGACTATATATATGCCAAGGTATAGGGTATCTGACAGTGTCACTGACATTGGGACTTTGACTTCTGCGCATTCTTTCTCGTTGTTTGGGTAAGGGGCTTCTGCGCCTTCGCAGGGATGCCTGCCAAGTCGACAGATTAAAAGTTTTTTTTTTAATAATATTCTAAAGTTAATAATTAAGTTAAAAGGGAGGAATTTTTTTTATCTCTAATTTATGTCCTTGCACCTGGAGAAGGATACTTAAAATTAAGGCTACTAGTCTACCCATTAATTAGATGCACAATTGGAAATGGCTAAAAAAAAACTTATTTTCCACTTTAATAATTGGCATCTTTGAAGAAAGTCTTGTATATAATAACATCATCACGTTATAGTATTTATGTAATGTTATCTGTTAGCTTCCAAATCAATCATATAACAGAATAATAATGAGTTTATAAGAGAACTCGACACCACCTCTTAATAATTTAGGCTTTTAAGTACATATGAGCTCGACGCTCTTGGAAGTTTAGAAGAAAATTTAATATGTTGTCTAAGGAGGTTGATCGTTGACTCATATTATGCTATGCCCGAGTGTAAAACTCGTGGTCCATTAATCCCGAGACTGGAAGATAAAGGTCCAGCCCATATTTAGTTTGTCAAGTACGGAAAAAATCCTACTCGTATGTTAACTCCAGGACGGGAGTGAAGCCCACCTTTTGGTAGTGCTCAGTATTTGCTCTGCATTTTTCTGACCTTGATCTCCTGCTTTATTTATTTGTGCCTTTTGTGTGCCATTGTCCTCCTATACTTTGCCAGACCGCGTTCATAATATGCATAAATTTTATTATTTAATAAAATTAATAAAAAAATATGAATATATAATTTGGTTAAATGAGATTTTAACTATAATTAATATATAAAGCGTGTGGTTGTTTGGTTTACTAAATAGGAAAATTACGTAATAAGTTTAAGAATAATGGAACGATTTTATATATAATAAATCTGGTGAAGAGATAGTTGAAAAAATCCGTGTGAGATAAGAGAGAAAATAATAGTAGAAGAAGATTTGATAGTTAAATATTAGTTAATTTATCATTATACCCCTTATTTTTTATCAATCCGACGGATATTAACAATTCAATTTTACACGTTTAGGACTGGTTTGAAAATTTTGAAAAAGAGCACCAAGATTTCAAATATTTCCGTATATTAACATAGATGTATAGGTTGGCTAATACAATTGAAAGGTACTCAAAAGTATTTTGAACCCAATCTATTTCGGAGACGGGTGTATAGACGAGAAAGTATCTCATATAATGGTGTCACCAGGCGACGACAGCGTCAAATAAGATCTTCAGAATTTCTTAAAAAAATTTAAAATGAAAAAAAACTTTAAAGGACTTGATTTTATTGGTTATAAGCACTATCATATTATGACATTGTTACACGCAACACTTTATCACTTAGAAGACGTTTTGGAAGGATTGAACTTCATTTAGAAGTGGGGAGGCCTTTACCATGTCGCCCCACGGCATCGTAACTGTATCTGAGCCAATGGTACCGGCAAGATATCGCTCAATCAGGTCGCGCTACTGCACCGCGACTGTATTCGGGTCAAGAAATGATACCGGCAAGATTTTTTAAAATTTTCATTCCAAATGGTGATGTTCCTGATTTTTTTTTTTTTTTTAGATTAGGAATTTTGGGTCGGTGCGAGGTGATCAGAGGCATCTGTTGAATGGGTGTCTACAGTGGTCGGATTTAATATGCTGGACCATTAGATTGCTTCCACGTAGGCAGCTTCAAATTCAAATACCATATTCTATTGGATTTCATTTGTTCAAAAAAGGAAAGCCAGAAGGAGAATACTCTGCACGTAGCCTTTCGGCTCCTCCCACAACCAATTCCGTCAGCAATGACGAGCGAGGGTGAGGTCAGCAGCCAGGGGAGAAGCGATTTTCTCAATTTTGCCCCCGAATCTTGTAATCTCTGGCCGTGCTATGCCTAATTATTATCCGGTAACACATTTTCCGCTTCTGCCCTTTGGATCTCTTGAGATCAAAATAGCAGCTCTAAAAATTTAATGATTGTTGAGGACAAATCCCATGTTGTGTTGTTAGAGAGAAACCTTATATGTAACAGTATCATCACGTGATAATACTTATGTAGTAACACCAATCAATCAAGTCTAGTTATTTTAAGGTTATTTCTGTCAATATTTGTCATGTGCCCACTGTAGCTAAATTTGAATATGATGTTTCCTACAAATATATAAGAAACTCATTAACTGCATCTGATCTGTGAAAGAAAATTCTTGCATATTTCAAGTCAGCTGTGTTTGTACGTGAACAATTGGCAGGCATTGCTATTTACGTCTATTTAAACGGATGCATGTGCATGTCGAAATTAATTTTACAATTATAGTGGTGATATTCTTTGTTCCAATGGGAACTTGTGTTAGTGTGGCTCGACTTCTTGCATTCTATAAAAGTGGATATGCTGTGGTCTAAAAGCTTTAATGCTGTGACTTTGAACTTACATGAAAACCTAGTATCTTATCGAGGCATCAGCTTCTCCATCTCCCTTGAAACAGGGAAACTCCTGGATTTGGAGGGTTGATCCATCCTTAAAAGGATTAGTTATCATAAAGGAGCACAGGCTAATGAACCATTACAAAAAATTTCTAAACAATTGCTTATTTGAAGAAATCCAAGGGCAATTCTCAGCTTTTCACCTTTAATTTTAACAGACCTGCTTCAGTCCTATTTGAATCGCATCCTCAATCATGATTGGTGGTCTCCTATTGGATGTGCTCATATTAATCACTTTCGGCTCTCAGCCCTCCTTGTCAACATCATTATTAGTGATTCTAATTTCTCAGTTTTAAAAATATCTCTTTAATAGCATTTTTGCAAGGGTGAAGGTCATTTCTGCAACTAATAGGAATGCGCAGCTAAGAAGATATTAAATCTGCATCAGCATAACACCCACATATCTAAGCTTCTGTTCTATAATCGAACATGGGAAGTAGGAAAATATTTGGACGAAAATGAATGACTTGAGACATACATATTAACCTTGATAAGGCAAAAGCTACAATCAGCTCCAACAATGCACGTATGAGAGGATCATTTTTATCCATTTGAATTGATAGTCAATCAAGTTCCAACACAAGTGTTCAAGGGAAATCGAGGCTGTAGAAGGGAATTAGCAAGTGAGTCTGGGGGATCCTGCATATAGAGAGATTCTGAAGCATATAAAGAAACTGCCACGTGCTAAAATCCAGGATGTCCAACAGATAATGAAACATAGAACAAAATATCCATGAAATCAACTTAATGATGAAAGCGCATGAGAATTATACACAGCTATTTCATTAACTGTGTATTCAGAATCATTAATCAACAATGCGAAAATACTGCTAAAGCTTCAACCTCTACAGCTATGGAAGCAATAAATTATCAACTCACCGTAGCAATTGAAAACCCGGAAAGTGATTTCCTGTGGAGGGGCTTGAAGGATGGATATAGAGAGCTTTTTCTTCCCCCAAATCTCCGACAGAGGAAGCAATTTTACTCCAATTCCACAGGAGATAGGAAACAAAGAAACAAAGTCTTCCACAATAATCAAGAAAAAGAAGTCGCAGCTCGGAGCAGGACGTAGTGCGAGCGAGGTAAAAGAGACTTTCTCCACTATAAAGAGCGAAGAATCTCTTAAAGCAGGGAAGAAGAGGAGGAGCAAAGCAGCAACAGAAGCAGAGAAAATAGGAAATTTGCAAAGGGCAGGAGAACCGTGCATGGGAAGAACGTGGAGCAGAGAACTGTATGAAAATACTGTGCGTGAACAAAAAAAATTATCAACAAATGGTTGCTTGTAAATTATTTTTGTGTATACTATCAAGAGATTATAATTTTGTAAAGATAAGCATTCTATATTTTTTATATCTTATTTTTTTAGAAAAGGGATCATATCTTCAAATATAAACCGTCTATATTTGTTAAGAAGCCGCATCTTCAATATGTAATTTTAGGTTTATATAAAATTTTCATTTTATCATTCAACTTTCTTTTTTCTGTCAATTAAATTTAACCTTTAACATAAGATTGCTAGTTAAAATTACAATCTTTTAACAATATAAACATAGATATTTTAGTGGGATTGATTTTTTACGGAATCTTTTCCTCCATACGATATTTTCGTACATTTCTCGAGTAGAGGAGAGGCACCATTTCATGGAGGCTTTAGCCATTTGCACGGATACTGGCTCTCTGCTTGGAGTGGTGGTGGCAGCCCCAGAACCCATGCAGGGTAGAGAGACTGTCGTGGCAATGATCGTATGGCTGAGGCAGTGGGGAGAAAATAACGAAATGAGCTATTGGGCCGATGGGCTATGGGCTTTGGGCTTTGGGCTTAAGCCCAACAGAATTAGTGGCCGACAAAAACATAAGTGCGAGTAAGAAAACGATGTTCACTCGCTACCTCCTTCGGTTAGGGGACCCGTTTTAATTAGAAAGAAGATTCCTTGGAGGGCTTCTGGAACTGTGGCATTGCATTTGTTCTCTGCCCTATGACTGCCAAAATGAGGAGCGGACTCATCCAACTTAGCCAAAGATTGTGACAGTTCATACTCTTGATAGAACCTTAGAGATTCTATTCAAGAAGGGGGGAAAAAAGATCCGCTTCTTTCTTATAAAAAAGAATAGCAGTCCTTTCTTTCCCACAATTCATAACATAGAGCATCCACAGACAAACTAAATTGATGTCTATCTACTTTGCTCAAAGATAAAGACTTGGGATTACAAATGAAATCGATCAGAAAACCTTTGGTATTTGCCAATTCTTCCAAAGGGATTCTCTCCGAACCACCCTAGCAAAGATCTCGATATTCGAATTTTTGTAAATTGAGAAAACTTATATTGGGAGCGTTTCACACCTTAAAGGGACCGATTGAGCTTAAACTAGATTAGTTAATAGTCTAATGAACTTCTAAATACCAGTGGTACAAATTAGAAAAATGATTGAAAACATCTAGTCATGATAAATATATTAGATAAACGGCCTTGCTTATTGGTGTCTAGGGGATGGGCATTACAGCCCATTCTCCATAAATGGAGCATGATCTTGAGGTTCCAAAGGTTTTTCCAAAACGACCCATCTCCATGTTGAAATCTGTATTTTTGATCAACTGAGTAAAATCTTTTGACTGAGAAGCTAAATGTCAATGGCCCGGTAATTTAGTGATAATAGAAATGTGATTTTCTCATGAATTTTCCTTTAAAATTAACCTTAATTTCCGGTACAGTAGTTTTTATTTTTTCCCAAGCATTTTAAAATGAATTCACTTTTCAGTAATGATACAATTAAAAAAAAAGGTTTAAAATAAATCTTCCGGAGGTAAGTTATTGATGAAGCTGCACAGCAGCCACACACACACCCAGATGCAGATTTTCTTTGTAATCCGAAATCCCAAATTTACCCCAAACTAAGCCACATTGACTTAAATGAAAAATGTTATATAAAAATAAAAAACTGAAAAATGTTAACCAATTACAGTAAATAACTTACCCTTTTTTTTTCTGGTCGGAGTAAATTACTTACTTTGTGCATCGACAAATTGCTCGGGAACTCATCAAAGGAAAATATACCTGAATTTTTGGGTGTTCGATGATCGTTCATATTACTTACAACGGAAAGGATCATCAATCATCTAAGCCAGCAACCATAAGAAATAAATTAAATTAAGAGACAGCCAATAATTTAATGCAGATCCCTCCTCAAACGAGAGATTCTTAGGTGCCTAAGATATGTAAACGAGTGGAGCTGAGCCCGAATTTATAATGTTCAAACTCGGCTCATTTAGCAATTTGTGAGCGCAGACCCATATTTTAGGTTTGGACTCGGCTCATTATAGTAACAAAAGGTCGTCGAGCCGAGCCAAGCCGAGAAAAAAATATAACTCGAGCGCAAGTTTCTTGTGTCAATTGCATAATGCGAGGCAGACAAAGGACGAAGATGAGAAGAATTAATTATGATTAGAATTTCGTTAGTGAATAAAAAAGAATGAAACAAATGTTTTAAATAAGAATTTGAGAAAATAATGTTATTTATAATTTTTTTTATTTTTCTAAAGTTAAATAATAACAGTAATTATTATATAACATAAAAAACGTATTTAGATTCGCGAGTTTCACGAGCCGAATATTATTGGGCTTAGATTAACTCATTTAACTGACAAACTTGAGCCAAGCTGAGCTGATCTAGAACTCATTAAGATTGAGTTGAATTCAAGTTTTTATCATGATAATCCCGAATTGTTCATAAATCGTAATATCTCATTTATACTCCAGGTTGACCTAGTACACCGTGAGAATATCACGAGGGAGCCTGGGGTCCGGTGAAAGGTGGGATCTCTGTTATTGCATTTGTGAAGGACCCTGATGGGTACACCTTTGAGCTGATTCGGAGAGGCCCAACTCCTGAACCCCTCTGCCAAGTGATGCTTCGTGTCGGTGATCTGGATCGCTCAATCAAGTTCTATGAGAGGGTACATCTTAATCTTTTTCTGCTCATAGTTAATGCAAATATAGAATAAGCTCATTTTCCCCTCCGAGAACTCACTTTTGCTATGCAGCAAAAGAAATTTCAATTTGAGGTAATATTTGTTAAGTCCTTTTTTCCCTCTTTTAGGCACTTGGTATGAGGCGACTGAGAATAGTGGAGAGGCCAGAGTATAAGGTAATTCTTGCAAATCAACTATCAGGTATCTGCATGAAACGATTTTCCCTCTGATCAATTCCTATGGCATGCTACAGTACAAGTTGGCCATGATGGGGGATGCTGACGAGGACAGGACGATTGTCCTGGAACTGGCTTATGACAATGGCATCTCAGAATACACCAAGGGAAACGCATATGCGCATGTCAGCTTTGCTACTGGTTATGCATTACAATATTTATGTGTATTGTTTAGGATAGTTTCTCATTTGATCTTATATTTCAACTGATTCTCAGGTTGCCATCAGTACATATGATGTGTACAAGAGTGCAGCGGTCGTCAAACTAGTAACAGAAGAGCTTGTGGGGAACATAACTTGACAGCCTGGACCAATTCCGGGAATAAACATCAAGATCACCTCTTTCCTGGACCCAGATGGTTGGAAAACGATAAGTTTCCCTGTCATATAATACAAGAGGAAGTTAGAGACCTGTTTTTAGCTTACAATGTCTTTTTGAACCAAAAAAGATCTGAACAATGACCATTGCTTCTGAGAATTGTATAGGCAGCAATGTGATTCTTTTGAAAAGGCATTCTATGTGCACGGTATCTCTGCAGTTTGGTATTCTTACCTTGAATAATACCGGATGCTTAGAGAATCTATTGATCACATCTTCTCATGCATAAAATAAGTATACCTATGAGCAATCATTATCACTTATGTGTGCTATCAGAGATTGAACCTGGAGCTGGCATCTAATCTTAATCCGGTTCTCAGTAATACATTGAATTGCTAATGACCTTTTGCCATAAAGCATCAACCGGATACTGCAAAGATTTGAACAATTCCTCAGGATAGAATATTTATGGGCTTTATCTCCCCCTGTTAGGAAGCTTACAAAATGAGTATAAATAAGCGGATTGGGTAGATCAATGAATCCCGAAAAGGAATATTGAAGAGCCTTCCTGAAACCCGCTGATGAATGTCCTCACATGTTAACTATGAAACCTGTTACAACAGGAATTGCAAAGTTTGACAATTCTTTTCATTTGCCTCTCCTATATAGATCCTTGTCGACAATGAACACTTCCCCAAGGAACTGCAGTAAAGAAGAGCAAGAGTTGCTGTGAAGAGACTTTGCAGTGACTTTAAGAAGAAGAGTAAGTGTCCATTGAGTCGTCTAACAATGTGAGGCTATGATTGAAGTTTGATATTGGCAATCCCTGTTCAATGTTTACTTATGACTGTCAATTACTATATATGTTATATGAATGTATCAGCTCTTGAGATTTGGAACCCTTAATACTTCTCTCCAGTCAGTTGGCTAGTTAGATATCTTAAGATTTACCAGATTGCTTGTTCATAATTTTAAATGGTATAACCTATCTAATTAGACATATGACAGGCTAAGGTAAGGAACTCGAGCCAGGATTTGTTGAAAACTTTCAAGGTAACTTGAAACTCGAATCTGTCTTCGTGTTTTGATGTAACAAAATCTAGAATATAACTAACAGGTAAGAGAAATGATTGTCGTTGGATTAAACTTTGGATGCAATATGCATGCAAAGCAATCTGAGGCTAAATATTTGCTGTCTGGTTGAAGGAAGTGAACATGTCGAGATTTTAAGTTTCATGTGCTTGGTAGCATAGTGCAATACTTAAGAGCTTGCAACAATA
The DNA here is from genome assembly GCA_037672795.1 of Lagerstroemia speciosa. NCBI lineage: Eukaryota > Viridiplantae > Streptophyta > Magnoliopsida > Myrtales > Lythraceae > Lagerstroemia > Lagerstroemia speciosa. The sequence continues at coordinate 8,235,317 of CM075296.1, forward strand.
TAACTGCACTGCTATAGATTCACCAGGACAACGATGGCTAGATTCAATCCTGCAAGATGAATCTCTTGGTGAGAATCAGAATCGGGATTCGGTCCAACTTTTCAAGAAATGATGAGAACAGGTCTTTTCAGCTCATATTTACTGATTGTAGGCCAGTGCAGTTTGTGTCTTGTCAAGTAGCCGAATCGGAATGATTCTGAGGCAACTGGATTATGCGATCCCACATTCGAAGAGTTTCAACCGTGGCAGTATCGAACATCTTGTGGCACCAGCTAAGTGGCACCATGAAGAGTGTGGCTGCACATACACTGATAATAACAAAGGGAATCACTGGGATCAGGACTCTCAGGATCAGCTCACAAGATACGAATCCTAATGCGAGGACGACGTACTTGACCGTAGAATACATCCTCAACCTGAGAGCGCCGTGTACCTGATCCTGTAGATGAAAATATTCATTGTGAAAGCCGACATAGTGATTGGATACTCTTTGAACGGGGACATGTGGCCATCAAATTTCAGTTGGCCGAGGATGAGTAGCAATCCAATGAGGAAGGTGAAAGCTGCGTGTCCTCTCCTGTGGGAAGTTGCTTCTCCATCCTTCTGGCTTTCCCTATCATTCATGAACATTATGGTGTCATACATATTGACTTACATTCACGTACCATGGCATATTAATGCGCCCTACAAAATGAGGTACATAGTTTAAAAGGAGCCAGAAGAAATAGAGAACAAAGCACATGCGAAGTCTCACTAATGAAAATTAAACTCATTATTTCTTGGTCTTAGGTCGAGAGCTATATAGTTATTGAATCATTCTCCCATCACTCCATATCTACAATCTTAAAAATAAAAATATTTTGTTAGCTGCTTGATTCCCTATTTCACTCCATATCTATAATTTTAGTAGCAAAAATGTATTATATTTTTTAAATGAATGATTTGAAACTGTAAAATTGAAAAGGTAAATTAATATATTATACTAATGACAATTGAGAACGCTCTACTTATTATTGAAAATTAAGAAATTCAAATAAATTATATTATAATAAGCTATAAAGAAACAGTTTAATTATACAGATTTATCCAAATATTTCACATTTATTTATTTTTAATTTCTTTTCATGCATAACAGGTGCTTATCTTGCTCTTTCTCTACTTTCATTTTCTTTTATCTTCTCTCTTATTTTATATACATTTTTCAACTTCTTCCTTTGTACCACTTTCATTATATCAAATGCTGATTTTTTCCTAAATCTATCACTTATTTTCATATTTGATTTATACAGCATTATATGCCAATTTTATTAAAAACAAAATATGTACATACAACGAGCTGGAGAACTCTGGTAAAATCTATTAGACGGCGTCGAATGGCTCTTCTTTTTCTTGGTTGGCTGAGAAAGACACAGTTGCATTTTATGTTTCATATTACTCTGATATTCAATTATTGTACAAGATTTTTTTTATAATGAGAACTTTATTATCTCCAGGTGTATAAGTACTCTATAAGTCTATTATATATATATTTTGCCATAGACAATTAAACTTTATTCCATTGACCAGTAGTTGGAGTCAATAATCAGTGTATGTGATATAACGAATTAATTGTATAGTTTATCATTTAGATTTTTATTAATAAAAATTTTAAAAATTTCATAAGTGTTAATACTTTAAAAAGATTGACATAATTAATTTATTATATATTACATATTAAATATTTGCTCAGTTATTTTCTCAGAAAATGACGGTTGACCCTGACAGAGCAAAAATCCTGTTTAAAATAAATAAAAAACGATAATTTATTGTGGAAAGCACCTTCAAGGAAGGTGGGTGGGTGGGGGACTTGCACCACAATTTGATGGAACTACTCTCACCTTGACCCCTCTCTCTCCTCGCCCTCTCTGAACCCTCTCCCGCAGCTGCCCCTTCTGGCCGGCGCGTTCGGCTCCGGCGGGGCGCGTCGGCCCCCTTTTCGTCGAGCCTGGTCATGTGGCTACCACCACCCGTTCGAGAATGGCCATACATACCTTCACCGCCAACGTGGTGGCTTTTGCCCGGGCCGCTCGTTCGCCCTCTTCCCGGTTCTCCGGCGGTGCATCTCCTCTCCCCCCTCTGTGGAAACCTCTTAAGGGCGTCGATTCTTGCCTCAACGTCACAGAAGCTCCGGTGATTTTCAGATCTGCCGCTACCACCTGCACCGCCGCCTCCTCCTACCTCAGCCTCCGCCAGCCAAGATCCGGTGCTGCCTCCACCCTCCTCCTCCGCCCCCACCAGCCTGGATCTGCCGTCTCCGCCCCCGTCCCCCACCGGATCTGCCGCCTTCACCCTTGAGCCCGACCGTATCTGCCGCCCCCGCCTCGGCCTTGCCCCCGACCAGAGCCGCCACCTCCACCTTAGCCCAGTTTCGCCACCCAGATCTGAACCGCCTTTGGGGTTCCTGTTGTGTGGAGGAACCAAGCGCCCGAGTACGGCTCAAGACACTCTCCTATTTTGCTTTTGTATGGAGATTGAAAGTTTTCTGCATAAGATTCGCTGAGCTCGGAGAGTACGATGACGGATTTCTCGTCGCACAGAACCATAGAACCATAGTTTTGGGCCTCCGATCTTTAGCGCTCGGAGGCACAGCAGCTTCGTTCGCTGGGAGAGCATGCTCAACACCGCCCACGTGACTGCAGGGAGAAAGAGCCTGCATATACACTACTCCGCCGTTCCTCCACGGCCCAGGAACCATCGTGGCTTGACGCAGCCGGTGCGCAGGCGAAGGAGACGGAGGTGGTGAAGAACTCGGGGTCATCCGTTTGGCTAACGGAGCAGTTTCCGTTAAAGACGGACGAGCTGTTACCGCTGCTCGTTATCTTGGCCAACAAGGTGAAGAACCTGAGGCGGATGCTGACGACAAAGTTCCCGCCGGGAACTTTTCCGGCGAAGGTGGAAATGGATTTCTCTCTTTTTTGATTCTTTTATAATAATATTAAATAATTTTCTTCCCATTTTTTGGGGATCCTTTTCGATTTTTTGGAATTACCCGAGAAGCCAGACAAAATCTGGGTGTGGAGGCTTTAATGTGATCCACAGTATGTCGGAGATGTAACGTTGAATAGATCTTCGGCAACGTCAAATGGTATATTTTTTAGCACGTGCTAAAATATATAATATTTTTTACCTAAGTGTTACAAATTTATTAATGGAATTTACACATTAGAATTTCTTGTGAAGGATAAAGAGATTGAAAATGAAAATAGTAAAAATATTGATAAACATAGTAAGTCGATCCTCCTAATTTATTTTTTTTTATTTTATTTTTTTTGGTAGGAGATCCTCCTAATTTATTTATTCTACGTGCATGCGTGGCATGGCATGGTTGAAATACAAACAGTACATAAATTTTTTTTTTTTTTTGCTCAATAAACTGATTCATTAGTTAGAAAAAAAGGAAACAGTTTAGACCTAGTCCTTCTCCTCCTCCCTCATAAGTATATCTAGAGGTAAGGAGGTGAGAGGTATAGGTCCACAAAAATGGGACTTAGCTGCCCAGTGGGCAATGTTATGGGCTAAAAAGTTTGCTGCCCTTGGGATATAGGTTACATTCCATGAAGGAAAATGACGAAGTAAAGAGCGTGCATAGGCAATAGTAGTAGCTAGTGTAGCAGACTGAGGTCGATCCTTCTTGAGGAGGTCCTCAACTGTATCCTGGGCATCTCCAAAGAGTTGAAGATGTGTGGCATTCACAGAGTCAGCACAGCGGATGGCTTCTAAGGCAGCTGCGGCCTCTCCTTCTTGAGGTGTATAGACTGGCGCGAAGGAGGACCAAGCTTTTATCAGCGAGCCCTGGTTGCTGACACACGCTATTCCACTCCAGGAACCTGATGGGGTGATTGCTGCATCAAAATGGAAGGAGAGTTCTCCGATTTTCAATGGACAAGGCTGGGCAAAAGAGGTGGTTGCTTTGTTGTTCCATGCATCCAAGTGAGCTCCGAGTCTTCGATTGATGGCGTGAGCAGCCTGCAAGGGGTCAAGCTTGAGCAGCTGCTGCTGGTTGTTGTTCCTGAGCTGCCAGATATGGTCAAAGAAAATTACTGCCTGCAATAAGAATTCTTGCTGGAAAGCTGGTAGAATGTGCAGAGAATTATCAGCTCCTAATATGATCTTGACCCATTGGGAGACAGGTATGTTTCCGAGCTGATCAATTCGCAAAGGTTTAGACAGGTTGGCCCAGACAATGCGTGAGAATGGGCAGTGAAGCAGTATATGTTCCAGAGTCTCAGTCTGTTGGTGGCAAAGATAGCAAGGGGGGTTGCTTTTTGGAGCCTTTGCTGTAGTAGTGCATTTGTTGGCAAAGAGTTCCATGCAATTTTCCATAGGAGCAGCTTGAATCTTTCATGCATTTTGCTTCTCCAGAGGGTATGCCATTGATTTGGTTGGAGAGGAGAGTTACTAGGAAGTCTGGATTGCACGGCTAGCAGGTAAGCGTCCTTACATGTGTGTTCGCCATTAGCTTTGGATTTCCAGTGTAAGGCATCCATGGTTGGGGTCCTTGGCAGGTCAATTGCAAGGATGTTCCTTACTGTTGTTTCCTCAAACATTCCTTGCAGCACTTCCAGCTTCCAGGTCATTGTATCATGATCAATAAGTTCGAAAACCCACTGCAAATTGTTATTCATGGGTGTTCCTTGTTTTGGCTCTGGGCTGTGACCAGTATTTTGAAGTATCCAAGGATCTTCCCATATTTTCACTGAGTTCCCTGAGCCAATTTTATAGCATGCTCCTTTCTTCACAATGGCTACTGCTGTGGATAGTCCTTTCCAGAAGAAAGATGAGTTCTTTGGCACTTCATGATGCAGGATGGATGTGTTATGCATGTATCTAGACCTTAGTAACTGGATATGTGGCTTTGGTGCTTCACGTTCTAGGGACCAGACATGTTTAGTTAGGAGAGCTGAATTGTGGTCATGCATCCGTCTGAAACCTAATCCCCCATTGATTTTAGGTGTGCATAATGAGTCCCAGGCTTGGAGATGCATTCTTGGCTTGCCATTGTCATTGTGGCCCCACCAAAAATTTGCAAATAATGAGTCCATTCGAGAGCATATGGTTTTGGGAATTTGGAATAGGCTCATGGAGTAGGAGGGGATGGCTGAGGCAACAGTTTTGATGAGGACTCCTCTTCCTGCTTGTGAGAGTGTTTTGGCTTTCCAGGTTGCTAATCTATCATTAACTCGATCCAAGATGGGTTGAAAGGTTTGTGTTTTGGCTCTGAGAATGTGGAGAGGGAGGCCGAGATATCTGGAATTGGCAATGCCTTTCTGGAATCCTAGGGACAGACAGATTTGTTTCCTGGTTTGGTTTGGAACATTGCTGCTGAAAAAGACTGAGGATTTGGTTTTGTTGATGGCTTGGCCTGACCAGTCTTGATAGGTTTGCAGGATAGTGAGCATGTTGTGCAGATTGCTTTGAGAGGCTTCTGCAAAGATAAACAGGTCATCGGCAAATAAGAGGTGGGTAAGGGAGGGGCAGTGTCGTCTGATTTTGACTCCTCGAAAGTTCCCTGCTGCTTCCTCCCTGAGAATCAATCTGGTGATGGTTTCAGTAGCGAGAGTGAATAGGAAAGGGGAGAGTGGGTCTCCCTGTCTTATTCCTCTGGTTGGCTTAAAAAAGCCAAAGGGGCTCCCGTTGATGAGAGTTGAATAGGAGACTGTGGAGAGGCATTGGTGAATCCAGTGTGTCCAGGTATCATTAAACCCAAGGCTATTCATTATTTGCATTAGTAAGGGCCACTCAAGTCGGTCAAAGGCCTTTTCCATGTCGATTTTCAGAGCAACGAAGTGCTTTTTGCCTTTATGTGTCCTAAGAAAATGCATGACTTCATGTGCTATGATGGAGTTATCATGTATGCTCCTTTGAGGGATGAATGCTGCTTGTAAAGGTGAGATGATTTTGTGCAGAATGCTCTTAAGCCTAACAGCAAGTATCCTAGAGATGATCTTGTATGAGACATTACAAAGACTGATTGGCCTATAGTTGTGCACAGTAGCAGCATCCTCATTTTTGGGAATAAGAGCAATATGAGTGTGATTGAGTTTCTTGAGTAGGTATTTACCTCGAAAGAAGCTCTGAGTTGCTGCCACGACATCCCCTCCAACTGTGCTCCAGTTTTTGCGATAGAACAGGCAAGGCATTCCATCAGGTCCCGGTGATTTTAGGGAACCCAATGAGAAGACCGCCTGTTGGATCTCTAGGCTGTCTGGAATGGAACTGAGGAACTGGTTATCTTCTGGGGTAATAACAGGGGGAAAAAGGTTTGGGAGGTCAGTGGGAATGTTTGGGTTGGAAGTGCTGAATAGGCTGTGAAAGTGTTCAACAAAAGCCATCCCAATCTCGTCCTGGTTGGATGTCCATGCCCCGGAGGAGGTTTTGAGGAAGTCAATTGCATTTCTCCTCCTTTTAATGATTGTGGACAAATGAAAGTATCTTGTATTGAGATCCGAGGAGGTGAGCCATGTCTCTCTCGACTTTTGTCTCCAGAGGAGTTCCTCTTGCTTTAGACATTCTTGGAGTTTCAGTTCTGTGTTAGCTTCCACAGTGAGGTTGTTTGCATTTGGTTCAAGCTGTTGCAGTGCTTGTAGCTCCTCCATTAGTGTCCTTATTTTGTGCTGGACGTTCCCAAAGACTTCTCTATTCCATGTCTTGAGGGCTGTTTTCGTCTCCTTTAGTTTCCAGTTTAGCTTGAACATAGGAGAGCCGTAGCATTGTAATGACCAGGTATCTTGGATGAGTCTTCGACAAGAGGGGTCACGCATCCACATTTCTTCAAATTTGAATGGTCGAGGTCCCTTGAGTGATTCTCCAGTGGTGTTCAGGAGGATCGGAGAGTGATTTGAAGCATGGACAGGTAGATGTAGGATTGTGGCTTTCGGGAAAAGCTCTCTCCACTGGATGTTTGATATTCCACGATCTAGCCTCTCTTTGATATTTGCTCTTCCTTCTCGTTTGTTTGTCCATGTGAATTTGTTGCCACCATATCCTAGATCGATGAGACCATTAGTCGTCATGAACCAAAGCAAACCAGAGCTTGACGAGGATCCAAATGCACGGCCACCCTGTTTTTCTGTTTGAGAAGTAACTTCGTTGAAGTCACCAATCCCAATCCAAGGCCCTGGAAAGGCATCGAGCTTGTTGTTCATCATCTGCCAGAAAGCCGATTTGGAATTGTTGTGGGGTGGTCCGTAGACAAAAGCACACGTCCAGGGAGAGGTTGTTGGGCAGGAGTAGAAGATAACAGAGATGAGGTTTTGATCCACATGTGTTGGCTCAAGTGATGTTTTGACGAGCACATAAGCAGAGGCCACCAGAGTTACGTATAGCTGGGAAGTGCAAGCAATTGGGATAGCCGAGTCTGTTTGCTGTTTCCTCTACTTCTTTGCTTTGGATTTTTGTTTCCATCAAAAAGATGCAGTCAGGTTGATGATGCCTGACTAGGGCCTTAAGGGAACGTTTTGCCGCAGGGCGACCCAACCCTCGGCAGTTCCAACTGAGGATGATCATGGAGAGGTTGGGGGCTTGGAATGGCCCGCCTCCTCGGCCTTTGGACAGATTGGGGTTGTCTGGCTTCGCCTGGCCATCCTCTTCCATTTGAAGTGTTCCTTGCTCTTTTGCTGCTTGATGCTGCCAACCAGATTCGACTCTGACGGAGGGGAAGGTGGGATGATCAGTGCTGGATGAGGTTTCGATGGGAGGATGACGAGGGGTGGGTTTGTGGGTATGATAGGAGAGTGTTCGCAGATGAGGATGGTGGTTGGTTCTGAGAAGGGTGGGGTGGTTATGTTCTGTGCTGGTGCTGGGTTGGTTTGGAAGAAAGACTGCAGGCAGTTTTCGATGAAGAGAAGTGGTTGTTGGGTTGTGGGCTCAATGGCTGGGGAGAGTCTTAGTTTTTTGGGTGGGGTCCATGCTTGAGCTAGGTGGGTTTTCCGTTTGTGGTGGGCGAGGTGTGGGGAGTGAGGTGGGGGTTTAGAAGTGAATTCAAAGACGGGTCTGGTGGGGGGTTGGTTTTGGGCTTCAATGGGGTGTGGGCAGGCTTGGGTGGGTTCTGGTGTGTGATGGGACAGGCTTGCTTTTGGCTTAGTAGGTGTGGGTGTGTCACTGGGCTCGAGGGAGGGGAGTGGGTGGGGGAGAGGGAGTAGGTTAAGGGCGGTGTCAGAGTCGAAGGTGGGTTTGATGTGATCGGAGCTGTACTTTCTCGGCGACTTTTCTGGCAATTTCCCGGTCTCCTTCCGATTCGCCTTTCCTTTGTTTCTTCCCGCGGTTTGTTCTTCTGCTCTCATTTGTGGTTCAAGAGAGGCTATCTCATTATGCTTTCCAATGTCACTGTTTCCTCCAGAGACTTCATAGGGACAGGAGCGCTTGGTATGACTGAGTCTGCCACAGTTGTAGCAGAAATCCGATAGTCTTTCATATTTGAACCAGATCCAGCGGTTGTTGGAGGTGTTTCCTTCCATGTAGAAGCCAGGTTTCAGTGGTTCACTTACCTGGAGTTTCACTTTCAGTCTGATGTAGTCTAGTCCATAGGTCTGGCCATTCCCTGCTAAGTCTACTTCAAGAACTTCTTTGAAGAGAGTACCAATTCGTTTAGCATTTCCAGGGGTGATGTGATCAAGAGGAAGACCATGCACCTGGACCCAGAAGCTGGTATAAGAGAAGTCCATTTCTCGTTCAGTCTCGGAGGGAGTCCATAACTGCAGAACCAAATGGTGGCCAAGAACCGACCAAGGAGCTTGTATTGCTATGCGTCTACATTCTGCAGCTGAGTCAAAAGCAAATCGGTAGACATTGCTGGCGATTCGGGTGATTTGAACTCCCTGAAGTAGCTTCCAGGAGAATCTGATCCTATCCTCAACTGCCGGAGGATGAACTTCATACTCTGCAATGATCTTCCCTATTAGGACGTGATTGGGGAGGGAGCTGGTTTTTGCTGGGTCAGGATGTAGTCGGATGGATGGGTGGGTGGAAAGGGTTGCTGTTTGCTGGACGAGTTCATGTATGGTGGGAAGGTCGTCTTCCATGGTGCTGGTGGGGAGGAGGGAACAGCTGGAGTTTGGTTGCGTGAGGGGGTGGAGGTGTGGGGTGATAATGGGGAGAGGACAAGGAAATTTAGTGCAGACAGCCTGTAGAGGAGCACAGGGGGAGAGAACATGAGACGTTCGCTCAGAGGTTGGATAATAATTGCTTAACAGTACATAAATTAAAGGAAGGGAAGCCATAGTTCATTACATGTATATGGACTGATACCTAGCCGTAAAACGTGAGTTCACCCCGATATTATCTCCACATTGTCATCGGATGCCTGGTTCGACCCTTCTGCATCATTCGAACCGAAGCGATCCCCGAATGATCGGCTGATGCAGTCCCATATACAACGAGTTCCTCTAGCGACCATGTTGAACATCTCTAGGTACCAGTCGAGTGGTACCACGGAGAGGACTGTCAATATGCTGATCACAATAAAGTCAACCAAGGGAACGAGGATGAATAAGAGCAACCCACAACATGCGAATCCTGCTACGATGAGGGCGCGCTTGACTGGCAAACATCTCCGGGCCGTGGGAGCTGGCTGCCGCCCAAGTTCCATTGCCACGCGTGCCCTCATATAGACGAGGAATGTAATGAAGAATACCAAGATAAAAACCCGATAGTTATTGAGCAAAGATTCGAGGCCTCTGATTTTCAGAGCCAGAAAGAAGAGTAGAAATGCGATTATTTGGGCGAAAGCTTTGTGGATTATCTTGTCAGAAGCTGCTTCTCGATCCTCCTGGCTGTGGCTGTCCCTTCCATTCACAAGCATATACAGCGGGTGTTAAACTCATTGACATTCAGCTAAATGTACTTTTGAACAGTGAAATTCAACCAACCGGAATTGAACATGTGATAATTAAATCACAATAAAAAAGTGGGTGATATCAAATCAATTAAGCTTCGTGGAGACCAACACGGTTGTCGAAGTGGTACAGACAAAAAGCGTATAACAGAGAGCAAGAGATCGATCGGCAGCAGAAAGAAAAACTAGCGACGGAAGAGCTTGACAATAATGATGAATGACCAGAAGAAAAGATTGATAGATCCAAAGAGAGCGGCAATTCAATAGCTGAGGAGGAGGGAGGAAGAAATAAAAGTCGGAGGTTCCCAGTGGCGATTGCTAACCTGTTCTGGTTCGGAGCGAGGATATTATCAGAAGGATTTTGATTGATAATGTCGATCTGGATGGATCGATCCATTCTCAACTCAGAGCACGCAGCTGTAGACATGTCTTCTGTTAGTCCCTTGAAGTAGGCTCACACTCGATAGACGAACAGACGAGGTATAAAGAGCCCGAAAGTGAGGGGGCACTTCGACGACATGAAGTCAAAAATTTTGCTGCACTTCGTCGCGACTTGGATCGTCTAACGTGGCATGGCTATTCCGATTCTTCTGTCGCCCGGACCGTTTGCTACCAGAAAAACCTAAAAACTTTTCTTTTCCATTAATAATTAACTTTTTTTAATGGAAAATAAAATTAGACCAATTAAACCTTTCCACGGTGGAACAACCTTTCTCGCTACTATCCCTGGCCAGCAGGGTTGTTGCTTCTTTCTATGTTTTTTTTTCATTTTTTTATTGTTTAATTAGAATTTAATTTATATTTTTAATATTAAATTGATGAAAAAAGGTTAAAAGTGTGCTCTTATAAAAAGATTAAGATCAAATCTATTCCAAAAGATTTTATCATGAAGAGACAAAAGAATAAAAGGGTGAGGACTAAGACCGAACCTTTCCTTTACATATTTTCCACTAATAATCAAATTATATTTATTAATTAGTAATATAGACATTGACAAAAATCAAAATCCTCCCCAATTTTCGTAAAATTCAAAAAGAAATGGTTGGCAATTGCATGTAAACGTATAGTATCTAGAAGCAATTTTAATTCTTTGATTGGGAATATGTAATACATGTGTGTATATATATATATATATATATATTAGAATGCTTGTATACATAAAGTCGGCATTGCTATTGGTTGTGATTTTATGGTATCGGCGATTGGTTGTCATTTTACATTTGACCGAACCCTATTTTAAGAGAACACTGTACCACTGACCGTGTGTAAAAGTCAGATACCATCATCTATTAGTTGAAATTTTTATATGAAAGTAGTACCACACTCTTGGTTCTTATAGAAGGGGAAAAAAATCTTAAATGGTCATATCTCAAAATGATGTGGTAAGAAAAAACCAATTAAAGTATTTTGATTTGTGTTAAATATGGTAAGTGCTCAGTTGATTAATACTAATTTACTCGTTTGTAATGTCTTGATAAATTAATAAGTTAAATAAAATAAATGTAAACTAAAATTTAAGTCTAAAAGTATCAAAAATATCTTTTTTTTAAAAATTAATAATAAGATGAATTATTAAATATATTATTATATATTTAGATAAATTCTTAACCGAGTATATTGATATCCAAAAGAATTAAAATTAAAAAAAGAGAGGAAATAAATTAATCGATTGATATTCGGTGAGGGACTAGTACGGAATTAATTCATTCTATTTATTTATATGATTAATTAATTAATTTCATATTTTCAAAATAAAAGAAAATAAAAAGGAAAAATCAAAGAACTACGACGAAGGAAGGAGGACCAGTCAAAAGGGAAATGTAGACACCGCTGCTATAGAGAAAAATGAAAAACCAAACTGATCATCAACAACGTTAATTAATTCAAGTGATGAGGAGATGGTGAGGATATTCAAGGTCGGCAACTTCAACTGCCATATCGGGAGTAGCTCTGCACGTCGGGAAATGAGTGGGATTTAGGTTAATTTTGAAGTTAATCCGTCAAAAACGGTTCGATGCAAAATAGGTACCGGAAAAAATGTTGATATAAAAGGTAAGATTAATAGTAAAATATGAAACCTTAAAATATTAAAGAAGAGAGAGAGAGAAAGAAACGGCAATCCAAAGTTTGTCTTATTATTAAATTAATTCGGTCGGTCCGCAGTTCGATTGGAATTCAAATTTTTCTGATTAATTTTTCTATACCTAGCTCTTTCTGTCTCTGTTTTATCAAAAAAGTTATTATTATTATTATTATTCTTATCATTTAATCAAATATTTAAATACTAAAATAATGGAAAAATTAGAAGTGTTATTTTATGAAAATATCGTAGAGCAAATCTATCCCAGAAAATTTAGGATGAGACCGGCGAAAGAATAAAATTTCAATAAACAAAAAATAGTGTTTACCCAATTTTCTAATTGTGAATCACGAGGACTTGATAAGAAACTCGACAGATCAATTACGTCAGCAATTTGCCATAAAGAGTGGCCATTGGGCCTCAAAAGTGAGACGCTGCCGTGATAGATTTTTATGCGTCCTAATCTCACCAACTTAATTAAAGTTGTTTAACACTTTATTATATAGAATATTATATTATATTATTTATTTATTAATAATATTTATTTTTTAGGTATATATATTTATGTCCTTATATATATACACCCTAATTAAAAAGCCCGCACTCCGCTGTGAGGTAATTTGATGTCCAATATATAAATATTTTTGTACTAATAACTATTTTTGAAGTATTTATTTCCAAAAAATTATATTCGAACATGTAGTGATTACATTCAATAATAATAATTTTACATTCATATTTAAAGAAAATAATAGATAATATATATTTTTAGAAATAAATAAATTATATAGACGGTATAGAATGTAGATTTTTGAGTAAATATTTAGTGTGTAACATATAACGAATTCGTTGTATAAATTATTCTTCAGATCTTAACACATGTAAAATTATTTACATGTAGACCTGTAGACTCGTGCCAACAGTTAGAAAAGAACAAGCAGACAACAACGTCGTGAGTTAGTTGTCATAATTCAGTGTCTTTTTTTCGTTAATCTTAGATTTTAAATCTTATGAATTAAAAAAATTTACGAAAAGAATTTTGACATGTAAAAGTTATAAGACAATAAACTATTTTTTCTGGGAAAATAATTGATCGGCACTGAATGAAGCATCCATATATTTATTTGTAACTGATTAATTAATTAATTAAAAGAAAACAGAAAATAAATTAATCGATCGGCATTGAATGAGCTAGCCAAACATTTATTTCTTGACGATTAATTATCTAAATTAAAATAAAGGAAAAGTCAAACGCCTTCACCTGGGTGTTTCACGCGCTTGTGGTCTACGTTGTCCGACACATCACTGGCCGTGGGTGATTCATTATCTTTTTGTGCTGTGTTGGAATTCTCTTAATGATAAAAATTCATAATTAAGTCTTAATCATTAATAGACTGACTCATCTAGTCTTTAAATTAGTTATGATTTATTGAATTTCATATTATCATGTAATATGCTTCGGAAAAAACGTGTCCCAACTTAATTAGGAATTATTTTAAAAATGCAGAGCAGAAAATGTCTTTTTTTTTTTGGCCCAGGAAGCACTTGAATAAATGCACTTGTAGGGTAAACTTATAAGCGTTGAACCTGTTTTTTTTCTTTTTGGAAAATTCTACTGTCCCGTTGATGTATGGTCCAGGAGGTGCCCTCCACCGTTGAATCAGCCCATTTAATCTCAGTCATTCCCTTTCATTCACCGGTTGCAGGTATTCTCAGACCGTGCCAGTTAAAATTGTTCTTGTGCAAATGAAATTGGTAGTATTCCCCGTCAAAAAAATTAATTTTAATTCCATATTCAATTTTTCCAATTTATTTTATTTACTATCAATTCATTTTCCGCTGACAAACTTCAAATAAACTTTGATGAATGCTGAGGGAGTTTGAGTTAAAATACCACTTGAAAAACACTAATTTGTAAACGAGGGTTACATATAAAATATTCTGTTCAGTACCAGAATAAAAACTTATTTTGAAGATGAGTCTTCAATTTTATAAAGAAAACTCATTTTCAAAAAATGGGATTTTGATATATTGAAAACTCATCTTGGGTAGGAGTTTTCTTTATAAAACTTATCTTCAAGATATAAATTGAGGGAGACTTAACCACCAGTAAGAAACTAAAAATGAGGGTGCAAGTGAAAAATTGAAGAAATCAATCCAATGACTCCTATGTAAATTTCAGCTGATTTTGAAGATATAAGATATAGAAAAATCGATACCAAAAAATTTGAACCACAATCAAATGATGGACTCGAGACGGGCCGAATTAATGCAGCAAGAAAATAAACTTTGGGTTCCCTTTTCTCTCTTTATTTTTTTTTTATTTTTTTAGGTTTCATTATTTTACTATTAATCTTACCTTTAATCAATATTTTGATATTTAAATAATGCAAAAAAATTCAAGTTACCCTTGAAAAGATTTAAGGACTAAATCTGTCTCGAACAAAAATAATAAAAGAAATAAAGATTGAAAAGCTAATTCTTTTCCTCATCCGATAAAAAGGAAATTCTTTTCCTCATTCTCCGTAAGTCAAAACACGTGCATTTCTCCTTCGCATTCTTCGTCGATCCATAGAACTGATTAACAATCTCAGGCGGTCCGCGTAACGCCGGCCCAAATCAAACTATTTCTTTTCGCAGATTTATTTGACATTAGCCGCCCGTTTCATGCCAAGACTTATACACTTCGTCTTCCAATCCATTTTATAAAAATTGTAGACACAAAACTGTGCGAGCTATGTACCTCGATTAAACAAGCATCGGGTCCAGTCCATCAGTCGATATGTATTCCCGATCCTTGGATCGATCCTCATATCATAATTGATGGATCTTGAGTAGGAGTGTTCCTTATAAAACTTATCTTCATAAAGAAAACTCATTTTCAAAAAATGGGATTTTGATATATTGAAAACTCATCTTTGAGTAGGAGTTTTCTTTATAAAACTTATCTTCAAGACATACTTTTATTTCAGTACTGAACAAAATATTTTATTAGAAACATCTTTTTACAAAAATATTTGCAAAAAAGCAGCGTTTGTACTCAAAACTTAATGCTGTGGATAAAATCAGTTGCTGTGGTGATATCTTTGTCTAAGAGTCTACAAAGTCCGTAGGGTAATTATTTGATGTAGAAATTTATTTTATTTGAACCATTTTGTATTTCTGATCCGTCAAAACACACATTCAAATTAATTTACAGTCAGATCAGGATTTATACATAACAGCAACATATAATCTCGGCTCTGGATGTTCGAAGCCTTAGCCGCTTTTTTTGACTTTGACTTTGACTTTGACTTTTCGTGTACCTACTACATCAATAAAATAATTAATCATAAATCTATACATAAATAAAAAGACGTGAATAAATATAATTGATATAAAAAAAAAAGGGTTACGTGAAGCCTCCAGCAAAGAAAAAGAGTAAGCGAAGTTCAGAAAAGAAAGGTGGTGAGAGAGATCGGAGGAAAGTAAGTGTTGAGGGGAAAAAAAGTTGAATATGTGATTATGCTTGTTATATTTATCATTTTATCCCATCTTTAATTTTAAATTTAAAGGTCATTAAAAATTCAATCACTATACATAATGACAAATATAAAAAGTTAAAAAGTAACATCAAAATAGAGGTATTTACTTCAAATAATAATACATTAAATGGGTAATTGATCATGCCGTGTTTCATTCTTTAAGCTAAATCGAATGATGTTCAAGGCTTTTAGTTCTGGCCACTACTTGTGGCAAGTGATTCGATATATTTTCTCCTCGAATTTGAGTTTAATAAAAAAATAATAATAATTCATAAACAAGCAAGCTAGTCGAGAAAGGTGGAGATTGGATTCATGGGGTACGGTACGAATTGTTGATTTGCAACTGATTAAATAATTAATTAATTTAAGGTTTCAAATTAAAAAATAATTAAAAGCAAAATCACACGACCGGGCGAGAAAGATCAGATCCCCGAATACATCTGTCCCATTCAAGATAAAGTATTATATGTGTATAGTATTTATGTAATATTCTAAATGAATAAAATTTAATTATTTTTAAAATTTTCTTATTATATTCTAAAGTTAAGAATAAGTAAAATGTTGGAATTTTTTATTCTGTCCTTGCACCCGGAGAAGAATACTTAAATTAAGGCTACTAGTCTATCCCTTAATTAGATACACAATTGGAAATGAAAAAAAAAAACTTATTTTCCCCTTTGATAATTGGCATCTTTGGAGAAAATCTTATATAAAATTGCACCACTAAGTGACAGTACCTATATAATGATATCAATATATAAAATTAAGTTAATTTATAATTTTTTTCCTTTTAAATTTTATAAATAATTTCTAAAAACTTAACTTTATCTTATTAGTTAGCGTTACCACATTCACGTGTTACACACAATACTTTCCTGCTCTGTATTTGCTCTGAATTTTCTGACCTCGGTCTCCTGCTTTATTGATTCGTGTCATTTGTGTGTCGGAAAAATTTTAAGAAACCGGTAAGGTATAATACCTTTGGAGTTGCCAGCCGACCGGTCTAGATTTATATTTTCTCTCACCTTTTTTTTATTTTTATTTTTTATTTCACTTTTGCAATGAATTGGAGCCGTTGAATGGTGCCGGTACCGGCACAGTTTGATAGAGGTCTCCTTGTGTGCCATTGTCGTGGCACATATCGTGTCAAACGAGGATCTATACTACACACATATTTTATTATTTAATAAAATTAACAAAAAAAATATGATCTTATATTTTATTATAATTAATATTTAGGGTGTGTGATCTTAATATATTTAAGAATAATGGAGCAATTTTATGTACAATAAATTTGGTGAAGAGATAGTTGAAAAATTTGTGCGACATAAGAGAGGAAATAATAAGAGTGGAAGATTTAATAGTTAAATATCAATAAAATTATCATCTTATTCCTATCTTTTATCGATCTAATAGATATTAACAATTCAATTTACATGTTTGGGAGTAGGCTGGAAATTTTCTAAAAGACACATTTCCGTATATTAAATGTAAATATATAGGTTGGTTAACTACAATTTGAGAGATAGTCAAAAGTCTCCCTGCCCAATCAGATTCGGACACGTGTGTATGTCTCTTGCCTACAATATTTTTTTATTTTTTATTTTTTTTATTAGTTAATTAGCATTTAATTTATATTTAGGTCGAGGGCAAATTTTTTTCAAAAAAATTTAGGATAAAAATAATAAAATAATGACGGTTGAGGACGAAGACTCAACTTTTCTCTTACAACTATACTCATGTTCTTTCCTAATTTGATTTTTATTAAAATTAAATTATTTAGTAATTAATAATATAAATAATAATAATAAATCAAAATAGGTTTTGTGTGTGCACACGCGCATACACTATCATATAAAATACTTTACCCTATCTCCGCGACTTGGTACAGGTGATCTGACTCAAATACCTTTTTTTTCACCATATCCAGACATCACTATGTATAGAATTTATTTATAAACTTTGAATTTGAATCGTGCCTTATTTTATTGAGAAAGAAGATTTTGTATGATTGATATTACTCTCGTCTTGTGACTCGAAGATACTACATTTGATCTTATGTGGGGTACGCTTATGTTTGAATTCCTAGTCTCAGCTCTTTCTTAAGAATTGACGTGACAATCATTCTCCCAACAAAGACCGTGTCGGGTAGGTTCAAATCTGACTCTTGCTGACCAAGAGGGGTTGGGCCGAGTGGTAAGCAGCTCGGTGCCGCTTAAGGAGGTCTCAGGTTCGAGACCTCACGTACGCAGACACCCCTCTTGGGAGCCTCACCCGCCATTGCCAGGCGTGCGACCCGGGGCGACCAACGGATTAGTCAAGTATGGTTGGCTGAAAGATGCCATCTCACCGCTGGTGGGGCCTGCTTGGATACCGTGGCTGGCGACCAAAAAAAAAAAAAAAAATCTGACTCTTGCTGACCCATAATATAATATTATGTAACATTACTATACATTTTAAAAACTAATTTTTATTTAATTTATGAATATTTAATACATTTAATTATATTACTATAAGTATGTAAGTCTATGATATATCTTAAATTATATTTTATATAATATTTATTATTATTTTTAAAAGTTGCCTCGCCGATCCTGGACAGGCTGTTCCATTGAGGGACCCAGAAGCAGTTTGATCAATGCGGACCCTTCAAGTGAGTGGAGAGCCGTGCTGGCTGATTGACTCTGTACAATGATGATGTGGACAGCCTATTAGGATCCATAGGATGGCGTGGAATAAATAAAATATTTCTTAGTTAAAAAACAATAAATTTTTTTTTTCACCTGTTGACTTGAATGATCTTCTAGCTATCTTAGCATGCATATGTTTACTTCTTGTGAAAGTTTCGTAATGAATATTTCTGGTTTACCTCTTATAGAATAGAAGCTCTTAACTTGTATAAAGTTTTCTGTTAAAATTAAACTGGTGGAATATAAAGATCTGAATAGAAAAGTTAAAAATGACGAGCAAAAAAAATTACTTCTAAACTAGGGTGTGTCCCAGTGAACCAAGCAGTTCATCCTTGCTCATTATTTTTATTTTTGGTATAACATTATTGAGCTCGGCCTATAAACTCTCCTATCATTTCGTACATCATGATCAAATTTTAGTAATGAAGAACGATAATGTCTTTGATAATATATATATACACATTTATATAGTTTTGTGTATATGTCCCACATAAATAAAAAAATTCACGTTAAAAATAGTTTTAACATATAAAAGTTCTAAGAAAATAAATTAATTGAATAAATAAGCGAAGAAAAATAATTATTGACGTTGAACTATCTTCTGAGAAAATAATTGATCGGCACTGAGTGAACTATCCAAACATTTATTTGTGACTGATTAATTAATTAAAAGAAAATAGAGGATAAATTAATTGATCAATCTCCACGTTGTCTGACGTGTGACGGGCAGTGGGTCCTTGACCTCCACGTGATTGGATTGAATCACTCTCTTTTGGTGTTAGGTTCGAATTTGGTTAATGATAAAAATGCATGTTTTGAGAATTTTTATCCTTAATATACGGACTCATCTTATTTTTAAATTAATTATAATTTATTAGACTTGTTTGTACCGTGTGATACACTTCAAAAAAACCCACATGTCCTAACTTATTTAAAAATTATTTAAAAAAAAAAGAGATGAGAAAATGTTATAAGCACGTGAATAAAATGCACTTTAGGGTAAAATTATAGGAGTTGTCACTGATGTGAGAGATTTTTATGTGAGCTGATCTTACCACATCATCGACAAACTTAACTAATAAATATTAATGCGTTATTATATTATCTTTTTTATCCATTAGTAATATTTATTTTCCAAATATTTATTAAAGATTACACGTTTGTTGATTAAATTACCTAAGAATTTTTATAAATAATAAAATAAGATTACCTATGGTTTTCTTCACTCTGGTAGACAAGTAGTTTGTCTACGGAGAAGCGAGAGATCGGAAGCTATCCATTGTTTTATTACAATAACAAATGAAATATTTAAGAATAAATTGGATGATGTCTTTATAATTTGTTAATATTTTGATTCGCATATTACTAAGATTGCAATTGATTCGAGTATTACTAGATTATAGGAAAGTTGGATTGGACAAAAAAATTTATTTTAAATTTGAAGTAGATTATGACATGAAATTATTGTATTTGATATTTTAGATTATTAAAAAATTAGTTAAAAATATAATATTTTAATATTTAATATAATATATAAATAGATATTAATTTACAAAAATACCCTCCATTTTCTCTCTTGTCTTGTGGTGCATTTATATGCAGCACGAAGGGGCCATATGGGCTTTTACGCCTCAGAGGAGTTTGTGGGAGGCTGCAAACTATCACATTTTAATGGGCTCCAATCACATTTGCGATCCTAGAGCTAGAACGAGTTCCTCCATCTCCGCATTAGTTTTTTTTTTTTATAAATAAATGTCAAATTCATTGAAAAGATCAAATATCAGTATTAGTAAATAAATCTTTCTCTCTTGGTTTCTTTTGTAATTTTGAATAAATATGACAGGTGGACTCACAGTAATGTAGGAACGCGGTCCCAAAAGGTTGTAAAAGCTTTACACAAGCAAACTCCCATGGCCCGGTAAAAATGTTAGGACCCGGTAAAATCAAATCCAACTCTATTTTACATCCAAATACTGTAAAGTGAGATATAAGCTTACCATTTTTCATGTAAAATTTTTAAGTTACATCAATACAAATACCTCCTAAGTAAAATCTTTAACTGAGAAGTTAAATGTCTAGGGCACGGTAATTTAGTGATAACAGTAATGTAATTTTCTCATGTATTTTCCTTTAAAATTGGCATCTCCGATCCCGTAGTTTTATTTGTTTTCGAACATTTTAAAATGTAGTCGCTTTCCATTAATGATATTTAATAAAAAAAAGCTTTAAAATAAATCTTCCAGAGGTAAGCTATTGACGAAGCTGCGCAGCGGTCACACACAGGTGCAGGCCTTCACTGTAAGCCGAAATCCCAATCTAAGCCCACATTGACTTGTCAATCCTGAAAGCCCTAACCACGGCCCCGTCATCAATCTTCCAATCTCCTACTCAAAGCCCAGTCAACCATGTGCAATCACCATCTACAAATATAGGATTTCTCTTCAGAAATCGATGGTGGATATGAGCACGATGGCTTCGAGAAACTTCATAGATATCAAAGACTCTCCGGAACCTTCTCTGATCAAATTAATCAGATCCAGACACATTCAAGTTCATCTATTAGAGAAATGATCGTCGCACCTGCGGTCCAAAGCGTTTTTTAACCTGAAAATATATATTCACATTCTCTTGTCAGTATCTCTCTCTGTGCTCTATATTGTCTGTCTCTGTGTTTTTTGTGTTGTGAGGAACGAGTGGGAGTGTATGCCGTGGGTGTTGTGAGGCATATACTTGAACGAGAGTCTATGTAGTTGGGTTTTTGTACTTGTTGTGACATAATATACAAGTTACCTTTTTTTTTTTCCAACCTCTATCTGTATTGCTTCGGTCGATTCTAAGCTTGTGACCCTTAGTTGCGTGGAATTCAATGGCTGGTTAATAGATCGTGCTATTGACGCCTAGCGATACTAAGGTATTCGAGTGGTATTTAAGTAGTGCCCTTGACCTTGTGATAGTGTGACATATATATAAAATAAAGTTTAGTTCGAGTTTTCTCAATTTACATGAATGTTAAATTATATGAAAAATGAGATATTATAGTGTTAGATACAATTTAATATTCATTGGATCAGAAAAAATGGAATATAATGGTAAATTTACTAATATGTATCTATCAAAATTTTCTCGTCCATTACTTTCTCTCTAGTTTATTTCGTACGGATTTTTTTCCAAGTACCTATTCGCCAATTTTATCATATATAAAATCAATCTATCCTTCACAAATTTTATTACATAATTTTATATTTATCTTATTCAAAAATTACACACTCAGAACATCAATATTATTGTAAAATATAATGATAATCTTGAATGCTTTGCCAGTTGTTGTAATGAAACTATAAGACGTTATGAGTTAGTAATCTAATAGTGTAATTTCTTATTATTTTACTTATTTATCCACTATCAAACCCATTTTTACGCAAAAGTATAAATTATTAAGCGGTGGTACACAACCCTCTAATAACTAAAGATCGTTTCCATTTATTATTCGATATGAGATTTATTCTCAATAATGGAAAAAATCTCAAACTTGAGACCTTGAATAGCTCGCAGGATTAGGGTAAGAATTCATAACGTGCAAAATTCGGATTTTTTGGGGAAAAAATCTCTAAATTTGAGAGCAAACCGTTTCTAGCTGTAAAGAATGAGTGGATTTCGTATCTTCTTTGCTTTTTGTATTTTTCAAAGGTGGAAAGGGAGTCAAGAGGGACAGACAGAGGGACGTGGACAAAAGCAGTGGCTTGGATGTTCGATATTAAAGCCACAAACAAAGAAAAAACGTTGAGGATGGAATGGAGGACGAAAAAGAAATTTTTCAATGCTCTTCCATCATAAGAAATAAATAATTAAATTATCTTAATTAATAATAATTATAATTTAATATTAATTATTTTATTTATTATATTTTAATTAAGAATTTCTTACGCAGAGAGATCGGGTTTTAGGATTTGGTCTGGGGGAAGCCCCGACAGGTCTCCCCTGTTGTTGGGCCGCTCCCCTTTTTTATGGTCACGACAAAATCGCTCAATTAAATTAAAAATTAAATTGAGATGACGCCGCCGACCACTCCGTCTTCCCTCTCCAGGTGTAATCATCACCCCCGGGCTCAACCCCTGATCCATCAAAACCAAAGTCAAAACACATACCGTTGGATTTAATTCAAATGATCCGGTATCTCTTTTATTTAATCATAATTTTGGATTCGATTATTAGGAATAAAAAAAGATGCCCGCAACTTGTAACAAGTTTTTCGACTTGAATCTGATCAGTCAAGATTCAATAAAACTTCTAATATCAAATGATAGAAATAAAAGAATCAACAGCTTGAATCGGTCAACTGTCGATCCAATACACTGAAGATAATATCTCGAGGCCTAACTCAGAAGGCCTGATAGGGTCAATTTAGGCGGGATGACTAGGCTTAACCATTCGACGGTCAAATTTGGTATACAACAGAATAAGACTGCTAAAAATAGAGATTCTCATAACGTACTTAACTCGTAACATGGCATAAAGCGAACATCGACAATTGGTCAGTGAGAGACTCCCTCGGCGATATGTCCGCCGGTGGGCAAACGGACAAATCACACCCGAGAACTCGATTTCTTTATGAAAAATCATGGAGGACAGATGCCAACTCGGCGTTTGGTCATCACTCGTATCGAGTCTCGATGGATTAATTCAGCAAAACACTACTGGTGGGCAGCAAGCATGCTGGCTGTACCACTAATGGGACTGTAATAATTCTACCAACTCAGAACAGTAGCAATGATGCTGGCAGAACTGATTCGTCAGACACAAGCCAGCAGCAAAGGGCGAAATGAAATCTGAACCATCTGATCCGAGACAGCAATAATGCATCCCCACACGGGACGGACTGGACCATACCCCCAACTTTTTTCACATTAAAAATCCAAAAGAATTAAAATTAAAAAAGGAGATAAAGTAAATTAGTCGATTGAATATCCGGTAACGGAGAGGTACGGAATTCATTCATTCATTTATTTACAACTAATTAATTAATTAGTTTCATGTTTAAAAAAAAAAGAGACTAAAAAAGAAAAATCAAGGAACGCCGACGGAGGAGGGAGGAGCCGTCAAAAAAGAAATGTACGCTGCTAAAGGGAAAATGAAAAAAAAAAGTGGTCCTTTAAAATAAAAATATCAAATTTAAGTTTTATGAATAAAAAATTTGTATTAAAAAATTTATTTTTTAATGAATTAATCTGACTAGAATTAAATTAGTTAAAAGCACATTAGATTTTTTAATATAAGCAATGGGACTAAGAAAGGAGGAAAAGTAAATTAATTGGACGAAATGATTCGATACATTAATTTAAGTAATGTCTTCTATTTAAGTTTTATGAATAAAAAATTATAATTAAAAAATTTTGTATTTTTAATAAACTGATGCAGTCTAAAATTAATTACTCAGATATTCATTAAATATTTTACTATGTATAGGAAAAAAATATAAATCAGGATGGATTCCAAGTCCCAAATATCTTCTTTCTATCCGCAAAAAAGAAGAGCCAATTGCTAAAAGACAAAACTACCCTTCGTCGCTTTCCCCCATAACATTCCTCGTCTCTCCAATCAGAACCCCCAGAAAAAGAAGCGGCTGAGGAAGAAGAACGGTTTCCATTCATCGGTCTGGAGGAACGGCCCTGGGCTGTATTTCTAGTTAATATGGCCAAGTCACCGCCGTCGGCGACGGCGCTGTCGTCCTTCCCCCTATTAAGCCGAAGGATTACGCCCATAGCCCCGTCCATTACGCGGTTGCCGTGGGCGACCACAACACCCTCTCGCGGCTCGTGTCCACTCTTCCCCGGCTCGGTGATGTGTCCCAGATCCATAGTGAGGCGGATTCCCTCGCCCAGGAGCGGGTCGCAGACCAGATCTCGGCCGCCGTCGACCGCCGTGAAGTCCCCTTCCGCGAGACGCCTCTCCACCTCGCTGTCCGCCTCAATGACCCCACCGCCGCCCGAATCCTGGCTGAGGCGGGAGCCGACGTGTCGCTGCACAACTCCGCCGGGTGGAACCCGCTCCAGGAGGCCATGTGTAGGCGGTACACCGATGTTGCTCGCATCCTCGTGCGGCACCACCATGGCGCCGCCTGGAAGAAGTGGCGGCGCCGCCTCCCCCGGTTGATCGCCGTCCTCCGCCGCATGCGGGACTTCTACATGGAGATTTCCTTCCATTTTGAGAGCTCTGTCATCCCGTTCTTGAGCAAAATCGCTCCCTCCGACACGTACAAGATCTGGAAACGCGACGGGAACCTCCGGGCGGACACATCCCTGGCGGGATTCGACGGCATGAAGATCAAGCGCGCTGATCAGAGCTTTCTCTTCCTCGGCGAGGGAGATCCGAGCAAGGACGTCCCCGTTGGTTCTCTCCTGGTCCTCAACCGCGATAGCCGCAGAGTGTACAACGTGTTTGAAAACGCCGGAGCCCCGATGAGCGAATCGGAGGCCGCAGGATACTGTTTAGAGACAAGCTTCCACCGGCCGGGAATGGACGTCACCAGGGCAGAGCTCGTCGGGAGGACCAATTGGAGACGGCATGATAAGACGGAGCACGTCGGTGAGTGGAAAGCTAGGGTTTATGATATTCACAATGTGGTGTTCAGCATCAGGTCGCGAGAGGTCATAAATTCCGAGAGCGACGTCGCCGGAAGCGAGCAGGTACTGCCGCTGGAGCTCGATGAGGACGATGACGGATTTCTAGTTGCAGAGAACCCTAGCTTTGGGCCCCCGACCTCAACTGCGCGGAGGCACAGCAGCTTCGTTCGCGAGGAGAGCAGGCCCAGCACCGCCCACGTGACTACAGGCAGAAAGAGCGTGGATATACACTTCGCCGCCGCTCCGCCACCGCCCAGGAACCATCGTGGCTTGACGCCGCCGGTGCCGCAGACGAAGGAGACGGAGGTGGTGAAGAACTTGCGGCCATCCGTCTGGCTAACGGAGCAGTTTCCGTTGAAGACGGACGAGCTGTTACCGCTGCTCGATATCTTGGCCAACAAGGTGAAGGCCGTGAGGCGGATGCGGGAGATGCTGACGACAAAGTTCCCGCCGGGAACTTTTCCGGTGAAGGTAGCAACGGATTTCTTCTTTTTTGATTTTTAATTATATTAAATAATTTTCTTTCCCTTTTTTTGGGTTCTTTTTCGATTTTTGGAATGACTTGAGAAGCGAGACAAAGCCTGGGTGTGGAAGCTTTAATGGGGTCCACAGTTTGTCGGAGATGTGACGTTGAATAGTATGTCTTCGTCCTCCCCGTGGGACCCAAGTCAACGGGCTCTGGTCCACGTGGGTCCCATCTGACC
Organism: Lagerstroemia speciosa; assembly: GCA_037672795.1. Taxonomy (NCBI): domain Eukaryota; kingdom Viridiplantae; phylum Streptophyta; class Magnoliopsida; order Myrtales; family Lythraceae; genus Lagerstroemia; species Lagerstroemia speciosa. The sequence continues at coordinate 8,260,806 of CM075296.1, forward strand.
AACCAATAGCAGCTTTGCTTCTCTGGCCCACTTGGTTGCTGAGCTGGCAACTGCCGTGAGATTTTTGCACAATTCCACCATCTTTGATGAAATCACGATTAATTCATTATCTACTTCTTTATATATCATTGTTTCTAAATTTCATTGTTCATTGTTGTTATTCATTCAGAATGAATGCTGACACAACTTGGCTTGTTTGGAGTCCTTTCGTATTTTGATTCTTGCATCTGACTTTCTGCAACATGTAGTTGAACGATTAATTTTCTCGTGTCGCAGGTAGCAATCCCGGTTGTCCCGACTGTCAGGGTCGTGATAACCTTCACGAAGTTCGTGGACCTACAACCGGTCGAGCAGTTCTACACCCCCTTCTCGAGTCCCATCCATTTCCTCAGCGGAGGGAGAGGAGACTACGGTCCTGAGGAAGACCAGATACCATCGACATCATCATCGTATTCGTTGCGGCCCTCAGCTAAAAGAACTACCAAAGAACAGCAGAAGTTGTCTTCTCTTGTTGATCAGTCCGATACATTTGCCATCCCGGACGGGTACACTTTCAAGCCCATCGAGGAAAAGTTGCGGAAGATGAAGAAGTCGAGGTCCGTCAAGAAGTCTAAGTAGTCGAAATATAAGGGATAAACGAAGTAGATGCAAAAGGAAGAGGACATCATATATCTCCCCATTTTTATAGCTGCTCAAGATTCGAATGCTGGCTCGGGAAACAACGCTAGGATGATGCAACAGGGGGGAGGAGTGTGTTTTGATTCATTGATAGTTCGATTTAGGTCTTCTGTTGCCCGAGCTCTCGAAGCTGTAGATATTGCACTGTTCTTTTATTCTGATCTTTCTGGTTTGATGTTGTTGCCAGGCCACGTTTGAGTGGTAGGCAGATTCGATGCCCTTCTGTACGCTCCACACCATTAAATGACTAACCGCGGTTCGACCAAGATTCGGTCTTGTTGACACTTGTATTCTCCATTCCCCGGTCTTTCTGAATCGGGATCGCATTCTTCTCTTTGATTTCTTCTCTTTCTGCATATTACTTTGGCATAACCTAAATCAAACTTCCAATACTGTCAGAGAACATTTTCGATTTTGGGGGTGTGTTTGTTTCTTATAGATTGCACGGACACTAATTCCGTGCCTGGAAATTAGTCCAAAAACTCTGCTTCTTGCCTCCTTATAGAATGGCTCCAAACTTCTGTGCATTGTGGTCAGCATGCTGCAGGGCAAGGAAATGACTAACGAAGCAAGGAAATGACTAATGAAGAACGGTAAATATCCGGAAATAGTTCCAGTGGCCAATGAATTCGATTGTGAGTGCTGAGCTCTGCAATGGAGTTTCTGAAGATTTGGTATCGGGACCGACTCTTCGTTGGCTTCAGGACTATTCATGGCGTTCTCTGTTGAGTCGGGATCGGATGTAGAAGCGCTCCCGTGGATTACACTTGTGCTGAATGCAACTTAACAGCTTGTTGGTATGTGGGAAATTCACTCAGATTCCTCCCTGCTTAGAACTGCCATTCCATTCTCTCTTGGTGGGAATAGGAACGAAGATTCCAAATCCCATTTGTAAAATTCAAACTAAAGCGCTGCACTGTAATCCCCTTCATTCTCTTATGTTCTTTTTTTATTTGATAAAATGACGATGTTTTCCCACAAATTTGTTAAGATTATTAACACTAACAAAATGCATAGCATAGAGTTAGTTTTGAAGAGAAAAACATCGGAAATTCTATATATTTATCGATTCTTATAAGTGAGTTTGAAATATTTCAAAGTGATAAATCAAGTCATATGTCATACTTGCATTACAATATTGGGTCATTTCCGTCACCTGTTATTGTTTTAAACTGATATAGCATTGTCATATGTCTGCTTAAAGTAACGATAGGTGATAGAAATGATTCAATATTATAACACGAATAATATATAGAAATTTATATATCACTTTAAAACTTTTAGAACTTATTTACAACAATCGTCAAACATTATGAACTTCCAGTTGTTGACTTCTCTTTTATATCATAATATGAAAAAAAAAAACTAATAATTATAACTTAAGATGATGTTCTTGCAAAATTATAGTTATCTTCAATCATACTATTTTGCGTGTCAAATGCAATCATTTTCATCAATTGTATACTCTTGGTAAATAAATGAACATATACAAGTAAGGTTAGTCCTGTCAATTTTCAGTGAAAAATATATTTCAATTCTAATCTTTATTCGATCGATAAAATTAGCATTTTCTCGCATGCCTCCAAAATTCGAAGCAATTATCCACCAAATTAGGTGGGTTGACAATCTTTTTCGAAGGATACGTCGGACGACCAGAGATACGATACAACTTAAGAGATACGATACAGCTTAAGTTAGCACGTGAACAAGTTTGGAGTAGTAGGTGACTTCACCATAAAATATTCTGGAATAGATAAATTAGAAATTTTTAATTTATAATAAATTTAAATTAAAATCCAGAAATTGTTATCAGTATTACATTTCCCCAACCAGAAATTATAATAATAATAATAATAATATTATTATTATTATTATTATTATTATTATTTGATAATTTGGTGAAACCTTTGGACAGGGAGATTGCAAATGTACCCTGGGTTGCTTCTTAATAAGGAAACCAATGAGTTGTCATAAACAAAACAGGTTCGTGGGTCTTGGAAGGATATAATAAGAAAAAGGGAACAAAATACATGAATAGATTGGGATGATTCGACATCTCGTTTTTATGAGTAAGGTCTTGGAAAAGTTCTGGGGTGATCCTACCTCGTCACGTGACGCGAGGAAATACCAATTAAAACATGACAAATAAATAAATTAATATTAATCACCTGAGCAATTGACATGATTAATACTATCAAGATAATTTGATTGGTTTTTCCTTATTATGTCATTGTGGGGTAAGACCATGTAAGATTTTTTGGGACCGGGTTCGAGTTTAATAAATGAAAAAACTCATGATTGATATTTGAGAGAGCTTTATTTTACAGTGAGTTGACTCGACTCGAATTTGAATCAGTTGAAGCTATCGAAATTTTGGATATCAAGTGTATAGATGGAAAAGAAAAAAGAACAAACAGGAGTTCCACGGACCGAAAATCGAATGTTAAAATATCTCGGTTTTAGATCTAAGCTGACGTTAGCGTATCAAATTATGTAATCTAAAAGTAAGTGCTCTTTAAATATTAAGAGCACCTACGCCAGATACTGACAGTCCATCCTCCGTCTCGCATTCTCTCTCTTCATCGAGACCTCATTCGTCGAATCAAAGGTGTCTCTTAACAAACACATGATATTTTTCTTTCACGAATATTTCAGATGAGTCATGGAGTCAAACTAGTCTTTGATCTTCTTCTTCTTCTTGCCCTTTTAGGGTTGTTATCAGATCTTAGCTTCCAAGGAGGAGAAGCACGGTGAAGTCTGCAAGTTAAGTTTCCATGGCAAGTGAAACGCTGAGCTGGGCAGATCAATGGGGGGAGGGAGGCATCGGAGCTATCCAAGAAGACGAAGGAGACGAGGCCAAGAAAGAAGGCAACACCACCAAGAAAGAGTCCAAGTCCGGAGCTGCCCTGAGGAGGATCAAGAATGGCACTTCCAGTGGCTTCAAGTGGATCAAGAACCTGTTCCGCAAGAAGGGCTCCTCCAAGTGATCGACATCGACCCGCTTCTAACATTGAACGTTCTTGCGGGCGGCGGATTTCCTTCAATATGATTCTGCTTTGGGACAGTTTTCATGATCCTGCATTCTCTGCACTTTGTTGTCAGCTCGTTATTGTTCACTGAATTGTGTAGCATAGAATTTCCTCTTTTACAAAGAAATTTCAATAGGCATAGTAGGATTTCGGGTGTTATCAGTGCAAGTGAAATGGGTTTTGGTTTAGATTCTGATCCACTATGTTCTTCGGGTTTTCTTCTCTTGACGACTAGTTCGTGGTGAATGTCTTGGGATGCAAGAAACATTCAGATCAGCACTCTGGGGGATTTAGATCTCCAATCTGTCACATATCAAAGAAACCTTTCAAGATGCAGATGATGAATTCAGAATGTACAACCCTTGAAGTCTGAATCTTTACACAAATTATTTAGTGAACTATGAACAGGTACGGTCAAGGCCGATCCAGAGGTGTTCACTCCGATTTAAGTTGTGTAATGAAAGCGATCCTCATCCTCGTTTTCCTTGTAACCAAGAACAAGGCACAGAATAAAACTCTGATCAGTCCAATGTACTAGAAGCTTTCTGTAGTCCTAGGAAAAGAAATTCCAAACTAGTAGAACCGTGATTACAGACTCAACCATGACTTAGCGCATTACTTGACAGTTGACACTCACCGGTGAGACAGAGATTTCTTGGCTGAAAGACGGACAAAATCAAATGATCAGGACAATATCCAGTGAAGCCGCTAAAGGAAACAAACTGGTGCTACCCAGAGGATGGAACAAATTCCTTCTTGTCGACATCAGAAATATCTCTCCGTTCATCCTTCCGGCTCATGACGGGATCATTAGATCTATTTTATGCTTTCTGTCTTGTCGTTCAAGGATAGGCAGGAAAGATCCCCTTGCATCGATAAGAAGAAAGCAATTTTAACAGAGATTCTGCCAGAACAGTTTTCTCAGATCCTTGCAGATCCTCGCAAAATTGTAACCATAGAGAAAGAGTAATGTCGCACATTCTTGTCTGGCAATTTGGAAAAGATCAAGTTTACAGAACCAGGATGCCGCCACAAGTGAACCGGGATATCAGTTAAGGAGTTTGATATGACAACAAGCTTCAGCAGAAAGGCCGATTCTCCATTGAAGTATCATTTATCAACTCGATCTTGGCAAGAGAAGCTCAATTAAAAGATATGCAATCCATTCACATGATACCAATTAAGGATCAACATTCTGCTACAAGATCGCGATCTGCATTGCACGTGGTTGCACTATCAAGATCCCGCTATGATATTCTTGCTAGGAAACTGAGGCAAAATTGCTGTCTGACTTTGTAATACTGAATTCAAATTCGAATGCCCAAGTCCACATCGTGCAAACTCTGCTGCCTGGTTCAAAAACACCTATCAAATTCATGTTAATATTATCCCAGACACCATGCAAGTATCGACTTCATAGTCAAATTCGTCGCCAGGGGAAAAGAAGGTGCTGAAAACAGAAGTGTGAAACAAACCGATCGCTGAATCGAGCTTGAATGAGCTTTTGGCCATGGCAGCACTGTCAGCAAGCTTCCAACAGAAAGGACATTAGGGCAACAGAACAGACCCCTTGCTCACATAACCTGCCCGTATACTAAAGAACACAAATAATCTTCTCCTAACGCCAGTGTTTCACTCTCCAAAGTCTCCGATTTTCCTCTTTGACGAGTCAAGTGTTTGTAATGACTTGTTCCCGTCTGGAGCTACGATGAGCTTCTATAGTTAAATTATTCGGTTGGCAGTTAGTTACTGGGGAGAAGGAAACTGACCGTTGGTAGCTGTTGGAAAGCGGTAACTGTGGTGCCGTTTCGGCTGTTTAGGACCGGACTCGAGTTGTACTAGGCTTTACTCTACACTTATTATTTGGACCCTTATCATGGCAGAACATCACAAAGTCATCGTTCATTTAACGGAATCGGTGATCGAGTTTTTTCCTTTTTTCCAGAAAATGGCAATCGGGTTTGAAATAATGGAGAAGTTCTTGTAGAATCTCGAACTTTTGATACACAGAGCAGTGCCTGAGGTTCAAGATGAGACTCACAGAGGGAAATATAATGTATGGTACAAAATCTCTTACGGAAGTGGATTGATTCGAGAGGGTCGGATGCCTCTTATTCTCGGGTAAGATTACAGGTTTGAATCTTGTGAATGGAGGAAGTTCATTTTGGAGGAGTTTTACCCTCTACAAGGTCCACTTGATTCACATTAAATAAGTCAGAGCCCATTGAGCTTATGCATATTGGTATTTCGGATAGGAAAAAAGTCGTTCTTTTTAATTAACTATCTTAAGATGGAAATCTTACTGGTCACGTCCCACTTGCCTATCTTTCTTCCTCATGGCACCTTTTTCACTGGCCAGTAGTTGTTAACTAATTCTGTCCCTCTCCTACAAAAAGGAGAAAGTCTCGAATATAATATATATATATATATATCACGTAACGGTATTAACGTGATATTATAAATTAATAAAATTTAGTTATTTTTAATATTATTTTTATTTTCAGTATTTTATTAAAAATATTAAAATGATTAAATTTCATTGACTTGTGATATTAACATTGTCACGTGGTACACTCACAATACTCTATGGACGTAGCCCTCTCAATTCCCGTATCTCCACTGTTGCCTAAATTAGACCATCACTTCCTATTTAACTTCCTTATGTGCTTTAGAGTTCAGAGTCAGGTAGATCTGTTGCAGGTCGATGGTCGATCGATGGAAACACGATTAAAACAGTTGAACCTTGAATACTCCACTAAAGTCTTGGAGGATCATGAACCCTAAGTCTCGACTCGACCGCATTCAGTTAACCTGGATAAACGATCTTCAAGAGAAAGAACTGCATTACTTGAGTGAATGATCAAACTCTATACTTATTCGTAACCGAGTGGTTCTAACCAAGCTAACCTAACCGTGCCCCCTCTCACAGCTAGCTCTTCTCTGAACGATGTACAATCCGTGCTCTTCTACGTCTCATCTCCAGTCCCCACCTGAATCTCGATCCACCAAAGCATGAAATCCAAGAAAAACCAGGCAGTGGCCAGTGGAAAACTAAACCAAGTTCTCCTCCAAGACCTTGACGAAAATTCTGAGCCTGAATCTAAAAGGAAAAACTTAAGCTCACCAACCAGTGACTTTTGTTTCCTTCTCTCTCACTTTTTTCCTAAACCCGGAAAAAGAGCGAGAGGTTGGCACCGGCAGCATACCAACAAAGCCTACTACCTCAATCAATCCCTCCACCAAAGTGGATTGATTGAAATAGTAGAACGCATTTTCTTCTCAAACACGATCTCGAATTCGAGTCTAGAAGATGGAGAATATTTATATTGGGAGAGTTTTATCTTGTAGTGGACATTTCTGATTCGAACTGAATTAATCATGGTTTATTAGTTTTTTAGATATTAATAAGTCCGATAGAAAAGCCCACTCCCTTTCCTCCTCACGTCATCGAATACCAAATTGGAGAAACCTCAGAGGACTTGGCCTGTTGCCTCAATCAGAATTTCCATTACCATTACCACCATCAACATTATTATTTCTCCTTTTCTGGTTAAAAATAACGCTTCTAAACCTAGAACAGAACCCGGGAAGAAGGAACGAACCACTGGCTGTTTCGCTTGTGTAAATTAAACTCGGGACATCTTAGTTCTGAGTCAAGGATAAACCCATCGAGCACCTATTCCATTGTCTCTCTTTTTCTTTAATTTAGTTTTGGTTCGGTTTCTTTTTCATCCATTATTGTACCTTAAACAATAGACCCATATGAAAATTTTAACATATCATTCATCTTTCGCTTTTTCTGTTGTTAGGTTGGTGGACTATTCAATGCCAGCTTCTTCGTGCCCCACTCTTCTCCACTGAAAAGGACCCCACGATCACCATCTTCTTCACCACCATTTCGTTCACTTGAAGGTCGTGCCTGTGCCATCATGTGCATTTGACAAAGCTCCCTTTCTTATAAACCCTAGCTAGCTAATCCCCTTTTCCTTGGATGGTATTGTTCTTAATTCCTCTCGACTCGTGGCAGACGGTCTTCATGACTAGATCCTTGGCATATGCAGTTGGTGCTGCAGTTGCAGAAACCTCGAGGCATGAGTTTCATTTTCTGCATGGCAGGTTGATCTGATCACCATGGATGTGCAACTGGCTAGGGATATTGGTACGGTTCAATCCGACAAGAAGAGTTCCTAGGATTCGAACCATCGTTATTGGATTGAGCCGTGCCAATATCTCTATCTCTCTCTTATATATTTGCTGAGGTTGGCCTTCGAGATTGGAAAGGTATGTGAAGTAGTATGCATATCTAGCTAGCTAGCTAGTTTGCATTTCATAAATAGTCACAATCATAATTCTCAGGTGCTGTCTTTTTTACATTTGTGTTCCGATTGTTTTGTTCTATTCTGTCTGGGTGAAATTTTTTTTCGGCGTGTACCACTAATATTTATAAGTCTAATAGATTCTGACCAATCCTATTCGTGTATTTACGGTTATTGTATGATGATTCATTCGTTTCGGGATGTTAAGGATGTTGACTAGCTCCGACCAATTTGAATTTGTTGAGCTTTCGAACCTGAGATTTCCGCTCCTTTTGATTTCAATAGATTGATTCGCTGACTAATATATTCATAGATATATATATGTGTGTGTTACAAACATTGAGCATGCTTATACAGGTGTGTGTATAAATGATAAAGATACCAAGGGTCATATATATTTACCGTTTTTTATAAGTGAGTCCTATGAGTTTCAAAATAGCAAAACAACTCCTATAAGTTGCTCGCTATTACAATATCGAGTTCATCCATTAATATCTATTACAATGAAGTTGATGTGGACCATGACGGTGTCAATTAATTTGATATGTCGAAATTGAATGCACACGTGTACAATTTTAGTCATATGTGTAAAAAAATATTACATTATTATTTCTCAAAAAATTTAGGAAATTGGGAAAATTTTTATAAATTGTAAAAAAATCCAAAACATAAATAAAATTTTAGAAAATTTCTGAGTATTATAGATATTTTTGAATTTAAGTTTTATTCTGAATTACAAAACTTTTTTTAGAGTTTTTAAAACTTTTGAGAATTTTTAAAATTCTAGTATTTTATTAAATTTTGCTGAATTTCTTAAATTTTTTAAAGAAGTTTGGAATAATTAGGCATTATGTTAATTTTTCCATATTTCATTTTTGCTTTCGTCAATTTGCGAGTACTTATAGGAGCCATATGGGTCGTCTTGGGGTATTGCAGATCAGTATTATTTCTAATTTCTATTCAATTTTTTTTTGGTAGAGTCGGGTGCCTCTCGAACACAGCGAATTTGTCTATTTCAATTTGATAAACTCAAGCGGTTCCTATGGTGAACACTCCTTGTGGCTGGCTTGGCTTGTTGCCATGGTCTCTTCCTTACAAATCCACATCTCCATGTCATATTTTCTCTTCAAGCCTTTGCGAGTAATCACTGGGGCATAAATGAGATAGTACTATTCGTGAACAATTTAGAATTGGTTCGATGAAAGTTTGAACTCGGCTCAATCTTAATGAGCTCGAGCTCGACTCAGGTTCATCAGTTAAATAAGCCAAGCCAAGCCTAATAATATGCGACTCGTGAAACTCATGAGCCTACATAAACTTTTTATTTTATATAAAATAATAACTGTGTTATTCTTTAATTTTAGAAAAATAAAAAATCGAAAAATCAAGACTATTTTTTCAAATTCTTATTTAAAACCTTTATTTTATTCTTTTTTGCTCATCACGAAAGCCTAATCGTAATTAACTCTCCCCCTTTTCGTCCTTAGTATTCCTCGTTCCATGTAATTGACACGACCCTGTACTCAAGCTATATTTTCTTCATCGGCTCGACTCATATAAGCTCGATGAGCTTTCATTTACTGTAACGAGTCGAGCCCAAGCTTAAAATATCAAGCTCAGCCGAGCTCGAGCCCGGGTCCGAGCTCTCAAATTGGTAAAGGAGCCGAGCTTGAATATTATA
>CM075296.1:8271009-8370491 GCA_037672795.1 Lagerstroemia speciosa
AAAAAATTATGATCATATATTTTATTATAATTAATATTTTGAGAGTGTGATCTTAATATATTTAAGAATAATTGAGTGATTTTATGTATAATAAATTTGGTGAACAGATAGTTGAAAAAATTTGTATGAGATAAGAGAGGAAATAGTAATAGAGGATGATTTAACAGTTAAATATTAGCCAAAGTATCATCTTACCCCGTATCTTTTATCGATCTAATGAATATTAACAATTCAATTTACAGGTTTGGGAGTAATCTGGAAATTTTGTAAAAGACACATTTCCGTATATTAATATAAATATATAGGTTGGTTAATACAATTGAAAGGTACTCAAAGTCTTCTTGCCCAATCAGATTCGGAGACGTGTGTATAGAAAAGAGGGGTACATATGTGTATGTCCCTTGCCTGCAAGCTTGTTCATTTTTTTTTTCTTTCTGTTTAATTAGCATTTAATTTATATTTTTATATTAAATTAATGAAAAAAATGTTGAAGGTGTACTCTTATGGAAAGATCAAGGACCAAATCTTTTTCAAAAAAGTTTAGGATAAAATAATTAAGGTTGAGGATCAACACCCAACTTTCGCTTACAATTATACTCATATACTTTCCTGATTTAATTTCTATTAAAATTAAATTATTTAGTAATTACTAATATAAAAAACGATAAAATATATCAAGCTAGCGCGTGTGTGTATACACTAGACAACTCGACCCGTGCTATACACGGAATTGTACACTGCATAGTTGATTATAAATTCTTAGCTTTGATAATTGAGTATTATTTTTTTAGATGATTAATATTTAAAGTTCGTATAATAAGTGAATAAATAAAATATATAATTGAAATAAAAAATTAGAGAGTAGTATTTAATAGTTGTGGTTATATAAACAATTTTACCATTTCATTCCCATTTATATTTTTTATTGGTTACACGTATATTTATTAAGAGTATTTTGGAGAGTTTAAAAGTAAGACTGATCAGTCTTATTTCTCTCATATAATAATAGAAGATGTATAGGTCTGAACAGAAATGGTTGGCATTAGTGTATATAAACGATATTATCTAGAAGGAATGTCAATTCTTTCATTGGACATGTGTAATATATATACATAACACGAATTAATTAGATTCAATTTTTTTAATTTTTTTATTAAATTTAAAAATAAAAAATAGCTTTAAGAATATTTAAATTTTATTAGTTTGTATTATCATGTAAATAACAGCACGTAATAATACTATCATATAATACTTTCTCCTATCTCTGGGACTCGGTAGAGGTGATCCGACTCATTGTTAGGAATTGACGCGACGCTCATTCTCGGGTAGGTCCAAATCTGACTCTTGCTGACCCATAATATAATATTATGTAATATTACTATACATTTTAAAAACTAATTTTTATTTAATTTATGAGTACTTAATACATTTAATTATATTACTATAAGTATGTAAGTCTATGATATATCTTAAATTGTATTTTATATAATATTTATTATTATTTTTAAAAGTTGCCTCGCCGATCCTGGACAGGCTGTTCCATTGAGGGACCCAGAAGCAGTTTGGTCAATGCGGACCCTTCAAGTGGGTGGAGAGCCGTGCTGGCTGATTGATTCTGTACAATGATGATGTGGACAGCCTATTAGGATCCATACGATGGCGTGGAATAAATAAAATATTTCTTAGTTAAAAAACAATAAATTTTTTTTTTCATCTGTTGACTTCAATGATCTACTAGCTATCTTGGCATGCATATGTTTACTTCTTATGAAAGTTTCCTAATGAATATTTCTGGTTTACCTCTTATAGAAGAGAAGCTCTTAACTTGTATAAAGTTTTCTGTTAAAACTAAACTGGTGAAATATAAAGATATGAATAAAAAAGTTAAAAAGGACGAGCAAAAAAAATTACTTCTAAACTAGGGTGTGTCCCCAGTGAACCAAGTAGTTCATCCTTGCTCATTATTTTTATTTTTTGTATAACATTAATGAGCTCGGCCAATAAGCTCTCCTATCATTTCTTACATCATGATCAATTTTAGTAACAAAGAGCGATAGTGTCTTTGATAATATATATATATATACACACATGTATATAGTTTTGTGTATATGTCCCACATGAATAAAAAAATTCACAATTAAAATAGTTTTGACATATAAAAGTTCTAAGAAAATAAATTAATTGAATAAATAAGCGAAGAAAATAATTATTGACATTGAAATATCTTCTAAGAAAATAATTGATCCGCACTGACTGAACTATCCAAACATTTATTTGTGACTGATTAATTAATTAAAAGAAAATAGAGGATAAATTAATTGATCAGCATTGAATGAACTATTCAAACATTTATTTGTAACTCATTAATTATCTTTTTTATCCATTAGTAGTATTTATTTTTCAAAATATTTATTAACGATTACACATTTGTTGATTAAATTACCTTAGAATTTTCATAAATAATAAAATAAGATTACCTATGGTTTTCTTCACTCAGGTAGACAAGTAGTTTGTCTACGGAGAAGCGAGAGATCGGAAGCTATCCATTGTTTTATTACAATAACTAATGAAATATTTAAGAATAAATTAGATGATGTTTTTATAATTTGTTAATATTTTGATTTGCATATTACTAAGGTTGCAATTGATTCGAGTATTACTAGATTATAGAACAGTTTGATTGGACAAAAAAATTTATTTTAAATTTGAAGTAGATTATGACATGAAATTATTGTATTTGATATTTTAGATTATTAAAAATTAGTTAAAAATATAATATTTTAATATTTAATATAATAGATAAATAATAACTTACAAAAATACCCTCCATTTTCTCTCTTGTCTTGTGGTGCATTTATATGCAGCACGAAGGGGCCATATGGGCTTTTACGCCTCAGAGGAGCTTGTGGGAGGGTGCAAACTATCATATTTTAATGGGATCCAATTACATTTGCGATCCTAGAGCTAGAACGAGTTCCTCCATCTCCGCATTAGTTTTTTTTTTAATAAATAAATGTCAAATTCATTGAAAAGATCAAATATCAGTATTAATAAATAAATCTTTCTCTCTTGGTTTCTTTTGTAATTTTGAATAAATATGACAGGCGGACTCACAGTAATGTAGGAACGCAGTCCCAAAAGGTTGTAAAAGCTTTACACAAGCAAACTCCCATGGCCCGGTAAAAATGTTAGGACCCGGTAAAATCAAATCCAACTCTATTTTACATCCAAATACTGTAAAGTGAGATATAAGCTTACCATTTTTCATGTAAAATTTTTAAGTTACCTCAATACAAATACCTCATAAGTAAAATCTTTAACTGAGAAGTTAAATGTCGAGGGCACGGTAATTTAGTGATAACAGTAATGTAATTTTCTCATGTATTTTCCTTTAAAATTGGCATCTCCGATCCCGTAGTTTTATTTGTTTTCGAACATTTTAAAATGTAGTCGCTTTCCATTAATGATATTTTTTTTAAAAAAAGCTTTAAAATAAATCTTCCAGAGGTAAGCTATTGACGAAGCTGCACAGCGGTCACACACAGGTGCAGGCCTTCACTGTAAGCCGAAATCCCAATCTAAGCCCACATTGACTTGTCAATCCTGAAAGCCCTAACCACGGCCCCATCATCAATCTTCCAATCTCCAACTCAAAGCCCAGTCAACCCCACACAATCACCATCTATAAATAGAGGATTTCGCTTCAGAAATTGATGGTGGCCATCAGCACGAAGGCTTCGAGAAACTTCATAGATATCAAAGACTCTCCGGAACCTCCTCTAATCAAGTTAATCGGATCCAGACACGTTCAAGTTCATCTATTAGAGAAATGATCTTGGTGGCGTCTCGTGTTGGAATCCTATTGCCAGGCCAGTTAAGATAGATAGAAATCAAGATAGAAGATCATACCATTGTGCTAAACTCGCTTTTCAAAATCATGCGTATTGTGATGGAAAAAAAATGCTCAGTGTAGGCGGTGTCGCTCTTAATTTGGCATTAAGTGGTTCTAGTTAAATTCTCACTATTGGGACTCTCTGTGCCACTTTATTCTCTATTCATTCTATCCCTTCCTAAGTTTATGTGCCTCTTTCGTACATCGAAAACAAATCGTAGGTACTGTGAGTGAAAGCTAAAATACAACTGAATTGAAATGGTTCGACTTAGAATCATGGATCATGGAATTGGACATAATTAGTTACTAGCTGATCAAATGGAAATCCACAATTCCCCTTAAGCCTGACACAGATTTAGGCCCATAAAATTATTGGGCCTACCGTGCTCAAATATTAAAAAAAAAAAAAAGCGAAGCTCTACCAACTGAGCTATATCCCCGAGCCAAGTGGAGCATGCATGGCATGAAGGAGTCAGATGCTTCTTCTATTCTTTTCCTTGGCCCAGCTGGGCCATCCTGGACTTGAACCAGAGACCTCGCCCGTGAAGTAAATCATCGCACCTGCGGTCCAAAACGTTTTTTAACCTGAAAATATATATTCACATTCTCTTGTCAGTATCTCTCTCTGTGCTCTATATTGTCTGTCTCTGTGTTTTTTGTGTTGTGAGGAACGAGTGGGGAGTGTATGCCGTGGGTGTTGTGAGGCATATACTTGAACGAGAGTCTATGTAGTTGGGTTTTTGTACTTGTTGTGACATAACATACAAGTTACCTTTTTTTTTTCCAACCTCTATATGTATTGCTTCGGTCGATTCTAAGCTTGTGACCCTTAGTTGCGTGGAATTCAATGGCTGGTTAATAGATCGTGCTATTGACGCCTAGCGATGCTAAGGTATTCGAGTGGTATTTAAGTAGTGCCCTTGACCTTGTGATAGTGTGACATATATATATATATATAAAATAAAGTTTAGTTCGAGTTTTCTCAATTTACATGAATGTTAAATTATATGAAAAATGAGATATTATAGTGTTAGATACAATTTAATATTCATTGGATCAGAAAAAATGGAATATAATGGTAAATTTACTAATATGTATCTATCAAAATTTTCTCGTCCATTACTTTCTCTCTAGTTTATTTCGTACGGATTTTTTTCCAAGTACCTATTCGCCAATTTTATCATATATAAAATCAATCTATCCTTCACAAATTTTATTACATAATTTTATATTTATCTTATTCAAAAATTACACACTCAGAACATCAATATTATTGTAAAATATAATGATAATCTTGAATGCTTTGCCAGCTGTTGTAATGAAACTATAAGACGTTATGAGTTAGTAATCTAATAGTGTAATTTCTTAATATTTTACTTATTTATCCACTATCAAACCCGTTTTTACGCAAAAGTATAAATTATTAAGCGGTGGTACACAATCCTCTAATAAATAAAGATCGTTTCTATTTATTATTCGATATGAGATTTATTCTCAATAATGGAAAAAATCTCAAACTTGAGACCTTGAATAGCTCGCAGGATTAGGGTAAGAATTCATAACGTGCAAAATTCGGATTTTTTGGGGAAAAAAATCTCTAAATTTGAGAGCAAACCGTTTCTAGCTGTAAAGAATGAGTGGATTTCGTATCTTCTTTGCTTTTTGTATTTTTCAAAGGTGGAAAGGGAGTCAAGAGGGACAGACAGAGGGACGTGGACAAAAGCAGTGGCTTGGATGTTCGATATTAAAGCCACAAACAAAGAAGAAAACGTTGAGGATGGAATGGAGGACGAAAAAGAAATTTTTCAATGCTCTTCCATCATAAGAAATAAATAATTAAATTATCTTAATTAATAATAATTATAATTTAATATTAATTATTTTATTTATTATATTTTAATTAAGAATTTCTTACGCAGAGAGATCGGGTTTTAGGATTTGGTCTGGGGGAAGCCCCGACAGGTCTCCCCTGTTGTTGGGCCGCTCCCCTTTTTCATGGTCACGACAAAATCGCTCAACTAAATTAAAAATTAAATTGAGATGACGCCGCCGACCACTCCGTCTCCCCTCTCCAGGTGTAATCATCACCCCCGGGCTCAACCCCTGATCCACCAAAACCAAAGTCAAAACACATACCGTCCGATTTAATTCAAATAATTCGGTATCTCTTTTATTTAATCATAATTTTAGATTCGATTATTAGAAATAAAAAAAGATGCCCGCAACTTGTAACAAATTTTCCGACTTGAATCTGATCAGTCAAGATTCAATAAAATTTCTAATATCAAATGATAGATATAAAAGAATCAATGGTTTGAATCGGTCGACTGTCAATCCAATACACTGAAGATAATATCTCGAGACCTAACTCAGTAGGCCCGATAGGGTCAATTTAGGCGGGATGACTAGACTTAACCATTCGACGGTCAAGTTTGGTATACAACAGAATAAAACTGCTAAATATAAAGATTCTCATAACGTACTTAACCCGTAACATGGCATAAAGCGAACATCGACAATTGGTCAATGAGAGACTCCCCGGGCGATATGTCCGCCGGTGGGCAAACGGACAAATCACACCCGAGAACTCGATTTCTTTATGAAAAATCATGAAGGACAGATGCCAACGCAGCGTTTGGTCATCACTCGTATCGAGTCTCGATGGATTAATTCAGCAAAACACTACTGGTGGGCAGCAAGCATGCTGGCTGTACCACTAATGGGACTGTAATAATTTTACCAACTCAGAACAGTAGCAATGATGCCGGCAGAACTGATTCGTCAGACACAAGCCAGCAGCAAAGGGCGAAATGAAATCTGAACCATCTGATCCGAGACAGCAATAATGCATCCCCACACGGGACGGACTGGACCATACCCCCAACTTTTTTCACATTAAAACTCCAAAAGAATTAAAATTAAAAAAGGAGATAAAGTAAATTAGTCGATTGAATATCCGATAACGGAGAGGTACGGAATTAATTCATTCATTTATTTACAACTAATTAATTAATTAGTTTCATGTTTCAAAAAAAAAGAAACTAAAAAAGAAAAATCAAGGAACGCCGACGGAGGAGGGAGGAGCCGTCAAAAAAGAAATGTACGCTGCTAAAGGGAAAATGAAAAAAAAAAAGTGGTCCTTTAAAATAAAAATGTCAAATTTAAGTTTTATGAATAAAAAATTTATATTAAAAAATTTTATTTTTTAATGAATTGATCTGACTAGAATTAAATTAGTTAAAAGCTCATTAGATTTTTTAATATAAGCAATGGGACTAAGAAAGGAGGAAAAGTAAATTAATTGGACGAAATGATTCGATACATTAATTTAAGTAATGTCTTCTATTTAAGTTTTATGAATAAAAAATTATAATTAAGAAATTTTGTATTTTTAATAAACTGATGCAGTCTAAATTTAATTACTCAGATATTCATTAAATATTTTACTATATATAGGAAAAAAAAATAAATCAGGATGGATTCCAAGTCCCAAATATCTTCTTTCTATCCGCAAAAAGAAGAGCCAATTGCTAAAAGACAAAACTACCCTTCGTCGCTTTCCCCCATAACATTCCTCGTCTCTCCAATCAGAACCCACAGAAAAAGAAGCGGCTGAGGAAGAAGAACGGTTTCCATTCATCGGTCTGGAGGAACGGCCCTGGGCTGTATTTCTAGTTAATATGGCCAAGTCACCGCCGTCGGCGACGGCGCTGTCGTCCTTCCCCCCTATTAAGCCGAAGGATTACGCCCATAGCCCCGTCCATTACGCGGTTGCCGTGGGCGACCACAACACCCTCTCGCGGCTCGTGTCCACTCTTCCCCGGCTCGGTGATGTGTCCCAGATCCATAGTGAGGCGGATTCCCTCGCCCAGGAGCGGGTCGCAGACCAGATCTCGGCCGCCGTCGACCGCCGTGAAGTCCCCTTCCGCGAGACGCCTCTCCACCTCGCTGTCCGCCTCAATGACCCCACCGCCGCCCGAATCCTGGCTGAGGCGGGAGCCGACGTGTCGCTGCACAACTCCGCCGGGTGGAACCCGCTCCAGGAGGCCATGTGTAGGCGGTACACCGATGTTGCTCGCATCCTCGTGCGGCACCACCATGGCGCCGCCTGGAAGAAGTGGCGGCGCCGCCTCCCCCGGTTGATCGCCGTCCTCCGCCGCATGCGGGACTTCTACATGGAGATTTCCTTCCATTTTGAGAGCTCTGTCATCCCGTTCTTGAGCAAAATCGCTCCCTCCGACACGTACAAGATCTGGAAACGCGACGGGAACCTCCGGGCGGACACATCCCTGGCCGGATTCGACGGCATGAAGATCAAGCGCGCTGATCAGAGCTTTCTCTTCCTCGGCGAGGGAGATCCGAGCAAGGACGTCCCCGTTGGTTCTCTCCTGGTCCTCAACCGCGATAGCCGCAGAGTGTACAACGTGTTTGAAAACGCCGGAGCCCCGATGAGCGAATCGGAGGCCGCAGGATACTGTTTAGAGACAAGCTTCCACCGGCCGGGAATGGACGTCACCAGGGCAGAGCTCGTCGGGAGGACCAATTGGAGACGGCATGATAAGACGGAGCACGTCGGTGAGTGGAAAGCTAGGGTTTATGATATTCACAATGTGGTGTTCAGCATCAGGTCGCGAGAGGTCATAAATTCCGAGAGCGACGTCGCCGGAAGCGAGCAGGTACTGCCGCTGGAGCTCGATGAGGACGATGACGGATTTCTAGTTGCAGAGAACCCTAGCTTTGGGCCCCCGACCTCAACTGCGCGGAGGCACAGCAGCTTCGTTCGCGAGGAGAGCAGGCCCAGCACCGCCCACGTGACAACAGGCAGAAAGAGCGTGGATATACACTTCGCCGCCGCTCCGCCACGGCCCAGGAACCATCGTGGCTTGACGCCGCCGGTGCCGCAGACGAAGGAGACGGAGGTGGTGAAGAACTTGCGGCCATCCGTCTGGCTAACGGAGCAGTTTCCGTTGAAGACGGACGAGCTGTTACCGCTGCTCGATATCTTGGCCAACAAGGTGAAGGCCGTGAGGCGGATGCGGGAGATGCTGACGACAAAGTTCCCGCCGGGAACTTTTCCGGTGAAGGTAGCAACGGATTTCTTCTTTTTTGATTTTTTAATTATATTAAATAATTTTCTTTCCCTTTTTTTGGGTTCTTTTTCGATTTTTGGAATGACTTGAGAAGCGAGACAAAGCCTGGGTGTGGAAGCTTTAATGGGGTCCACAGTTTGTCGGAGATGTGACGTTGAATAGTATGTCTTCGTCCTCCCCGTGGGACCCAAGTCAACGGGCTCTGCTCCACGTGGGTCCCATCTGACCAACCAATAGCAGCTTTGCTTCTCTGGCCCACTTGGTTGCTGAGCTGGCAAATAATTATTTTCTAAATTTTCATTGTTCATATTGTTGTTATTCATTCAGAATTGAATGCTGACACAACTTGGCTTGTTTGGAGTCCTTTCGTATTTTGATTCTTGCATCTGGCTTTCTGCAACATGTAGTTGAACGATTAATTTTCTTGTGTCGCAGGTAGCAATCCCGGTTGTCCCGACTGTCAGGGTCGTGATAACCTTCACGAAGTTCGTGGACCTACAACCGGTCGAGCAGTTCTACACCCCTTTCTCGAGTCCCATCCATTTCCTCAGCGGAGGGAGAGGAGACTACGGTCCCGAGGAAGACCAGATCCCGTCGACATCATCATCGTATTCGTTGCGGCCCTCAGCTAAAAGAACTACCAAAGAACAGCAGAAGTTGTCTTCTCTTGTTGATCAGTCCGATACATTTGCCATCCCGGACGGGTACACTTTCAAGCCCATCGAGGAAAAGTTGCGGAAGATGAAGAAGTCGAGGTCCGTCAAGAAGTCTAAGTAGTCGAAATATAAGGGATAAATGAAGTAGATGCAAAAGGAAGAGGACATCATATATCTCCCCATTTTTATAGCTGCTCAAGATTCGAATGCTGGCTCGGGAAACAACGCTAGGATGATGCAACAGGGGAGGAGTGTGTTTTGATTCATTGATAGTTCAATTTAGGTCTTCTGTTGCCCGAGCTCTCGAAGCTGTAGATATTGCACTGTTCTTTTATTCTGATCTTTCTGGTTTGATGTTGTTGCCAGGCCACGTTTGAGTGGTAGGCAGATTCGGTGCCCTTCTGTACGCTCCACACCATTAAATGACTAACCACGGTTCGACCAAGATTCGGTCTTGTTGACACTTGTATCCTCCATTCCCCGGTCTTTCTGAATCGGGATCGCATTCTTCTCTTTGATTTCTTCTCTTTTTGGATGTTACTTTGGCATAACCTAAATCAAACTTCCAATACTGTCAGAGAACATTTTCGATTTTGGGGGTGTGTTTGTTTCTTATGGGATTGCACCGACACTACTTCCGTGCCTGGAAATTAGTCCATAAACTCTGCATCTTGCCTCATAGAATGGCTCCAAACTTCTGTGCATTGTGGTCGGCATGCTGCAGAGCAAGGAAACGACTAACGAAGAACGATAAACATCCGGAAATAGTTCCAGTCGCCAATGGATTCGATTGTGAGTGCTGAGCTCTGCAATGGAGTTTCTGAAGATTTGGTATCGGGACCGACTCTTCGTTGGCTTCAGGACTATTCATGGCGTTCTCTGTTGAGTCGGTATCAGATGTAGAAGCGCTCCCGTGGATTACACTTGTGCTGAATGCAACTTAACAGATTGTTGGTAAGTGGGAAATTCACTCAGATTCCTCCCTGCTTGGAAGTGCCATTCCATTCTCTCTTGGTGGGAATAGGAACGAAGATTCCAAATCCCATTTGTAAAATTCAAACTAAAGCGCTGCACTGTAATCCCCTTCATTCTCTTATGTTCTTTTTTTATTTGATAAAATGCCGATGTTTTCCCACAAATTTGTTAAGATTATTAACACTAACAAAATGCATAGCATAGAGTTAGTTTTGAAGAGAAAAATATCAGAACCCTTATATGTTTATCGATTTTTATAAGTGAGTCTAAAATATTGTAAAATGATAAATCAAGTCCTATATTTTATCCGATTTACAACATCAAGTTATTTTCGTCACCTGTCGTTATTTTAAACAGACGTAGCAATAATCATCAAATATATAGAACTTCTCGTATCTTTTTCTCGTTATTTTTATTTACATTTGTTGACTTCTCTTTATATCATATATATATATATACACACACATTATATGAAAAAAAACCAAATAATTATAACTTATGATGATGTTCTTGTAAAATTATATTTATCTTCAATCATACTATTTTGCTGTCAAATGCAATCATTTTCATCAATTGTATGCTCTTGGTAAATAAATGAATATATATATGTCTGTCAATTTTCAGTGAAAAATACATTTCAATTCTAATCTTTATTCGATCGATAAAATTAGTATTTTCTCGCATACCTCCAAAATTCGAAGCAATTATCCACCAAATTAGGTGGGCTGACAATCTTTTTCGAAGGATACGTCGGACGACCAGAGATACAATACAACTTAAGAGATACGATACAGCTTAGGTTAGCACGTGAACAAGTTTGGAGTAGTAGGTGACTTCACCATAAAATATTCTGGAATAGATAAATTAGAAATTTTTAATTTATAATAAATTTAAATTAAAATCCAGAAATTGTTATCAGTATTACATTTCCCCAACCAGAAATAATAATAATAATAATAATTATTATTATTATTATTATTATTTGATAATTTGGTGAAACCTTTGCAAATGTACCCTGGGTTGCTTCTTAATAAGGAAGCCAATGAGTTGTCATAAACAAAACAGGTTCGTGGGTCTTAGAAGGATATAATAAGAAAAAGGGAACAAAATACACCAACGGGTTGAGATGATTCGATTTCTCTTCTTTATGAGTAAGGTCTTGGAAAAGTTCTTAGGTGATCCTACCTCGTCACGTGACGTGAGGAAACACCAATTAAAATGTGATAAATAAACAAATTAGTGTTAATCACATGAGCAGTTGACATGATTAATACTATCAAGACAATTTGATTGGTTTTCCTTATTACGTCATTGTGGGGTAAGACCATGTAAGATTTTTTAGGACGGGGTTCGAGTTTAATAAATGAAAAAAACTCATGATTGATATTTGAGATAGTTTTATTCTGTAGTGAGCTGACTCGACTCGAATCTGAATCAGTCAGAACTGTCAGAATTTTGGATATCAAGTATATAGACGGAAAAGAAAGAAGAACAAACAGGAGTTCCACCAACAGAAAATTGAATGTTAAAATATCTCGGTTTTAGATCTAATCTGACGTTAGCGTATCAAATTATGTAATCTAAAAGTAAGTGCTCTTTAAATATTAAGAGCGCCTACACCAGATATTGACAGTCCATCCTCCGTCTCGTATTCTCTTTCTTCATCGAGATCTCATTCATCGAATCAAAGGTGTCTCTTAACAGAACACATGATATTTTTCTTTCACGAATATTTCAGATGAGTCATGGAGTCAAACTAGTCTTTGATCTTCTTCTTCTTGCCCTTTTAGGGTTGTTATCAGATCTTAGCTTCCAAGGAGGAGAAGCAAGGTAAAGTCTGCAAGTTAAGTTTCCATGGCAAGTGAAACGCTGAGCTGGGCAGATCAGTGGGGGGAGGGAGGCATCGGAGCTATCCAAGAACACGAAGGAGACGAGGCCAAGAAAGAAGGCAACACCACCAAGAAAGAGTCCAAGTCCGGAGCTGCCCTGAGGAAGATCAAGAATGGCACTTCCAGTGGCTTCAAGTGGATCAAGAACCTGTTCCGCAAGAAGGGCTCCTCCAAGTGATCGACATCGAACGTTCTTGCTGGCGGCGGATTTCCTGCAATATGATTCTGCTTTGGGACAGGTTTCATGATCCTGCATTCTCTGCATTTTGTTGTCAGCTCGTTATTGTTCACTGAATTGTGTAGCAAAGAATTTCCTCTTTTACAAAGAAATTTCAATAGGCATAGTAGGATTTCGGGTGTTATCAGAACAAGTGACATGGGTTTTGGTTTAGATTCTGATCCACTATGTTCTTTGGGTTTTCTTCTCTTGACGACTAGTTCGTGGTGAGTGTCTTAGGATGCAAGAAAGATTCAGATCAGCACTCTGGGGGACTTAGATCTCCAATCTGTCACATATCAAAGAAACCTTTCAAGATGCAGATGATGAATTCAGAATGTATAACCATGGAAGCCTGAATCTTTACAAAAAATTATTAGTGAACTATGAACAGGTATGGTCAAGGCCGATCCAGAGGTGTTCCCTCCAATATGAAAGCGATCCTCACCCTCGTTTTCCTTGTAACTAAGAACAAGGCACAGAATAAAACTCTGATTGGTCCAATGTACTAGAAGCTTTCTGTAGTCCGAGGAAAAGAAATTCCAAACTAGTAGAACCGTGATTACAGACTCAACCATTACTTAGCGCATTACTTGACAGTTGACACTCGCCAGTGAGACAGAGATTTCTTGGCTGAAAGACGGACAAAATCAAATGATCAGGACAATATCCAGTGAAGCCGCTAAAGGAAACAAGCTGGTGCTACCCAGAGGATGGAACAAATTCCTTCTTGTCGACATCAGAAATGTCTCTCCGTTCATCCTTCTGGCTCATGACGGGATCATTAGATCTATTTTATGCTTTCTGTCTTGTCGTTCAAGGATAGGCAGGAAAGATCCCATTGCATCGATAAGAAGAATGCAATTTTAACAGAGATTCTGTCAGAACAGTTTTCTCAGATCCTTGCAGATCCTCGCAAAATTGTAACCATAGAGAAAGAGTAATGTCGCACGTTCTTGTCTGGCAATTTGCAAAAGATCAAGTTTACAGAACCGGGATGCCGCCACAAGTGAACCGGGAGATCAGTTAAGGAGTTTGATATGACAACAAGCTTCAGCAGAAAGGTCGATTCTACATTGAAGTATCATTCATCAACTCGATCTTGGCAAGAGAAGCTCAATCAAAAGATATGCAGTCCATTGACATGATACCAATTAAGGATCAACATTCTGCTACAAGATCGCGATCTGCATTGCACGTGGTTGCGCTATCAAGATCCCGCTATGAAATTCTTGCTAGGAAACTGAGGCAAAATTGCTGTCTGACTTTGTAATACTGAATTCAAATTCGAATGCCCAATTCCACATCGTGCAAACTCTGCTCCCAGGTTCAAAAACACCTATCAAATTCATGTTAATATTATCCCAGACACCATGCAAGTATCGACTTCATAGTCAAATTCGTCGCCAGGGGAAAGGAAGGTGCTGAAAACAGAAGTGTGAAACAAACCGATCGCTGAATCGAGCTTGAATGAGCTTTTGGCCATGGCAGCACTGTCAGCAAGCTTCCAACAAAAAGGACATTAGGGCAACAGAACAGACCGCTTGCTCACATAACCTGCCCGTATACTAAAGAACACAAATAATCTTCTCCTAACGCCAGTGTTTCACTCTCCAAAGTCTCCGATTTTCCTCTTTGACGAGTCAAGTGTGTGTAATGACTTGTTCCCGTCTGGAGGTACGATGAGCTTCCATAGTTAAATTATTCGGTTGGCAGTTACTAGGGAGAAGGAAACTGACCGTTGGTAGCTGTTGGAAAGCGGTAACTGTGGTGCTGTTTCGGCTGTTTAGGACCGGACTCGAGTTGTACTAGGCTTTACTCTACGCTTATTATTTGGACCCTATCATGGAAGAACATCACAAAGTCATCGTTCATTTAACGGAATCGGTGATCAAGTTTTTCCATTTTTTCCGGAAAATGGCAATCAGGTTTGAAATAATGGAGAAGTTCTTGTAGAATCTCGAACTGTTGATACACAGAGCAGTGCCCGGGGTTCAAGATGAGACTCACAGAGGGAAATATAATGTATGGTACAAAATCTCTTACGGAAGTGGATTGATTCGAGAGGGTAGGATGCCTCTTAACCTCGGGTAAGATTACAGGTTTGAATCTTGTGAATAGAGGAAGTTCATTTTGGAGGAGTTTTACCCTCTACAAGGTCCACTCGATTCGAATTAAATAAGTCAGAGCCCATTGAGTTTATGGGCATCGGTATTTCGGATAGGAAAAAAATCGTTCTTTTAATTAACTATCTAAGATGGAAATCTTACTGGTCACGTCCCACTTGCCTATCTTTCTTCCTCATGGGACCTTTTTCACTGGCCAGTAGTTGTTAACTAATTCTGTCCCTCTCCTACAAAAAGGAGAAAGTCTCGAATATAATATGCATATCACGTATCGGGTGTTAACGTGATATTATAAATTAATAAAATTCAGTTATTTTTAATATTATTTGTTATTTTCAGTATTTTATTAAAAACATAAAAATGACTAAATTTGATTAGTTTATGATATTAATATTGTTACGTGATACGCTCACAATACTCTATGGACGTAGCCCTCTCAATTCCCATATCTCCACTGTTGCCTAAATTAGACCATCACTTCCTATTTAACTTCCTTATGTGTTTTAGAGTTTAGAGCCAGGTAGATCTGTTGCAGGTCGATGGTCAACCGATGGAAACACGATTAAAACAGTTGAACCTTGAATACTCCACCAAAGTCTTGGAGGATCATGAACCCTAAGTCTTGACTCGACCGCATTCGGTTAACCTGGATAAACGATCTTCAAGAGAAAGAACTGCATTACTTGAGTGAATGATCAAACTCTATACTTATTCGTAACCGAGTGGTTCTAACCCAGCTAACCTAACTGCGCCCCGTCTCATAGCTAGCTCTTCTCTGAACGATGCTCAAATATGTACTCTTCTACGTCTCGTGTCGAGTCCCCACCTGAATCTCGATCCACCAAAGCATGAAATCCAAGAAAAAACAGGCAGTGGGAAAAACTAAACCAAGTTTTCCTCCAAGAACTTGACGTGAATTCTGAGCCTGAATCTAAAAGGAAAAACTTAAGCTCACCAACCAGTGACTTTTGTTTCCTTCTCTCTCACTTTTTTCCTAAAACCCGGAAAAAGAGCGAGAGGTTGGCACCGGCAACATACCAACAAAGCCTACTCACTCCACCAAAGTGGATTGGTTGTGATAGTAGAGCGCATCTTCTCCTTAAACACGGTCTTGGATTCGAGTTGAGTAGATGGAGAATATTCATCTTGGGAGAGTTTTATCCCGTGGTGGACATTCCCGACTCGAACTGAATTAGTCATGGTCCATTAGTCTTCTAAATACTAATAAGTCAGATCGCAAAGCCCACTTCCTTTCCTCCTCACGTCATCGAATACCAAATTGGAGAAACCTCAGAGGACTTGGCCTGTTGCCTCAATCAGAATTTCCATTACCATTACCACCATCAACATTATTATTTCTCCTTTTCTGGTTACAAATAACGCTTCTAAACCTAGAGCAGAACCCGGAAAGAAGGAACGAAACACTGGCTGTTTCGCTTGTGAAAATCAAGCTCGGGACATCTTAGTTCCGGGTCGAGGATAAACCCATTGAGCACCTATTCCATTGTCTCTCTTTTTCTTTAATTTGGTTTTGTTTCGGTTTCTTTTTCATCCATTATTGTACCTTAAACAATAGACCGATATGAAAATTTTAACATATCATTCATCTTTCGCTTTTTCTGTTGTTAGGTTGGTGGACTATTCAATGCCAGCTTCTTCGTGCCCCACTCCTCTCCATTGAAAAGGACACCACGATCACCATCTTCTTCACCACCATTTCGTTCACTTGAAGGTCGTGCCTGTACCATCATGTGCATTTGACAAAGCTCCCTTTCTTATAAACCCTAGCTAGCTAATCCCCTTTTCCTTGGGATGGTATTGTTCTTAATTCCTCTCGACTCGTGGCAGGCGGTCATCATGACTAAATCCTAGGCATACACAGTTGGTGCTGCAGTTACTGAGACCTTGAGGCACGAGTTTCATTTTCTGCATGGCAGGTTGATCTGATCACCATGGATGTGCAACTGGCTAGGGATATTGGTACGGTTCAATCCGACAAGAAGAGTTCCTAGGATTCGAACCATCGTTATTGGATTGAGCCGTGCCAATATCTCTATCTCTCTCTTATATATTTGCTGAGGTTGGCCTTCGAGATTGGAAAGGTATGTGAAGTAGTATGCATATCTAGCTAGCTAGCTAGTTTGCATTTCATAAATAGTCACAATCATAATTCTCAGGTGCTGTGTTTTTTACATTTATGTTCCGATTGTTTTGTTCTATTCTGTCTGGGTGAAATTTCTTTTCGGCGTATACCACTAATATTTATAAGTCTAATAGATCCTGACTAATCCTATCCAGGTGAAATTGATGTTCGTGTATTTAGGATTATTGTATGATGATTCATTCGTTTCGGGATGTTAAGGATGTTGACTAGCTCCGACCAATTTGAATTTGTTGAGCTTTCGACCTGAGATTTCCACTCCTTTTGATTTCAATAGATTGATTCGCTGACTAATATATTCATAGATATATATATGTGTGTGTGTGGGTGTGTGTGTTACAAACATTGAGCATGCTTATACAGGCGTGTGTATATAAATGATAAAGATACCAAGAATCATATATATTTACCGTTTCTTGTAAGCGAGTCCTACAAGTTTCAAAATAACAAAACAACTCCTATAAGTTACTCGCTATTACAATATCGAGTTCGTCCATTAATATCTATTACAATCAAGCTGATGTGGACCACGACGGTGTCAATTAATTTGATGTGTCGAAATTGAATGCACATGTGTACAATTTTAGTCATATGTGTAAAAAATTATTACTTTATTATTTCTCAAAAAATTTAAGAAATTGGGAAAATTTTTATAAATTGTAAAAAAATCCAAAACATAAATAAAGTTTTAGAAAATTTCTGAGTATTATAGATATTTTTGAATTTAAGTTTTATTCTGAATTATAAAACTTTTTTTAGAGTTTTTAAAACTTTTGAGAATTTTTAAAAATTCTAGTATTTTATTAAATTTTGCTGAATTTCTTAAATTTTTTAAAGAAGTTTGGAATAATTAGGCATTTATGTTAATTTTTCCATATTTCATTTTTGCTTTCGTCAATTTGCGAGTACTTATAGGAGCCATATGGGTCGTCTTGGGGTATTGCAGATCAGTATTATTTCTAATTTCTATTCAATTTTTTTTTTTTGGTAGAGTCGGGTGCCTCTCGAACACAGCGAATTTGTCTATTTCAATTTGATAAACTCAAGCGGTTCCTATGGTGAACACTCCTTGTGGCTGGCTTGGCTCGTTGTCATGGTCTCTTCCTTACAAATCCACATCTCCATGTCATATTTTCTCTTCAAGCCTTTGCGAGTAATCACCGGGGCATAAATGAGATAGTACTATTCGTGAACAATTTAGAATTGGTTCGATGAAAGTTTGAACTCGGCTCAATCTTAATGAGCTCGAGCTCGACTCAGGTTCATCAGTTAAATAAGCCAAGCCAAGCCAAGCCTAATAATATGCGACTCGTGAAACTCATGAGCCTACATAAACTTTTTATTTTATATAATAATAATAATTACTGTTATTCTTTAATTTTAGAAAAATAAAAAATCGAAAAAATCAAGACTATTTTTTCAAATTCTTATTTAAAACCTTTATTTTATTCTTTTTTGCTCATCACGAAAGCCTAATCGTAATTAACTCTCCCCCTTTTCGTCCTTAGTATTCCTCGTTCCATGTAATTGACACGACCCTGTACTCAAGCTATATTTTCTTTATCGGCTCGACTCATATAAGCTCGATGAGCTTTCATTTACTGTAACGAGTCGAGCCCAAGTTTAAAATATCAAGCTCAGCTGAGCTCGAGCCCAGGTCCGAGCTCTCAAATTGGTAAAGGAGCCGAGCTTGAATATTATAGATTCAGGCTCAACTCGACTCGTTTACACCCCTATTAATGACAGAGCTCATAATATAATAGACTTACACAATGAATATTTGACATCTAAGCGAAATATTTCAAATTGTGTTTAAAAACAAATAATATTAATGCGTATAAAATGTGATGTGACACTTTTATAATAACATATTAAATATTTATTAGTTGGGTTCACCAATAACGCCGTGAGCTAAGTTGTTGTTAGTCCTGGCAGTTTTTGACATGACACGATAACCCAACACGAACGACACAGAGTCAGGTGAGTTCGGGTTGATCCTAAACGATTTTCATGTAGAAACGGATTGACTCGTGTAACCCGTTTACATAAACGGATTAAATCGGGTTGAACCCGCGTAATTCAATACGACACAATTAAACATGTTTAATTAAATGTATATATGTCAAACCCATTAATCATTTTAAACACATTAAGTTAAAATTACAGTTACGCCACACACATTTAATTATACGGGTTAAACGTAACGTATCGTGTCGTATCAACCCAGTTTTAAATTGGCCGTCTTCGTGTTTGAAGTTCCTAATTGTTTATTAAACGGGTTGTATGCGAGATCCGCATTACATGCATTAATGTCCGTCTGGTAGGACCAAAAGGAAAGGAATCGATTAGAATCGTCATTTCTCCCGTCCGGTTGCATAGAAGGTTGCCGGAATGACGGTATCCATTTCTCCAAATTTCATTCCATCTTACGAAGGAAGGAACTTTACTTCGTCAGTTCTTTCAAGTTAACATTATGAATTGCATCTTTCGTCCTTAATTTTTAGTCAGATTACAAGATTACTGAAATTAATTAATAAATAATATATTAAATATAATTTAAAATAACGAATGAATATGATACTATATAATTATATATCAAATCTTCCTCAGATATATTTAAAAAAAGATCAATTGAGCCCCAGTGGATTCGCCAACCCCTTTAATCAGACACTGGAGTGTCACTTTCAGCAGGGCAAGAAGGATTTCCAGACATGACAAGTCCAACAGAAGATGTGTGTGGACCTCCATGATCCACCCCCGCCCGCAGACAGCCACCAACCCTTATGACCATGAGAGCAACGAGACAACCTCAGGGCTCATCTTGATTATTGATCCTTTTTCTTCATTTCCGGATCGGCAGATCATTCCATTCACGACTACAGAAATCGCCCTTATTAACCCAAATACTACTGTACAATCACATGCAAGAATCTTAACTGAAGCTGATCTATCTCTTGGTTGTCTGTTTCCCCCTTCCATTCACCCTACCAAAAATTTATAGTACAGAGATTATTTTCTAGAGCCGGTATGATCTCCGGCACTTAAACTGAACTACCAGATATTTCACAAGAACTGAACAAGTTTGTAATAATCATGAACCTGTGCATAATCTGTAAATGGCTCTCTGTGTCATTAGAAGTGTCTGATGATCATTTTCCTGTGTCCTGGTCTTCATTTCCGAGCAGCATGGTAGAGCTCCAAGTAGTCGAGAGCCGGTTTGTTCCAAGACCAGTCCTGTTCCATCACCCTCTTGCACAGTGAGTTGAACCATTCCCGACCATCATACCAAGCAGATAATGCCCTACAAAAGATCCATCCATGGTTAAATAATAGCGTTAATGAACAATTTGCAGTCTGGGAAAGTAAATTCTGAAGCACAAAGAACACACGCTAAGTTTCGACTCTATGAACAAAAGAATCACATAATTCTTTATAATGCTCATTTTAAGTTAGAACGATGGTTAGCGACAGAGCGACAATGATAACTTTGTAAATTGAGTTACCTGTTTAAGGCATAATCTACACCAGCAGAATCAGCTCCATCGAAATTGAACCCGTTCGGCTCAAGGCCTTGCGCCTGTGCTCTCTCTTTATCATGATCAACATCAAATACAGTATCGTAAAGCCCTGAAAGTAAATGCAATATCAGCACCGACTTATAAATAGTGAACTTCAGAGAAGGTCGCTCAATATTGTGATATATTGGGAATTTTTATCATTGCCAACTGAAGTAAAAGAGATTAAGCCTAACAGTTACTGCATAAGAGTAAGCATGTACCTCCTGTTTTCCGAACCACAGGTATGGAACCATATCTCATGGCTGTGAGTTGGGTGAGTCCACAAGGCTCGAAAATAGACGGGACTAAAATGAGATCAGCACCCGCATATATCTATTTCAAAAAGCAAATGTAGAGAGTAAATTCCACATTCAGGGAGTCAAATTCTCCAATAATGAACTGAAGGCTTTTAGGTGGGACAAACCAAGTGAGAGAGGGGCTCATCATAGGTCAAAACAAGGCGAGCACGGTCCGCATGAGAAGAGTGCAACTGATTGGCCAAATTTACAAAATCATTCTGTATCCGAGGATCTGGCGCCGAACCAAGCAATACAGCCTGTCGCCACACATGCAAATCAAAGCACTCATCAAAAACAAGTTAAATAGTGAACTGACATTGTATAGCAAGCAGCCTCCTAACACCTCTCATTACACGCATGAAACAAGATCATATGGCATAAATATGGGGGGCATTATCAGACCCGAAAACAGAAACCTATACTCTCGCACCATTCCTAACTGGTCTGATCTTCTCAAAAGCTTAAACATATAAGAAGGCATAATCATAATCCATATCAAGCACAGTGCTAATTAAAGACAAATGTTAGGCTCGCGATGGCTAAATATCTGAAAAATTACTTGTCCGTTACGCTCCAAGGTACGCGAAATAGCGTGTTTTATAAGATGGATTCCTTTCTGGTGAGTCAGGCGAGTGATGATCCCCACTACAGGGAGATCAGCCTTTTTCAAGTTAAGTCGTTGCTGTAAAGCTTCCTTGGCTGCTCTCTTGCCTTCGACAACATTCTCGGGAGTGTACGGTACCTGAAACAGCGCAAATGACAAAATCCATAGAATACTCCAATGACAAATTACGTTTTCTACTCCTGAATGATAGCA
The DNA here is from genome assembly GCA_037672795.1 of Lagerstroemia speciosa. Taxonomy (NCBI): domain Eukaryota; kingdom Viridiplantae; phylum Streptophyta; class Magnoliopsida; order Myrtales; family Lythraceae; genus Lagerstroemia; species Lagerstroemia speciosa. The sequence continues at coordinate 8,292,689 of CM075296.1, forward strand.
ATAAGACAAACAGAAGCTTACAGGAAGAAACTTGTCATTGTACGGGTCCCATATGTCCGGATCAATCCCATTCAATATTCCGTGGAATTTATGAAGATGCGGCGCGATTGTGGGGTTCCCAGAAACCTCTCTTGAATAAGTTCGAGAGACCTGCAATTTAGACAATAATAATAATTTGATCAAATTTGAAAAAAGGGAAAAAAAAAACCTTTTCAGGAACATGAATTTTTTGAATAAATTAGCCTGACGAAACAAAAGCAGTATAATTTACAATTACTTACAGTCGTGGCCTTGTCTGTGTAGGCCATGGCTTTCCCTATGAGCTGAGCACCGAATTCAAGGTTATGAATAGTGAAGACGATCCGGGCTTTGCTAAGACCATAGTGCCTGTAATGGTCCTTATACAACCATGCAACAGGGGCACTGGACCAATCATGACAATGGATTATGTCCTGCTCATGGTAATTTACAGAACATGTCAAGAATAAAGTAACTCATTAAATAACATGAAACCAAACTGTTGATAAATCTTACCGGATGAAATCCACCTTGCAGTAGGAACTCCAAAGCAGAATGGCAGAAGAAACCAAATCTTTCCCCATCATTGTTGCAACCATAGATACATCCTTTCGAGAAAAACCTAGGAATGAAAAATTTATGATTTAATAGCATTTTCTAACAGAAATTTAATCTAAATATGTAGTTTTATAGAGCCCAACCTGTAAAGGAGAAGATTGTAGAGAGATGATAAACTATACAGAGGGAAAAGCGTTCAGAGTAAATTGGAGTTTGAAGTTTACCCGTTCTGGGGTTCCAAAAAGTAGACCGAAAGACCTTCAACTTTTCCATGCCAGACTTTTATTTCAGTCCCACCCCATGAATAGCTTCGATTGTACTGGAAGTCCTTCACCTATACAAGAGGACAGAACCCGTAACTAGTTAGAGCTTGACTAAGTGGAAACATGATAATGTCTTTTGAATCTATAGCAAGTTCAGTTGAATATCGAGAAGAAATGTCAAAGACCATCAAATAGAAATGAAATTCTTGCCAAGGAATCCGCGAATGGAAATGAGCAAAGCATTGGAATCGGAGCTTACATTGCTGAGGTTCAAACAATCATACTTTGGAAGAATTATGTCAACGGTGTGGTTCATTTCTTGCACTGCACGAGACAGACTAGTAACAACATCTCCAAGGCCTCCGACCTGCACTAAAATTTTACATCCAGTTTGTAAGAGATACAAAATCGTGTACAATTTAAAGGGACCATTCCTGAGCTGCTCCTGATTGCATGAGCATGTCATCAAATAGAACTATAATCCCCTCCATCAAGTTGTATGTTGGAATAGATGAACTGGCAATGATAAATTATAAGCTGCAACTGATATTTTTATAAAGTTTCAAAACAATTTCACAATCGACCATTATAAATCTCTGAAATTGTTACCTTTGCTATTGGGGCCATTTCAACAGCAACATGTACAATGTGCATCGGGGGCTCCTTCACAATTCCACCAAGAACTGGAATGTGGTAATCCGTTCCATCCTTGTTGTCAAAAATTCCACCATCCTCCCTCTCGGAAAAGACAAAGTCCATCATGTAAACATCCAAAGGTACCTTCACTGCAAAAAGGGAAATAAAATCATTATCGAACAAATCACATAGAAAGGAGGCATATATTACCCCAGAGAGAAATTTAAAAAAGAAATGATGCATATGCTCTTCGAAACAATTCCAGAGGCATAAGGTTAAGGCTTGGCTGTGACATTGACAGTTATGAATAACCATTTTATTCCACTAAATTAGATAGAGATAGCATGAACTACTATTAAAGAAATAAAAGAATTGATGGATGTATAAAATAACTGATATTCACTACCATCACCTAGTTTATGAGTTTAGAACGTAAAGTTGTACGACATTGGTAAATCTTTTATACTCCCTCAAGTTCCTTCCTCAAATTTAAGGCTCTTATTGTCTTAACAAAACATTTCTAATCTTTATTTTCAAAAAGAAAAATGAAGTGAACTATGCTTCAAAGGATTTTGGACAATCAAAGTTGACATATTGAGTATGACCGTTTGTTTGAGCATTGTGGAAAAGGAATGCCAGACCAACAATAAGCAAAAACCATGCTTTGTACTTTTTCAATTTTTACCAGATCTTTCAGTAAAGTTGTTTTCATTTCACTCAATAGTCCATCCAGCCAAACCAAAATTGACGATGATGTTCACCTGTGGTCTTGACATGAGAGCCATTTTCAGCAGGCAACATTCTTTGAGGAGGTAGCATGCCAATCCGATGGGTCCACCGGTTGAATGAACACCTAAACCAAACCTCCGGCTTTCCATTCAAAACAGTGTTTGACGGGTTGTAGAAAATTGTCACAGTGTCTCCTGCAGTCACGTCAAGAGGCTTGGTGTAGACTATATGCTTCTGTGACAGCAGGAACCTCTTCATAGTCCTTTCCTTTGTTTCTGCCTTCATACGAGCCGTTCTCTCAGCCTGCAAACGAGGGCAATAGCAGAAAACTTCAGAATCTGAAAAGGTTATGATTAACCTAGATTGATCCTGCAACAATCTGAACACCATGATAGATCCCTGTTGAAGAATGCTATCTAACCTTTGCACGTATAGCTTCTTCTCTCTTTCTTCTTTCTTCTTGGAGTTTCCGATATATGTTATGCTCCTCCTCAACCCAATACATCTCTTCAGGTATACTCACAGGGACAATGGCATGAAAATCCTGCCGATGGTTGTTATCATACAGACCCGCATTTTGTGGAGGTCCATCAGCAAAAACCCAATCCAGTACAAGGGCTCGATCAGGCACAATAACTAAAAGGATATGAAAATGTCAGTTAGAACTTAGAACAATGAAATCATGAAACTCACAGAATTTAGGTCCATGCCCTTATTTTCAGATTTAAGCTTTCAAATGAGGTGGCAATGGTTCATAAGGGTAAATCAAAGAAATCTTCATGTACAAGTCTAAGCTCCAGAGGTAAAAAAAAAAAACACTTACAATTGGCATACCACCAATCACCGTCCTTTCTCTCAGACTTGACAAGCCTTCCAGAAATAGACAACCCATCCCTCCACTTATTATAACCTCCATGGATCCATAATTCATTACAATGTGCAAGAGGACCCGAGCTCCGGTTATAATACAAGCGGACCAAGTCTCCCCCCTTGAACTTGCTGGGCTCAACATACCAAACCCCCTCAACAGACCTCGGTGCCTTACTCATCACTCCCTGCAAAATTCCTCTTTGCTTTTCCATCTCCATCCTTGCTTGAGCTCTGTCTGCTTCACTAGCAGCCTTCTCTGCCTCGTTCCTCCTCTGCTCCTCTGCCTGTCTCTCCCTCTCTGCCTCTTCCCTCGCCAGCTTCTCGAGCTCTCGACGCTTCTCTTCTAGCAGGAAATCTTCAAATGCCAATATATCCATCCCTCCTTCAACAGGCACAAAGAAGTCGTTCCTTTCGTTGTTATCATATACTTCCTGACCATTAAAAAATACGAAATTGATCTTGTAAGACTCTTTGGGGACATGAATAAGACAAGACCACCAGTCGCCTTTGAGTTGTGTCTTGTTGAGCCTCATGGTGAAGGACTTCCACCGCCAGTCATTAAATGCCCCCATGATCAGAATATCGGGCTCGTCTCTCAGAGTTGAAAGGCTCCTGTTGAGGAAAATCTGTACATCTTTATCAGGCTTCGCTGTCTGAGGGTAGATGAACATCTTCTCACCTCTCGCAAAGTTCTTCTCAGCAAGCCTCTCAATTTCCATTTTACGAAGATTTGCTTCCACCTCCGCTTTCAGAGAAGCTTCCTTCTTGGCTTTTAATTCAGCCTCACGATTGGTGATCTCTTCATCATCACTTGAAGGCTTCTCTTTCTCGACGGTTGCATGCTGAATGTCCTCAACATCAATCTTTAAAGCAAATCCCTCTTCCTGTGGGATTGCTACATCCACTTTAATCCTCTCAACAGTTCCATTCTCGCTAATCTTCCTGCTTACTGGTACCTTCTCATTGATCTTTCGGTCAAACTTCGAACCTTGAGTTGCCTCGGCCACATTTTCCTCTATTTGCTCAGCTGCTAGTTCCTCATCAGACTCAAACTTCAACTCAAGCGATTCAACATTCCGGGCTGGATGGTCACTCATGGTAGTGCCTGGACCTTCACCACCCCCATCATTACTCTTTTGATCCCTCTTATCAGTGCTGCTTCCCATGGATGGTTTAGGATTAAATTCTCTAGGAGAAGACCCTTTGGGTCTAGCGGTTGATGTTCTTCGCTGTCTCCTTTTCGAAAAATCTATCAAAAGGGAAGTGGAGGATTAAGAAAATCCAAGTAGGATCGAGTATTCTGAGCAAAAATCTAAAAAGTAACGAACGAACAACCACCAAACTCACCGGCAGTGGCAGTAACACGAATCTGAACTCTACCGGCTGAGTATTCATCATGACACAGAGGAAGCTGAAACACAGGCATTCAAATGGTAAGTAAACAAGAAGTGCAAGTGATCAATGGCAATTATATCATTAAGACCCAGAATAGTAAGAATAAGATAAACCCATGACAAGTAGTCCACAGAGAGGCTTACGAAAATAGAATAAGGTATTATTTACAGCCCAGAACAAAGAAAAGCAGATTCAATCAGTCGTGTTTGAACAGGAAGCGTTTCATATTCCAAGAAGTAGCCAAGAACTCAGATGACACAAAGGCACGATCAATTAAATGGAGAAAAGAAAAGGACTTTACTTGCGATGGAAGAGAAATCCTGACGTTCGGAAAGAAACCCACAAAAGGTCGGATCTTTAAACTGCTCCTCTCACTATTGAGAACCGCTCGGCAGCCCACTGGCCTCTGTGCTGGGAAAGCCATATCCATTTCTGGGTCCGCCTCAGGAACGAGGATGTTCCGTCCAGTCCGAGGTTTCTGCCTTGTCGATTGATTGATCAGTCAATCAGTTGAGCCTCCTCTCTGTCAAGAACCGAAAGGGCAATCTGGTTTAAACAAATCATTCAACAGCGAAACAATCTAACAGCCTGACGAGGAACAGCTGTCCAACTCTCAGTGACTGCTGCTCCTTCAATCTTACAGAGAAGGGTGGCGACAAAGTAAACAGGAACCCGGAGAGGAGAGCGAAAATCAGAGCCACTAGTTCAATGGATCACAGAGCAAAGCTCTGAAATGAGGCCAAGCTCGAACTGCCCATCGAGCGGTTAGAAAGGGAGTTCTCGTGGGGCTTCGATCTTCTGAATGGATAGCCCTGTGAAGTGTGATATTTTCACGAATTTTCAAGATTTCCCAGGAATTTTGGTAATATCCCAAAAAACAGTGATATTGAAATTATTTAAAGAGGAAAAGGAATTTTTAAAGGCTGTCAGACCCTCTCCTTTGACAGGATTTGGCAGCTTGCAGCGGTAGGGAGCCCACCAGAAATTGTCCTATCAAATGGGAATATGCCACGTAGGCAGAGGCCTGTTCCTAGGTGAATGAATGTTCTTTCTCAGTTCTTGAAATATTCCCGCATTTTTGTTGAATAAAGCACGGTGTGGTAAGGATACCATCAAAATTACGCACAATAATATATATTATTATATGTAAATATTTATGAAGGTTAGTTTTTTTATTTTTTATATTTATTATCAATATAATTTATATATTAAAATTTATAGTATGTATATAATTTTTAGATTAAAAATAAAATTAAAAACAATAAATTTAGTCTTTTTTTAACTTCATTTTATGATTTTAATAGTAAAAATTTTTTGTTAGGTACCCATATTTTCCCATCTTATTTTATATCTATAATTTTAATAATAAAAATATGTCATACTTTTTGAATGAATAATTTGAAATAGTAAAATTAAAAATGTAAGATTGATATAATATAATAGTGATGATTGGTAATGACATATTTATTATCGTAAGTTAGCAAAATTAAATTGGTAATAAATCATAAATAAATGATCTAATTATATAAATTTCTCTCGGTATTTCACATTTACTTATTTTTATTTTCTTTCCGTGCATAACACAAGTTTGTATCTAGTAACATTATATTAAAAAATTTTCGATATAACAAATAATTTTAGTTAAATTTCAAGACACGAGACCATTGTATTCTATTCATTGTAAAATTTGTTAAGTACAAGTAAAATAATTATAAAATTTGTTATAATTCAAAATGTTCTAGATTTAAAATTTTTATTAAACACTATAAAATTTCAATTTATATTGGGACCAAGCATGTTAACTAGATGCCTAAAATATATTGCAATATTGAGTTGGATGACCTGATTTTACCACAGATATAATAAGCCCATTTTAGCATTAATCTGATAAGAATCTCAAACGACAAAAGAGAGCTATAGTCTGATAGTCTAAAACTCATTTTTATGCAGTTTAATGTGGTTGGAATCACATGTTGAGTCTTACTCTAAGCAATATTATCATGAGAGCCTCTTGAACTTGTACCTTGGTGATTCCGTCTGCTCAGATAGTTCCCAAACCTAATTATCGAAATTTGCAGGCATATTACAGATCCGCATATCCCGAAAGTTTCATATGAGCCTCCAAGATTTGTCCTCGATCGTAAAAGTTCTGTGCTCCATTCGAGTGGAGTATCGCATTCCCTGTTACATGTACAGGCCAAATGATGAGGCACCACAAGATCTCGTCATGGCTGATCCTACCAGGGAAAGAGACTCCTCCACCACCACCGCGGCCTTTCTTTCGGGTCTCGACGGTTGCTACAAGTTCGGTTCAACAAGTTTCTGAGACTACCAGAGCCTGAAAATGTTGAAACAAAACATAGAATCGAATCGAGCCTTTCGACATTTGACTCTCCTTTTTTATGGAATTCTCGTTGGGCGAAATTACTCTTTTCCTGCACTCGATCAAGGACCCAAGTAGGAGTAAGTCGGTTGTTCTACTAGTCCGATCATCAACATTTTCCGGGATGCAAATTCAAATCTTTCAGTGGCATAATCCCTTCAAGCCTCCGAACTCGATAGTGTTTTCGACTGAGCTGATGGCTATGAATCTACGCATAGAATCTGATTAGTCTCTGCGCCATGGATTTAACGGTTTTGGATTGTCGCGGCATCAAATAACAGCATCGCGGGTGTCGCGGTCCGAATTTTTTTTTACGTATCCAAAATGAATAAAAATTAAAATTAAAATTCAATAGCGTCAATGTCACTCTCATTATCACATCTAAAATAATTTCACATTAAGTTATATACTTTCTTATCAAATAAATGTGAAGTAAATATTTAATGTATAATATATGAAGATTATGTTGGGTAAATTTCTTTAAATTCTAAAATGTGTAAAATTTGTGTTACAGTTTTAAAGAATAAAATTTATACATGTCAAGATATGAATGACAAATTATACAAGTAATTTATGTATTACATTGAATCTTCACTAGAGAAATATGACATATGTCAGCATTTTTGCACATATAATATCGATATAACTTCATATCCACATACTTTTCGATGAAATAAGGTGTCAGATATACGTGTTTGTGATAAATTTGATAGAGAAAAACATGTAAATGTATATAAAAATGTGAATAATGGAATAAATGTGAAGGAAAACGGCCGTTACGGCCGATTTTTGGCCCGTTACGCCATTACAGCCGCGACGGCCAGCGTTTTTATTTCTGCCCGTGATATCGGCCCGTAACGGTATCGGAAGGCTCAAATACCGTTATATAACGGCCACGACGGACCGATTTTTAATTCCACGCTCTGCACAATCAGGTTGAATTTCAAGCAAGCTTGTGTTCTTCCGGGCTATAACTCGATTTCTGGAAAGGCTATCTCTATTTCAGGTGAACTGATTAGCGTTCAGCTCGATATCACCAGCAGAACGTAGATAATCGCTTATCATAAGCAAAGTTCAGAACTCAGTGTAAGAGACGCTGTAGAAAGAGTTGAATTGATTGCAGAAAACCGATCTTTGTTTAAACTGCCAATAACCAACAGACTTCGGAAATGGATCATTGCATGTAGATCTTTATGAATTTCAACAAGAACCTCTCCTCCTCAGAAACTTTCAGCATGTTCAATCCGATTAAGGAAATGGATTGCGTTAATTAAATGTAATCTGTGATGAATATATTTTATGTACTCTAATCTAAATATTTGGTTCCGGCAAAAATCTTCCAGTATTTCACTGGCCGGTGATCTTCGGCCTGCCTCTCCTGATTGCAGACGATGGAGAGCGTTTTCTTTAGCTCCGCGGCATCATTCGTGGCATTGCTCATGGCACTCATTTCCACAGCGAGCTCAATGGCTGGAGACTCTTGCAAGGCTCTCAGAATCTGACTGTTGAGGTGATTAAAGGGGCAGCAGAGCATCTTGTACCTGAACCGGGTCCTGCTCGAACTGCAGGATCGGGGAGAACTCCTCGGTCTCAATTGACCAGGATATGAGACCGTATTTACTATAAATTACAAATATAATCCATTTTTATAATTATCTAATTTAAAAATTAAATATATATTATTCTTCAATTGCACTTGAATATATATATTTCTAATAATTTTATTGAAATAACATATAACGTGCGTAGCACGAGTAAACTTCTAGTTACTTTACAGTAAAGAGGATAGGTAGCTACTGAATAATTAAAAAAAGAAAAAAAAAAGATAGGCGGTTTGTCTTATTTTGAGACTTCCATTAATATTCTTAATAAATATGAAACAAGTCTAACCCAAAAAAAAGAGAGAGAGAAATGGGGGGTTAATGGGAAAATCACCCTTAAGACTATAATTACCCCTCAAATTCCCTCCAACCATTCATTAATTTTTTCTAATTATGTAATTACTTTTGCTTAATTATTTAATTATGATTACACTTTTATAAAAAAAATACTACTAAAAAATTAACAGTTAAAAGCAAGAATTTTTTTTTTTTTTTATAATTGACTATACATCTAATAGTTCCATCTGTAACACAGGTCAGCACATATTATATTTGTAACCGAGCCTGTTAATGTGTTAAACAACCATTTAACTTGTGACATGTGTGACGAATACACCTGTTTTATACATATACATACATACATATATATATATATATATATATTAAATACTAGTGAAAAGACTCGCGCTTTGCTGTGAAGAAGGCAAATAGGCAAGAACAGAAATTTTTTTTGCAACAATAAATATTTTAGAGTAAGCACAATTTGTGCGTAAGAATAACAGTTGACAGTTGACAGAGGAAAATCCATCATGTGCCTTTGCCATTTACTCAACATGACATATACAAACTAATGATGACAAAGGAAACAACATATGTTTCCTCAAAACTCACATAAATCATATCTCAACGGGGACAATGGGGAGAAGAAAATTTGCACCAACAAAACCTTTTAATATTCTAGATAGCTGTTACATGTGCCATAGGACTATTTCTCTAATCACATAAATCAAGAAAAGAATAATGTTTATATCTACACAATCAAAGCAAAAAAAACTTGAGAATTTATATAAAAAAAATAATGTGAGAGATGTCAATTGAAAACCTGGTCATTTATTGGAAAAATATCATATGAGTTTTGAGAAGGTTGTGTAGAAATCGCATGTGAAATTGATTGGTGATACTGCTCTATGAATGAAAATGGGATGTCTGCATTCCAGTAAGTGTAGCACTTGGTTGCCTTTGACAAAATAGCTTTGCCATTAGCAGAACTCCAATACAATTTTAAAATTTAAATTTAACTGTACTAATTAGTGCATCACATAACTTGATGGAGTAGAGACAGTATTAAGCATAAGGCAAATAAGGAGTACAAAAGATCCAAATTAGCTCAAACGTAAAAAGTAACTAGAAAAAAATTTCAAATCAATAGCTCCATCTATAGCTAAATGAGCCAATCGAAGTAAGCGTAGGAAATAATCTCTTACAGTATCTTCTATGGAGGTTGTTCTTAATAATTTGGGAGGAAAACCCCACAATGAAGAACAGATCTGTCAGTAGACAATCCAAACCTAGTGGAATCACATTTTACATTAAATTCAATAAAAATTTCAAGCTTAGGTTCAGCTCAACAATAACAACTTGCAATTTATTAAACCCGAGTGTGCATTCCAGTCGGTTCTCGAGAAATCTAAATTTTCACATTATTCTTCTACTTCAAAATGGAGAGCTAGAAGTAGACAACATTAAGACATTATAGGACTTGGAAAAGAAGGGTATGACTATTCCTTCAGATCATTTGAATCTTGGCCACATATTTCATCCAATCTCGGGCAAAGGATTTTAAGAATGAAATCGATCAAGATATGTAAACCTATCGTAGGGAGGAGGATGGAGATAGAGCTGAGATCACAGGCCTTGTTGATCTTTAACTTCAGTATCTTCACTCTAATTGTTGCTTCACTTTCCCTTTCAAACCGACAATAATGAGGGGCTTTAGGTCTACTCAACTATGATAAAGAAGAGAAAGAAATTTTGAAAAAAGAATAGTACTTTGAAGAAAGAGCCACCAAATATGCTATTGTCGTGATGACCTACCAATGACAATATTGGTTAGGTCAGGTAAGTCTACAGCAACCATATTCGCAACAGCCAATAATGGGAAATCATAAGATAATTTCATTTTAAATGTGAGTACACATAAACAATATAATTAAAATTAGTCCACCAAAAATAAGAAGAAAGTGAAGAAAAAATGCTAAATAAAACAAAGGGATCGAAACTGATAGAATGAAACTTGAGATTGCAACGGACAATGCAATTGAAGAATAGAGATGAGATGGACACCAACTAGAGAAATCTGCTTTGCCTTGCCACGTAACTTGCTAGATTGTTATAGAATTTCATTACGAAGCAGAAATGCATGATAATAAAGAGAGCAACAAAGGAGCAAGGTATCAATAACAGCTTGGCTCCTTCTTTCAATTTCAACAGCAGGTTAAAATTTTGACACAAATGTGTAGCTCAACTCAAATGTTTCAATTTCAACAGCAGGTTAAAATTTTGACACAAATGTGTAGCTCAACTCAAATGTCAACATTCCATTGGATGAAGAAAACATTAGCAGTTGCAGACCAAAAAGAAAGGAAAAATAAGAAGTCCATATCAATGCTAGATTGAGAGACTTATGGCCATCAACCAGAAGCCAAACAATCAAATTGTCCATGTTTTAGGTGAATGTTCAAATTATCAAAGTCCTGGGAAAACTATGATTTTTCATTAACATGAACTATGAAATTGCCAATGCTTGTTTTATGCAATAGGCTAGGGAATATTTTGATGATCATACTGAATTTTTTCAATTAATCATGACCGGTATGATTAAGTGATTGACCATGCATCTTTATCAAAATCACCATTAGAACGCTGAACAATATTATTTATTCCATTCCTTTGCCTCACCATTCCACTATTAGAAAGTTGCTTTAAGCAGCTATCATTTAATGTTGAAATATTTTGGCTAAGTTCATATCTATTTAGTAGTAGGAAGGATGCTTCTCGAAGAATGAATTTGGATTTTTTTAGTGCAGAATTAGGAAAAGTTGATCATGAGACTGCCATTTTCTAGAACCTTTAGCCATAGTCCTTGCAAAAGTCACATTTAAAAAAGATAAATTACACCAACAATACCAAGAAGATGATCTATTATATATTGTGTGAACAACAATGCTAATAGACAACCAACACATTAATATACCAACCCAATACAATTTCAATATGAAAGTTGGTGCATTACAATGAGAGCATAAACTAAATGTACTTGTTAGTTGCAGAGAATTTGCTCTTTGGGGATGAACTTACCTTCAAACCTTGCGATTCAAACATGACTTAACCAAGAATGATATGATCAAATAAGGTGATATCTTGCAAGACAGAATTTTCCAAAGTCTAAAAACAACATTTCTCCCAACAAAAGGCTAACAAAAACCATATTCCACTAACCAATCTAAAAGAATTTATTCTGTTGGTTGTATCTCTCTCTTATACAGATGTAGAAACAAATAGGATTAAGTTCGTAAACTGTACATTGCCTTGAGTTTATAACACAGAGGGAGCTGCTCTAGCACTTTCTTCAATCAAGCCTGAAAAATGCCATGACGATCGTAGACAACCTCGTTCACGTTAACCCTAAACACGAAATCAACATGAGCATAGTCATCCCACTATTGGACGATGAGCTCATCCCCGTCAAGGTCCTTGAAGCCATTCAGCAGCACTTGCACATCATATCGGAGAACGCATCTTTCCCTTCATAGCTGAGGTACAGAGGAAAGTCGCTTGGAAAGTTCGTCATGCTACAGTCCAAAAGAATGTAAGAAAGGCCAAAATTTTCTTAGCATAAAGATCAATTTTACACTTTATCCTCAAGCTTCATCTGGTGCTTCTTTTCCAAATTCTGTTGAAGTGATTTTATAGCAGCAATTGCTTTTGTCCTCTCTTTTGAGTTCCTACATTACAAATGCCATACAAATCAAGCATAAAGAAGCCATTAGTATCTCACCTAGTTATTAAAAACAGGATACTGCTCTGGAGATGGAAAAACGAATGTCTATGACCTTATTTAATAATGCAGCTTTTTTAGCATGCATAAAGGACACCAAATTCTTGCTATTACATTCACTAGGCCTGGCAAACTGTGTCGTGTCGTGTTTAAACGTGTCGTGTCTAAACGTGTCCGGGTTAGAAACTCCAATGATCTGGATATGACACATTTATTTTTCGTGTTTAAACGGGTTCGTGTCTAAACGGTCGTGTCTAAACCGTGTCTAAACCGGATTGACCCATTTAATGTAAAATATCGACAATATATAATTATACTCTAATAATATATGATGTAATTACTAAAATAATAATATTTATTGATAATTAGTACAATAAATAAGTAAGATTAATCAATTATTGATCATGTAATGCATGTAATATTTTATATATAATAAAATTTTCATATATAAATGTATTAAATGAGTCAATATATGTATAAAAATAGTTAATACATTTAATAAACGTGTTTAATCGTGTCGTGTCGTGTTATACAGGTTCAAACCCAGTTAAACACGTTTATTTATCGTGTCTGCACAGGTTCGTGTCTAAACGGGTTCGTGTCTAAATAGGCTTGACCCAAACCCGCCTAACTCCGTGTCGTGTCGTGTCGGGTTACCGTGTCGTGTCAATAATTGCCAGGCCTAACATTCACTGCCTTGCAGAATAAAGACTCGAATACTCAACCGAATGAACAGACCTTGTAGATCTCTTTGGAGACAAAATCGCTGCCCTTCTATGCTGATTTTTCTTGCATATATCCATCTCCCCTTGAACAAATGCAAAAGCAAAATGTTATTAGCCACAAACAGAAGTGAAGCTAACTCAAAATCACCAGAAGAGTGACAGACTTACCACTATCAATCGAAAATGAAACAATCAATCAACACATCAGTGACACGGTTGCTTCAACCAAGGGAGGATTCATCAGAGCAAAAAATGTAAGATAATAGAAACATTTACCTGACATCAATTGAAAAAAATTAAGCAACAGAAGAGCCATTCCCAACCAGTCCAATCCATTACAGAATAATTGAAAAGAGAACAGCCAGATAAAAAAAAGACTACCTGGCTCAGTCGTATCGAATGAAGAGAAGCCCCCTTGCCACACATCCAAGGAAGGAGGACGGTCGCAACCCAAGATCTCAACCAAAAAGAAGAGCGGATCAGCTATGATTCGCCAAAGCAGAAAATGATGAGATAACAGAAACACTCACTCGACGTTAGACAGCCAATCGACCCACTCAACCAGAATGACCCGCTAAAAGATGACAAAGATATAGCATTGGGATGGGAGGAAGATTTACCTGGATGAAGTGCGACAGCGTATAATCAAGAAGACCAATATGGCAAAGCAATGTCAGGCAAAGTAAACCTCCTCCACTCCCGACCAAAAAAAGATGACGTCCTCCTTGCTATGCCCCAATCAAGAAGACCAACGATTTGTAGGGTTCAACGGACACAAGATTGTCCATGACGTGGAGGGCTAAGAGTCAAGCTCTGTAAATTCCCCTCAGTAAAGAACAACTAAAAAGGAAGACGATGCCTTGAATGCGAAACGAAAAGGCAAAAGCATAGTGGCTTTTGGGAAACGGCTGACGTGGCAACATGAGAGAAGGTGAACGTGGCTGTTTGGCAGAAGGCTTGTTACCCAGTTTTAGTATATTACAAATATAGATACACTAGGGTTTTACCCTACTACACACAATATATGTTATCTTATAAAATTATTAGAAATATATACTCAAGCATAATTGAATAATAACATATATTTAACTTTCTAATTAAATAACTATAAAAGTGGATTGTATTCATAATTTAGAGTGTCGACTATTGATAAAAGAGTAAGAAATAAAATATGATAATTAAAAATAAATCCATAGAAAGAAGAGATGAATGCAGCGAGAGAGAGGAGGAAAGTTTTAAGTGAGAGAGAAAAAAGTGAGAAGTGAATAATGTAATTGGAAGTTGAGAAAAAAGTGGAGTGTGATAATTGGTTCGTTAGATATATATGTTAAAATGAAAAAATTATTATTACTCAATTGTTTATCAAATAAATCAGATGAATGACAATTTTGGAATTCTAAAAAGACACTAAAACAGCTTCGAGTTTACATATTATATATATATATATATGTATATGACCTTTTTCCCGAATAGAGAGACATTAGATTTAATGATTTCTTATTGAAGAACGGGCCACGTCTGAGGGAGTAACATGCGTTAAGTTTTCAGCCCAGCTGAGGTCCAATGGGCCGAGAACCTGGGCCCATGAAGCGTCATATTTTAGCTACGGACTTGTACGAAAGAAGTAATGGGCCTCTTTTTGCGATGTCCACATGCTCGGAGTAAACATTCTGCGTGTGATGAATAATGAGTTGATTGTTTTAATCTCTCACAAATTTTGACACGCGTCTGGCTTAGTTGTGAAATATCTTTCAATTCGGGAATGGAAATGATCTGTATTTGGAAGAGTTTTACCCTTTTTAATCGATCCATAGACCCGAACCCAGATCAGAAAGGACTCCTATGAATACAGATATACGCATTTATTTATTGTTCGATAATTCTTTCGGAGTCCTTTTTCCCCTTAAGAGGCATTTGCTTTGAGTATTGATAGATTACAAAGAACATCATATTTAAACTACACAGAAAATTTCGACCATGAGAAGATTTTCTTGAATAATGAGTTAAAGTGCGAGACCGTAATATTTGAAAAATTGTAAAGTTTAATAAGTATAAAGTAAAATGATTGTAAAATTGAAGATTTTTTTTTTCGATGATAGGAGACACCGGATGCACGTGAACTAGTGTTTTCCTTAACAAGTATAAAAAGTGTGGTCCATAAATGCTAGACTGGTTGCCAATTTCTAACAAAGATCCAGAATTAGAAGCAAAAATAGGGGAAAAAAATATAATCACCGTCACGTAATATATCCATTACACAGAAAACTGTCTCCCGGTGGAGGAGAAAATCTTCAGTGAACCGGTCACATCACATAAACAGTATTGATATGGTATATCCGTTAAATTAAAATCCACTATTTATATATTTGTATAATTAAGGCTTACCATTCATTAGTTTTTTTCTATATGTTTTGAAAATTTTAGTATTAAATGATTATAACTGTATAATTATTGACGGTGTCATATTCTGATTTGACGAATATATTATATAATTATTGGCATTTAGTGTAATAAGGGGGTGGAAATGTCACTTTCTTTAAAAAGGTCAGGCAGATGGTGTCCACACATTCATGGACTCATTACTTGCTCATCTCACCCTTTGTTTTTTCTTTCCCGCCCGTCCCACTCAACATCACAGCTTTTGTCAACTTGTGCAGCGGTATCGCTCTCTCCTCCCACTAATGGCACTCGACTTCCCCCCGTCTCGCTTTCCATTAAAAGCAAATTTGTTCGCCTCTCACCCCCGAAGTGGCCCCCCCACCACACCCTCCAAGACCAGGCCATGGTGGTGTACGCGATCCAAATTGCATGTCCACATCCTCAACCTGACCTGAGTCGACCCGACCGAGTTCTGCCCATAAGACTGTATTGTTAGATGTCTTTTGCGACGTGTTTGTACTTACTTCTAAAGTCTTATCATATGATGTCATGAGATGATTCTAGATTGATGTGGATGTACATGATCCATAGTGCATGTCCATGTCCCCGATTCGACCCAACGTGACTTGATCGAGTTCCACACCTATGACTGCATTGTTACAAATCTTTTTGCAGTGTAATTGTACTTGTAAAGTCTCATCATATGATGTCACGTGACATATAAACACTACAATGAGACAATTCAAGATTGATGTGGATGCTAGTAGTATCGATTCAACTGCTCCTCGATCAAACCTTAGTTCAACTGTCTTCTAATCGAACGTATGCCCGGCTCTCAATAGGTAAACGTTGGGCTCTTCATAGACATATAAATACCCATGTGGGTTCCATATATCTAAGCTCTACTCTATAGTCAGGAAAATTGCATAGTTGGTATAAAATATTTGATGAATATAACGTTTCGTTATAATAACTTTACTTTATCATTTAACACTACAAAATATTTTCAAAATATACTATTTTTAAAATTAATTCATTAATGCTGTTAAATTTACTGGTGTGGAAGTGGGACTTGATTGCCAACTCAGCTCCAAATGGCAACTTGGATGACAGTTTGTACTACATGATGTCACACGATATATGAACAGTAGTATACAAGACAATTCCGGATTGATGTGAATGCTAGTAGTATCGATCCAATTGCCCCTCAATCAACCATTGACCCAACTGCCTCCCGGTTGAACGTACACCTGACCCTCAACAATAAACGATCAACTCTTCATAGCCCTTTTCTATTAGGGTGTCAAGGGATCAATCCAATCACTAATACCAAAGTCGATTTTCTTGCAGGGGCTTTTCTTTATATTTATGATAAGAGTGATTTATTTTTCATTTAGTATGCAAAATATCTAATAAATTCTAATCAATTTACATTTGATTACGATCGGTGCGTTAAAACATGAGAATAAGGGATTTTAAGTTGCCTCAACTACGTCATGATTTTACTTTGGGTGTAATTAAAAGAGGGGGAATAAGAACTTAGGCACAGAAATGTAAATTTACATTTAACTCCGTACAATTTACCAAAAAGGGAGAAAAACAAAAAGGAAAAACTACGTACAATTAATCACTCCAATTTATTTGGTTGACATTTGTAGTAAAAGAAAGGCAAAAAGAGGGAAAAAAAAAAAAAACAGACAACCTCGAATCTGACCATTTGCCAAAATGAGCTTCCAGGGGCTCCCTCGTCCTGAGTCTACAGGAGAGTCGTCGACTCAAGCAATCATCGCCCCAGTTAAAGAATGAAGGTCTAACCGTCGAACCCGGTCCGGCTCCAGACAGCGTCCCGGACCCGGCTCATGTCCCGGCCCTTGAGGGTCCGGCCCTGGCCCTCGAACACCGACGTGGCCAGCATCTTCCGGCTACGCGCCAGGTACACGTGTGGCGGCACCATCTCCGATTCACGCTCCTCGTCGGACTCCTCGTGCATGGACTCGACCGAGCCCGCCCGGTATATCTTGCTCCAGTCCGGCACGTTCATCGGAGCCGACGACGCTACGCTTATACTCTGCCTGCCGCCGCCTCCGCTGCCGGGCGTCGGCCCGTCGTCTCCCCGGAACTGGTGCACGATCCTCGGAGACGCGAGCGCGGGGTCCTCGAATGCCAGGGACAGACCGCCGGAGTGGCGGCTCTGGTCGCCCCGCGGGATCGCCACGCGCCTCCTCCCGCCAGCGGAGCTGGGACTCCACTCCCTCTGGGAACCGTCGATGTCATCGTGGCCGTGGTTTCCGTCCGCCACCTCATCGACCACTGACCAGACATCCTCTTCCCCGAACTCCGCCACCTCGGCGCCTTGGTACCCGTAGCCGTTCCCGTACGTGTAGCTGTCCAGGTATCGGTCGCTCCGGCTGGTGGTAAGCTTCCGGCCCTTAGCCATCTCGGTCGGGCGCGTGGACCACACACACTCTCGGGGGAGCTATGACGACTCCATTGTCCCTATCCCACGACGCTCAGAATTATATTTGCGGCCATCGAATGGGAGAGGCGCGTATATATAACCGAAGCTCCCATTGCCCGAGGCGGGCCCCACACCGAGAGTGGGAAAATGAAGATTCATTTGCATTTGGGGTTCATTTTGTCTGCATTTCGTGAATTATGGAGAAAATGGAAGGCGCCGGGACGGTATGGAAATGAGGCTGATTGGATGCCTTCCCACGCGCCGGGCCCCAGCGGGTGAGATGACCGCCCAATGAAATGGGTGGGGTAAGGATAAAAGTGATTGGATAGGACGGGTTTTGGGCATTTCCTTAAGCTGAAAATGATATTTATAATAAAAGTGAACGACTGATGTAGTATAATATTTTTTTAAGTAAATTTTTTAATTTAAATTTTATAAATAGAAAATATTTATCTTAAAAGAATTTTATCTCTTAATGAAATCTCATAACTCGAGCTAGATTAATCAATTTATTTTAAACTTTTAGATATTAGTGATTCAAATAAAAAATAGTATTTAGAACTACTAAGAGCAGTGGAAAATCATGCTACAAAGATGAGATTTTTTTAGTCCTAGACTTTTAAAAACTAATATATGAAATTAATTTTACTAATAAATTAAAATTTAATAATAAAAATGATAGTTTATATTTTTGGATTTTAATTTTATCTTATATTTATATTACATTTAAAGTATGATATTTTATTTTTATATTATTTCGATGAACATTAGATAGTGCCAAATTTTTAGCTCGAGTCAAATTTCAAAGACTCGATTTTTTTTTCAGTAATTAAATTTTTTCCAAATTTTTCATTTACGTTGCTTGGGGGCATGCAAGTGGTTCGTTGTCGGGTAGCGGAGAGTGACGTAGTGACTTTCCTGTTTTGGAAGAGCGAGGAGCATGGTGGACCGGGTGGAAATTTACCAATTTTGGTAAATCCTGCTTTCTACCTCTTTGGGTAAAAATTTCAACCTGGGATCCATTAATTACTAGAAAATTAAGGCCCACGCGATACCGAGTTAACCAATTTCAGTTAATAATTTACTATAAATTAAATAATGTAATAATATATTTAAAAATAGTTTGATATTTTAAGTTCGATTTTTATTTTTGATCTAAATAACTGGTATTCAAAAAGTCAAATGGGTCATGATTGATTCTGTTTAAGCGGGAAAGGTTCATTAAGGGTAAAAAACTCTCCTACAGTAAATTTTATTCATTAATAACATCCGAACCCTAGACCTTATTTAAGAAGAAAGATGTCGTACCACTTTAACCAATCCACTTTTGTCAAGTTCATTTTTTATTAATAATATTTCATTTACATTTTTATTTCTCTTTTTATTTTATTTTTTAGGTCAATAAATTTTATTTATAATTAAAAATTAGTACATAAAAATTGAAAACGTTTTTTTACTGCATAGTACCTCTCTTGCTATTTACAAGTAAATATAATAAAATTATCGGAAAAAAATGAACATAGTGAAAAAATTTGTGCTATCTTTTCATATCTACCTTTTCAAACAAATGTTCAAATTTGGAGGAGGAAATAGCTGTAAAAATCTATGAGTTTATTATTTTTATGTCAGGTTAATTATATTTCAGATGAATTAAATCGATCCTTAAAAGTTAATTTTATCATATAATTTAATCTATTTCGTAGGGACTGTTAATCGACGATGACCTCGGACAATTGTCATTTTCATCTTACCTATCCAGTAGTATTGCACATCCACATGATGACCGGTCGTGATTAAATTTTTTTAATTCTTAACTAATTTAAATTTCTAAAATCTACATAATACTTTTAATGGTGCGTGTCATCACGTACACGCACCACTTCTGCTAACAGGAGTCGGTGGAGATATTGTTAATGCTAAGCCATCGTCGATTAATGATTCGATGCTAAACTATATGGTAGAATTAACATTTTAGGATTAATATGACTCATTTAAAATATTTAGAAGTCGATATTAGAAAATCTATTAACTCATAGAGTTCTCTTTTTCTTTTTCTTGTTATTGTAGGTTAAATAGATTATGTCCACTTTTATCTATCATAAATCTTCCCCATAATATCTGTTATTTATTGAGGGTTTCCAAAAAAAAAAACATGTTCAGGGACAACTGAATTGGAAGTGAAGTAGAACCGAATTGATTTGAACTAGCTTTTTCTGGAGGAAAGGCGATTTTGTTAATTTCTAAGTGTTATTAGCGCGGTTAACTGGTTAGAACATAATTGAATTGGTTTTAATGAAAAAACAGTCATGACACATAAAATATTAGAAGTATGTGTATAAAAAATTTAAAAAAATATTATAAATTTGGTTATAGAGAGATTTTGAGAAAGTTAAAAATTAGAAGAAAAAGGAAAGGACACGTGACAACACGAGCCAATGGCTGATTGTTTCAGCACATGATATTTGTTCATGGAAACTGACTGATTTAAACTCGAGTATGATCTGTCCATTAACAAGTAGGGTTGGCCAAATCATAAATTACTTTTGAAAAATTAAGTAATGCAACCTTATTAATCTATAAATAAAAACTATTTCTTAACTATTTAAAAATGAAAAATTTGTTGATCATTTTTTATTTTTATTTTTCTGATAAATTTCCACTGAAATATTAAGATCGCCAATTCCTCCTATCGAGATTTAAGGAGAGTTCTTACTTTTTAAATTTCCCATAAATTTCTGACAATAATCTTTAATAGGGAAATTACTATACGGATTAAGTACGTATATGACAACACTTAAATAATATTACAAATAAGGAAGATTTATTTATTTCTAATTTATTTAAGAATTTTATAAAAAATTTAAAATAATCAAATTATATTAATTTATAATATCAGTTAAATATTACTAAATAATAAATCTGTTGTGTGAAGATTCTCTCATTTAATAGGCAGATTCAATCATTTACACTTGAAATTCAAAAGGGGCAACTCCAACTTAGGAAGTTTCTACATTTTATTTGCTAAATTATTCAATATAATTCAATAAATTATAATTGATTATTTAAATTAAAAATATTAACTTGTAATTATTTTTTCACTTAAAACTCACTATCATCGGACACTCTGGAACACCTAAAGTCAATAATTGGCCGTCGATTTTCACGCGCCGTCGCTGTCACAATCACAGGGGCTCCAATTATATACTCGCCGACGTCATCTTTCACCTCTCTCCTCCTAGTGGGCCCCACTAGACTCACCAGTCCGTCTTGTCTGCATTTTCGTATTAAATATTTGCGCCATTGTGGTGGGTCCATCTCCACGTGGAGGCATCTTCCTCGCCAGCTCCAGCATCGCTCCTTTAGCAATCGACACGTGTCGCGGGCCCCACCTAGCCAACCCCCCAGGTGAAGTCCTGATCATACACGTAGGTGGAACTGACTGATTAATAACTTAAATGATAATTTAAGAGGTGTTTTGTCAATTGTGGGTAGATAACGTTACCTACATGATTTTAGCACAATGCGGGACATCATTAAATCTACAGAATAGAGAGAGTGATTTGTTTAACAGTGTTGTTTTTAAACCGGAATTAAGAAATTTTAAGTTTAATTTTTAATTATTTATATTACTTCCTTTTCTTTTTCTCATATTATTTTTAAATCAACGTTCTCATTTATAGTAAAAAATTCATATATTATTTTTTCAAATGATTCAGTCCCTCCTTTTTTTTTTTTTACAGTAATAAATGATTGTACCCCAATGACAAAAATAATAATGATAAAATAGTCTTTATACGTTCAATTAGTTAATTATCTTTAGAATAAACATTCCTCACATGTGATCTACTTATCACATGATATCTTCTTATTAGCCACGGCACCTCGATTATTTATCTCTTCTCTTATCAAAGAGATCAACGCCCAACCTACACTACTCTTTGAACACCCTGCGTTATGCTTCTTTAATTCATCACATTATTATTCATATTTATTGCTGACTTAAGTATTGGAGGACAAATCAGACTGTTACCTCCATATTTGGTTTTCTTGTGTGTTTCGGGACCTAGGGTTTCATCCACAGGCTAGCTGTCAATCGGTGGGACTGCTGAAAGAGTCATCGGGCCATCTCAGAGGCATATAGAGTGTCGGACCGAGACAATCCAACTCTTATCTTGTAGACATCCTCTTAGCATATCACATTTAAAATAGAAAATACCTATTCCTTGAATGTTTTACCATTTTCTCGTATCACTTTATTTTTATGAATATTTTTCCTTTTTATATGAATGCAAATGCTTTTATTTTATACATCACGTGTTATTCTAAAATTCAATGAGACATACCTAATCAAGTTCGAGCTAAGTTTGCCTATTAATAGAACAAAACTCTCCCATTAGCGTTGGGCACGAGGAGCTACCCAGCCTTCGGTTTCGGCTCCTTAAATGGCCTTTGCAATATATCAAAATATCGAGACTCGTCTCCCTACAGTGTTGTCATTTGTTGTGGTTCCTCTACCACGGGAAACGTTCGAGTTTAAGGAGGGCGAGAGTCTAATATGATGTTAAATATTTACGATTCCGGTATACTTTTTATTAAAAAAATTCACACATCATAACTATGAGTAATAGTTCTTTACTTTTTACGTATTGTGCTCAAAAGTAGGATGACTTTAATTATGGTGATGACATAATGGCCCGCGGCACCGTCGATAGTTTATTGGTTATTATTGGATCTTAAAAACAATTAGCGTCGGGGTCTAGTCTAGTGCTGATGATGATCTCATCGAAGCGGATAATCCTGTGATGGCCACATTGGACGGTCGAGATTTCGTTCTGCCGGGTAAAGGTAGGGCCCACAGCTGTCGCCTTTGAAGTGAAAGAGGGTACCAATTAGCAAATATTGAGATTATCTCATATTGTAACGACCAGGATTAAATTCTTTTAACCGATGATTATTCTGATAATTAATCGGGTAATTGATATTTATTTATTATAATTTAATCGATATTTTTTATACAATACAGTGAGATAAAAACATCCTTTCCTTTTACTGATAGAAAAACGAGATAAAAGATAGCCCAAAAATCTATACAATCCTATATAGCCCTCGCTATCAGCTGCCATGATCACGGGCGACAGATAAAGCCACCTCTCCGTGTGTTTTTCTCCAGGAAATGGAAAAATCAGATTTATTTATTTATTTATTATTATTAGAATTTGATACAGAGAGAGCAGAAGTCTCTCCTGCAAATTGCCTCTAACAATATTACGGAGTTAACTTCGTTAAAATTATCCGTGCAATTCCTGGCTTGACGTTGTATTTTCACTTAAGGGTGTAAATGAGATAGTATGATTCCAAAACTTCTCTAGCTCAGCTCGGCTCTGATTGGTTAGTTAAAAGAGCCCAGCCAAGTCTAATGATATTCGACTCATGCAGTTCAAAAGCTTAAAAAAACTTTTATTTTATATAATAATAACTGCTATTATTATCTAACTTTGGAAAAATAAAAAAAATCAATCTACTTTCTCAAACTTTTATTTAAAACTCTTGTTTCCTACATTCTTATCCATTTACAAAACCGTAATCATAACTATTTCTCAACCTCTTCCTCCTTAGCCTTCCTTTCTCTTTATACTTTGGCACGCCAACCCCTCGCCTGCACTATGTTTTCTTTCTAGGTTGGACTCGTATAGGCTCGACGAGCCTTCGTTTACCAGAATGAACCGAGCCCAAGTTTAAAATTTTGGGCTCGGTTGAACTCGAGCTCCGGCCCGAGCTCGCAAATTGCTAAACGAGCCGAGGTTGAACCTTATAAGTTCGGACTTGGCTCGGCTCGTTTATACCTTTATTTTCATGTTTGGCATGACCCTTTTATCAACATGGACAGGTGAACTGCTGAAATCTAGATCTGCAATATACAGATAACAAAAAAAAATGTTTAGAATATAATAAATATGAACATAAACTAATTATTACTTTAGGCAATTATATACATATAATCCAATCTTTCACAATCATCTAACGATTTTATCAGATATCAGAACAAATTTACGGTAATAAATCTAATCTTATTTTATAACAGTAATAAATCTGATCTTATTTTATAACAATAATAAATCTGATCTCATATGCCCCTTAATGGTTCTCCTCGTATCAATATGTTCTCTTTTTTTTTTTCATATATTTCTTCTCCACTAATAAACTTTTTTATATCATAAAATTTGATATTAATTTTATCAGTGTTTTTTTCATTCACGTCTCCACCTTAATCAGTGGAGGAAAGAACGTGAAATTAAATTTTCCGTTGGCGTAGACAGAGAAGTTACGATGGCTCTAAATTATGCTCTTAATATGGTCACGAATTCAATTATTAATTTTTGAAAGTTCTAAACTTAAAATGGCAGGAACTGCGTCATCAAAGCATCAAAATCTTTTATTTCCGTCTTCGCACGATCGGAGAATTGTTATTGTCAACTGGGTGTGTGTGATCTCATCGTGCATGCATGGACTCTTTCATAATTTCTCCCTCTTAATTTTCTCATATAATAAATACTAGATGTCGATCCATATTACTCACGGAATTATCCATTATATAGCCGTTTATAAATTCTTATTTTGGATAATTGAGTATTAATTTTTTTTTATAAATGACTAATTTTTAAAGAGTGTACAATAAGTAAATCAATAAAATATATAATTAGAAATGAAAAATTAGAGAATGATTATAATATTATTTGGTAATTGTGATTATATGAGTGATTTTACTGCCTCACCTCATTTGTTTTTTTATTGGTTAAAAATATACTTATTAAGGGTGTTTTGGGAAATTCAAAAGTGAGATTAACTAACCACACTTCTCTGATATAATAATAATACATAACAAACCGTTACTTAATTCAAGTTCATGCATGATTAATCAATCTATTCAATCATAAATTTTATGTATTTGCATAACTCGAAATCAAAACTTTATTAAAGAGGAAAAAGTATTGAACCACTTTAACGAAGCTATATTTTTTATCAGTGAATGGTGGAGCGATTTACGTATCAATCGAACTAATCAACTAGCATATATATATATATATATATATATATATGATACCATCAAAGATTTAGTACAGTTCAGCTGCTGAGTCTTTGGTAAATGAATCAAGATAATTCGAACACCATATTTTAAAAGGGAAAATAACACAAAGTCTTATTTGTTCGTCATTTTTGACAGTTGAGTCATATAAATTTGAAAATGACCAATTAAATCCTACAAGATCAGTTTCCATTATACTTTCAGTTCGAATCGTCGATATTTTTTAACATAATTGTTAATGACATGAAGTGCAGGTTAGCAAAATATTAATGTTTTAAACTGAAAGTGTAACAAAACTGATCTTACATGACTAGATTGATTATTTTTAAATTTACAAGAGTTAACTGTAAAAAATAATAAACATATATGATTTTTACTATAATTATCCCGATTTTAAAATTACCAAACTACACCGGAATGAGTTTGGAACAACTAGTTCCATATCTTTGGGTGGTTGGACCAACCTATATTAGTTCGACATTATTATAGTTGAAAAATAATATTTTTTTGGTCGGAGAAAAATAATATTTTTGTTCCTTTCGTGTGTTCGGGCAAAGAGATTCCTCTTTAAAACACAGGTTATTATTATTCTTCCACATTCCATATATTCTGCTTATATATATATATATATGTGTGTGTGTATGTGTACAGTCAATATGCAATATTCTATTGATTCTGCAATTATTAGATACGATTGATTCCTCCAAGAATCTTGTGTCCCCCTTCACGTACTAACGGGGATCCAAATTTACCAGTGTCGCATCTCCATGATCCCTTGCCTCTCCCTTTTTGAATAGATTCCTCACAAAATATACCTAATAAATTATCCAATTACATAGTATATCTTAAGGTAAAATTATTTCCCATTAATTTTTTTTTTATTTTTGATGAATTATTTGTTGATGCCATGGGGGCACGGTGTGTGGCATTTCCATCGGTAATATTTGAATAATATTATGATGTTTTCTTTGAAAAACATGTATGCATCCTCAACAAGTGCATCCACATATATATACACACACATGCACACACATATATATCTATTATTATATGTAAACACGAAGAGATTTTGGTGTCTTTTTATGGTTTCAAAACTGTCATCCATCTTATTTATTCGATAAATGATTGAGTAAGGATGATTTTGTCATTTTTAACATATCCAACTAACAAACTAATATTCACGTTTAACTTTTTTCTCAACTTCTAATTATATTATCCGGTAACGATAAGAGGAAAAAGGGGGGCCACACTCCACTTCCTTCTCAACTTCCATTTCCACTATCCCAATTTCCTCTCTCGCTTGGTCTATAATATGCATATACTTTATAAAATCCTCCAGACTAAGCGTAAAATTGTAATTTCAGTCTTTTTTTCACTCTATACATATGACATTTATAGTAAAAGTCTTTCATTAACATTTAGATTCTCCATTCTCACTCTATATCACTCAATATAAATAATTTTAGCAGCAAAAATCTATCACTTTTTTAAATGAATAATTTAAAATTATAAACATGAAAAAGTAAAACTTGACATCATAAACTAATGAAAACTGATAATGTTGTATTTACTACTGTAAGTTAACGAGTTTCAAATAAATTAAATTGTATTACGTTATAATTATACAATCTACTTATATATGTTCATCCAAGTATTCCATATTCACTTATCCTATTTTTTTTCCGCGCATAGCATGGGTACGTGTATGTACTAGTCACGTCAATTTTTGAAAATGATAGATAAAATCAAAGTTGTAATAAAAAAATCCAAAAAATCGAAAACAACGTAAATCTACTTGATCCCATAATTTCTGTTTCTTCATAACAAAGCCTTTTCCTTTTCTAAGGATGGCGGAACAGTTATACTCAACCCACTTGCAAAGTATTGAAAATTCCTATTGTCATTAGAAACGAGATTTGGTGTAGTTATATTACTTTCGACTTGAAATAAAAAATTTTAAATTTTATTATTATCCCTTTTTGCTAGGCATGACTATTTTTGACACGACACGACATGGAGTTAGGCGGGTTCGGGTTGAGCTTAAATAGGTTGAGTCATGTAATCCATTTACATAAATAGGTTAAACCGGGCTGAGCATACGTAACCCAACACGATACAATTAAACCTATTTAATTACGTGCTTATGTGCTAAACCGATTAACTCATTTAAATATATTAAGTTACAACTATAATTACACTAGACACATTTAGTTATACAGGTTAAACGTATCGTGTCATGTCAACCATATTTTAAAAAGGCCGTGTTCATGTTTGAAATTTTTGACCTATTTATTAAACGGATCTTATACAAGTTAAGGAACTTTTAACACGAATCCGTTTAGATATAATATATTTAAATATAGTACGAAACATATTGCCAGGTTCACTTTCTTCTTTACCTTTTTCTTTTTTCTGTATAATCTTTTTAAACCCATGAGTTTTCTTTATAACCGAAAAGAAAGAGAATGTCATGGTTTATGTAGGTGGGCGGTCAATTTGCATTCTCTAGCCATATAGGTGGGGTTCTTTTCAATCATGGAGTGTTGCACTTGAAGCTGATCTGTGGCTGTGTGATTTTGAGTGCTTGAGCGACCGAGTGATGTACTTGGCATCTTTTGTGTATTATATAAGTCATCATTTGCATTCCACAAATGAATGACGGCCATGGCCCCATTTGGAAGGAAAAAGAGGTAAAGTTTTATCATGCATGTCATGATAAGGCCAAGACATGATTCCCATCAATCCTTTTTGGTCCAGCCAAAGTGACTGGTTCGGCATTACCACCATTATCCATGAACTAATAACCCGCCCGCAGAAAAAGTATTCAGGGTTGCGGTATCGTATTCAATCATGGTGGTGGTAGTAACGTCATAAATGTGATTATCAGAAGCAGTACATATTTCTGTGCATGTTTATTCCTTTCTTCCTCTTATTTCTTTTATGTTGAGTTGTATATTGTGAATGAACTGTTGGCGAAGTCGACGATTGAACCTATATGAGGCTGCCTGGTTTGCGTGCTTATGTCAATGGAAGACTATCGGAGACGAATTTAGATTTATATCAGAGTTTGTCGCAATCAGATGTTCACATATTATATCGTTATTAGTTTGGCTTTATCAAAAATTAAGTTTATTTTCACTCAAAAATCTAAGCTATTAGAAAGATGTATACTGTTCTATTATAAACATATTATTTATATCTTAAATGGCCGATATAAGTTTAACATTTGCAATTAAAGGATAACCTACAAGGGGATTTGGATCGACTGGGACATGTTAGTTGCACCAACATCAGGAACAGCGTACGTATACTATGTACTGGTTGTTTTTCATTTTTAATATTTTGTTTTCTTTAATTATGTGTATGTGTAATATTATCTTGGGCATGACTGTTAACTACTTCAACTTGCAGCTCAACTAACATGTTTGAAAAGATTGCATGGAAATCGACAGAGAGAAAACTCGAACTTGGAAGCTCGATATCTGAAATAATGATTACTAGTGGTTGATCTTCTCCTGATGAATGCAAATTGGATTGAGCGGATAAGTTCGTACAGTGTCATTTTCAAACCCATTGTTTAGAATTTTAGAGATCCACTTGTACAAGGTTTTGCAGCGGGACTGACAGACGCGGTACTAAGATTCCTCGTTCGATCACTTTCCTCCTTTTCTAGGCACTTCATGCTGCTTTGTTGAAGAGAATTGACATGACCATCGGGAACTGGAGCTTTATTCCCACTCTGAGATAGGACAGCAACCTTAATATCCTTGCTACCAGAAAGTTCATGCCCCGCAAGTTGCACAAGTCTTATACATAACGGTTATATCACATATAAGAATTTAAAGGGTATTTAACATATCAGTAAAAACAGTCATAAACATTTGATATGTTACAAATAACATATTGATATGTTAAATACCGGTATTATATATACCACGTGATATGTTTGTTACGCAGAAGGCTGATATCTTTGATTGTACTCTAAGGATAAATAATAAACAGCTGTCTTCTTCAGTTCTCTCTCTGTTGTCAAGTGGAACTCTATCATCCATAAGATAGTCTCTTTGATCCTTTGATTTCCCATGCTTCTCCCAACAACTCTCACACACGTTTGTCTTGGGTGACCAACAAGAGTAATAGGCTTGTCAAGTTTGATTGAATCAAGCTGGCAGTTCTTGCAGGGACGAAGAAAATAAGCTTGTCGGTGTACACCACTCGATATTTAGAAACCCTACAAGCCTTAACTAATTTAGGTTCGAGCTGGGTGCCGATCCACTTCTAACATATATTTTTTACACTCACAAGATTTGGACCAAAGACCTTACTGAATAGGAAGAGATGAACTATCATCTCAACCAACATGAGTTGGTTAATTTATCAAATCTTCAACATGGTGTCATCTGATCTATAAACACGGGGGAGGTTGTTTTTCCTGTTGGGCCAAATAGCATAAATCAGTACGTTATGCAAACATTTGTTGAGCTTACGAGCCCACGTAACTCTGTCGGGGCCCAAGTTCTGCGGATGTTCTCTGATCACAAGCTCTGTTTACAACTAGGCAATTTCTTATTAAAATTAAAAGAATACGTGCAACTGCCACGGTTTCCAGTTACACAGGATGCTGTCTGGATAAGTGCATGTGGCAGTCTTGGATATCAGGCGGTGGCGCGAGAACTAGCTGGGACAAATTTCACCTCCGTTGTCAACTTGTCTTGATCACAAAGTGCTTTCAGTGGATATTAAATTATTGTATTGCGAGTAAATTCTGCCTGCTAGTAGTTCAGCTCTCTAACTGCGCCCGACAGTTCGGTGAGGTGTCCACTATATGACAGACCACCTCGACTGACCTACTACATTTTTTCATTATTGTTAAATCCCATATCGATTAAATTAAAGAATAATAATGAATTTATAAGATAATTCAGTACACTATATAATAATTTAGACTTTTGAGTGGAAATGAGACGAACCTCTTATAAGATCCACTAACTATAATGTAATGCACATAAGCGTTTGACCATTATAATATCTGACGTAAACCCTAATCCATCTTCAGCAATCTCCTCACTGAAGTAAGTTCGAATCTGTGTTCGACAGTCTCTTCTAGATCGAGTCTTCGACTTCGCCAATAGCTCGCTAATAATAGATAATTCAACAAGTCTTAATGAAGGTAAAGCCCAGAAATAGATTAAATGATACATAACGGAACATGGAGTCCCCTACAGAAACATTAGGCCTTACAATTTTTGACACGACACAACATGGAGTTAGACGGGTTCGGGTTGACCCTAAATGAGTTTCGTGTGTAAACGGGTTGACTAGTGTAACCCGTTTACATAAACGGATTGAACCCACATAACCCGATATTGCATGATTGAACTCGTTTAATTATGTGTATATATATATCTAACCCATTAACCCTTTTAAACACATTAAGTTAAAATTACAATTACACTATGCATATTTAGTTATACGGGTTAAACGTATCAATGTCATGTTAACCCGGTTTTAAACGGGCCATGTTCGTGTTTGTGTTTAAAGTTTCCAACCCCTTTATTAAACAGATCGTATACTGGTTGAGACACTTTTGACACAAATTTATTTAGACAAGACACGTTTAAACACAATACGATACGATAGATATTGCTAGACTTAAAAAACACTAATCTTGAACAACGGTGGTTGAAACCGTCTAGGACAATGAATAGTCAAAGCTCGCGAGTCAATTCGCACATAAATTTTCTTTCACGATTGGTATGCCACATTTGATAGTTAAAAGATTACCTAGGAAATGTTCACCAAAATAATGAATGTACGATCGTTGATTTGACAACATAGGACTATTATTAAAATGCAAAATTATAAGAATTATATCTAATAAAAATACGTAATAGATATTTGTAGATGAACCTGCGATGCGAATTCGTACCCGTGAAGCTTATCCCGTGGAAGCTGTCCTCAATTTGATGGATTTTGACTGGCGATGTCGGGAAAAATCTCAGTTAATCACTGGACGGCATTGACTGGGTGAATTTGATGATGTCTTGAAAAGGTCTGATTCTCGAACCTGTTAACTATCAGAAATTCCATCGAATAGTCGTTGCATTGTTAAATAGGTAAAAAAATTATTATGAGTTATTAGATATTCTTTTTAATTTAAATTGTTAATTACAAATCATGGGATTTTAAACTTATCTTTTAAATTGTTTAATGACAAAATCGCAAAAGCTTCCTATTAATCTACAGTGCGATGAATTTTGAGAAAAGAATTATGACAGTAATATCGTTCTCTATCTAATATTAGAGGGTACTGAATTTATTAATAATTTTTCTCGTATATTTTTCTGTTTATTTGACATTTCGCTTTTTTCTCTTTATCATTTTTTCAGGACCATTATCATATTTATTTAATAAAGAAAAGGAAAAAGGCAACAAATTGAAGATATTTATTAGCCGTGGCATACTTTTAAACCGGCAACTTCAAAGTGCAATCATTAATTTCGAGGTTGTCTGGTGGAATTAATCGTAGAAATTTAAAAAAAAAATTAATTCAGGGTCGTAAAATCTAACTCTTATCCATGATGAAAGCACAAGAACTCGAATTGTTATTTGCCTCTGCCTCCATTTTTTTTTTTTTTTAATAATTCCCCTGGTTTCATTAGGCGCCAGTTTTCCTCTTCCTGTTTCATCCGGTGAGTCTGTGATCGATTTTACGACGAGCTTTTACCTGTTGCAGAAACAGACAGACTTATCAACTTTGTCAATGACATGAAGTAAAAAGAAAAAAAATTAATCTTAAATAGTTCTGCGTAACAATTAAATTACTCTAATTTGTACTAATTTTGGTAACCGTTACGAGGCTCCGACGATCAACACACATTTACTAATTTATTGTAATTTATTAATATTTTATTACAACACTTGGCGAGATAGAATGATTTATGTATTTCTCGATCGTCATAGTTTAGAAATATGATAGATTTTTTTTGAACAATGATTTTACTCTCATCGAACTCATGAAAACCCCACTTGACCACGGATTCAGGAAAGTTCACGCTTGAGGCACATATGTGAGTGGTATCACCAAAAGTTACGTACACAATGAGGAATCGAACATCTGATCTGGTGAATTTTCTCATAAAATATTGACATGTACTTATTCACCCGAGTGAACTCTCGGGTTTTCATTCTCAATTGAGAACGAATGAAATGAGCAGAACAACTGGTATTAACACTAGTCTAGTCAATATGATATTACCAAAGATCTAATATAGTCCAAAAAGTTGGTGTACGCTAAGGCTCCGCCGCAAGAGTCCCTCCTACTAATTTTGCTTACAGTATGGACTCAAAACCAAGATTTCGACCTTATCAAACTGTACAGAGTAAATTCTAAACCACTTAATCGTGATTTTCGCATCAGCATTCTACTTGTCGACAAGGAACTATCACCTAAAACAGTAATTAATTATAAATTAATTGTAGATATAAGAAGATATTTTGTTCTTTGATAGTGAAATTCTAGATGTTACTCGAGTGTCCGGATAAGAATCAGCCTACCTGTAAATGTTTATTTATATAAAGATGAATGAGTCCTCATCGTGACCGACACGCGTTTTAACAACACACGTAAACTGGGTATAGTCTATGGAAATGGATCAAGTCATGATAACGTGCAAGTTACGATGCACTGTATTATTAAACAAATTTATTAATGTTGCGGGTTCGAATTTCGTCCGACTAATTCCAACGTGACATAGCACGTATAACTCGAAGGATGGAACTCAAGTGCGATTCGGGTTAAATAGTCACCAGAAGTACCTTCTGGCTCGGATAAATTAGCCTCTGCGGACATCGTTATTAATTATTATAGGGATTTTAAAAAAGATCTAACTATTATGGGTAGGGCTAAAATGGTCCCTGAAGTGCAAATAAAAATATGAAAAATTGATCTTGAAAAATTCGACTTTATGAGTCGTGTATGAATCTTGGGTGATTTTTAAGGTGCAGAAAAATTGACATGAGAATTTTACATCCCGGCCCGAAAATCTTAGCAGGTCCCCGCAGCGGGGTCTGACATCGACAAAAATCATGTAAAAATATTATCCTTAATAATTAATCTTATTGTTGAATGTTGACACGAAAAATGATATTTTGATATTTTTAAATTGGAATTTTAATTTATGCATATCTTCTTTACCCTGTTAATGCACTAAAATATTTACAACTAATAGTTTTGATTTTTTTTTACTGATATACTGAAAATTTTAGCGATTTTGTTTTCATTACTTTAAATAGTTCTTAGTGCGATTTTTAGTTTAAAAAATCGGTCCAGAAAAAATTCGGCCTATTGCACAAAAATTCACCCGACCTGGCCTCTTTCATCCAACCTGGTCTCACCCATTTTCCTTCTAAGTAAGATTTCGGTTTCAAATCATATTAATAGAAGAAATCCAATAATTAAGATATTCTTTATTCTTTTATGAATCAAGTTGACTTGAATCTGAATTATTTGGTATTTATTTAAAGAAATTGGCATAAAAAAGAATCAGTCAGATTCAAGTAAGCAAGCTGTGTGCACGTGAGAGGTTGAACAGAGATGGACTGGCTCAAATTTAGCATGTCAAAGATTCGTTTACATGTCTCGATTCACATTAATTTACTGTATATTTATAATATTATTAATCCAATTAATAATTAGAAAAAAAAAAGGAGATTCCGTTTGTCCTTTCCGTTCACACCTATTTCCGGACATGGAAGCTTCAATCCCCTTTCATAGCTGTGGGCTAATAATATCACCTTATTTTAATAATTATATATTTTTATTTTTGTATTTTCTATCATTACCGAATCGACCCATTTTCCTTTTTGTCGGTAAAAACATCGGATCTCGAATTATTCAAATTTAAAATAGGTTTATCAGTCTACCCGCTGTTTCGAAAATCGAATCTCACATCGAATAATTAATAAAATAAAATCTCGTAATATAAAGAAGATCGGACACTATCACTTATAAGCTCTATCATTTACGTAGATGTGAGCTCAATTTCTTATATATCGATATAAATTTTGCATGATATTAATTAAAATAGATTATCATATGGACTCGCACCATTTCAGGGTCGAGCATAAAACTTGTGGCCAGTAAACATGAATACGAGAGAAGAAAACGATGGAAAATTGAGAGCAAAAAAGAAAATTTCACGTATCCAGAAGGTTTTTTCGACTACTGATTAATTCAGTTCGAGCCCAATCAGTCTATTAACAAGTAAAACTCTCATAGCACGAGTTTTCTT
Organism: Lagerstroemia speciosa; assembly: GCA_037672795.1. Classification (NCBI taxonomy): domain Eukaryota; kingdom Viridiplantae; phylum Streptophyta; class Magnoliopsida; order Myrtales; family Lythraceae; genus Lagerstroemia; species Lagerstroemia speciosa. The sequence continues at coordinate 8,327,138 of CM075296.1, forward strand.
CATTCACAAAGACTCAAACCCAATATTTCTACGTAAGGGGAACACGTGTCTTTTCACTTGAATTAATTCATGTAGCTGACATTTCAGACAATTAATAAAATGAATTTTACACTATAATAGTATTAAATATTATTATTTATAAATTTAAATTTTTAGATAAATACGAGACAGCACGTTAGGCTAGATGGAAATTTTACAACGATAAATGATTTTTTTTCCCATTCATGGCTTTTTCATTGACATCTTCTAAATTAAAATTAGTCCTTAAAAATGAAATAAAACAACGAGCGGTGAATAATGAATTTGTGCGGAGCCTAGTCGTTGACATCTTCTGCGGCTGGAGACCACGTCGGTGCCACGCGGAAGCTGCTGGCCATTCTGAAGTTGGTCAACAACCTCTCCGAGTACCCCACGTGGCCATGCGGGAGTCCAATCCGTACCTACCACGTGTCCCAAAGCTCAATCATCCGCGGCCTTTTGAATTATTAGATATACTAATGAAAATATGGAAAATTTTACAAAACCTTATACCTACAGTACCTTTACTTGTATATAGTTATGGTGCAACGATCCGATATAATTGAGTGCCATGGCTCCCAATCACGTTGCGCTGTGACTACATCCAGGTCAATATATCGTACCTTGAAGGTTTTATATAGACCTCCAACTACAAATATATGTCCATGTAGCCATATGAGATATTCTTAATTTCATACACAATCCAAGTTCAAGCAGAGTCGAGCTTCGCAATCCTCTCAAACATACAATTTTCCCATTTGTAGGACCTGGATTTTAGATACTGCTTAAAAGGGAACTGATATTGAATTATTTTGACAAGATGTTGGCAATTAGTATTCTTTTACGTGATTTTTTTAATATGATCCGAATCGATCAGGTTTATCATCTCTTCATCTTAAGTAGGGTCTCAAATTTTTAATTTTACGAATGGAAAAAATTAATAAATACAGTTATTTTTTCGGTGATAAGGGAGACTCATAGATCTAATACAATGATATTGAAGACGAAGAGAAGTAAAAGTTTGAACCTTCAACTTCTAAGATATGATGCAGAAACTTATACCACTGTATCAAGATCCGTTCCTCTAAATACAATCGATTTACCTTTGAATAGGTACATGCCCATCTCTTCATCTTAAGTAGGATCTCAAATTTTTATTTTACGAATGGAAAAAATTGATAAATACAATTGATTTCTTCGGTGATAAAGGAGACTTATAAATCTAATATAATGATATTGAAGATGAAGAGAAGTAAAAGTTCGAACTTCAACTTCTAAGATATGATGCAGAATTTTGTGCCACTGTACCAATATCCGTTTCTTTAAATGCAATCGATTTACCTTTGAATAGGTACATACACATTTTAAATTCAAATTCATTATGACTATTGCACTTTTAGATATTAAATAATGTAAATTCGAAAAAAAAGTTTTTTTTTTAAAAGATAGTTTCTTCCCCTAGCCAATTCATCTCCTAATAATGCAGAACCTGTCCACAGACTGGCACAAAAGACTACGTTATATATAACCCTAACCTCTCCATTCTTCAAATCCCTCTCTCTCTCACATCACCAGTAGAAATCAATCGAATACAAGAAAACAGAGCCAAGAGAATGGGCAATTGCTGCGGGCGCATACCGTCATCGTCGACGGTCTGGGCAGGCGACGAATGGGAGTCTCTGGCCACGGCGGAGGAGGAGAACGAGCGGCCACCGTTCGATAAGCAAAGGCTCCTCCGCCACCTGAAGGCTACTAACACTTCCGCTTCGTCTTCGAAGTCTCCGGCACCAAGGGGCGGTTCGACTACGGAGGTTAAGATAAAGATCACGAAGAAGGAGCTCGAGGAGCTGCTGGGAAAGGCCGAGGCGCAGAACCTGAGCTCGGAGCAGGTTCTGGCCCGTATAATAAGCGCGAGCAGCGGCCGTTACACCGTTCACCACCACCACCACGAGCATCACTGGAGACCCGGGCTATCGAGCATTCCGGAGGTGAACTGAAGTCGAGCCGAATCAGGGTTCGGTCCCTCTCAGTGTACAGCATTTGAGAGATTATGATTAGTAGTTGGGTAGGATCTGTATCACATTTATTATCCTCGATATTTTCGAACTAATATTGGAGAAAAGATTCAGTTTTTGACTCGTCGGACATCGAATTTTTTGATACACGTCAGTCGCACTCCGATCCGATCGACGTATAAATTCGATGCCTTCGAAATATACCGTACATCCCGGAGAGTTGCTTTGTAGATTTTCTTTTCTTTGGGGGTGATGTATGAAGTTTGGAAACCATGTAATCCTCCGTGTTATGGACGAAAATAAAGGGGAAGATTATATAGTACTGGATATTAACTCATATTATACACGAAATTATTTATTATATCGTTGATTATATATATTTTCTTTTGATAATTGGGTATTATTTCTTTTTATAAATGATTAATTTTTAAGAAGTGTATAATAAGTAAATAATAAAATATATGTAGTAATTAGAAATAAAAAAAAGATAATAGTTGTTTGGTAGTTTAGATTATAAGAATGATTTTATCACTTCATCCTCGTTTTCTTTGTTTTTTGTTTGTTAAAAATATATTTATTAAGGGTATTTTAGGAAAGTTAAAAGTAAGATAAACTAATTACACTTCTCTCATGTAATAATAGATATTCATTGTACCGTTAACCAGATAAAAAAATAATTATAAATCATTTAATTTATTTTTAATTTAAAATAATTAATTATAAGTTATTGAATTAAATTATTGAAGATCTTGTAGTCACATCGCTGAATCTTATAATTAAAGACATTGAATATGAACCCTACCGGCCGCAGGTAGTATTCCTTTCCTTTCTCGAAGGTACGATGGGAAATCTTAAATGCCACAAGACTTTTCTCAAGGTTCTTTTCACAAGGGGCTTAGTTTTTACACTGCACTGCATCGAACTCGAAAACTTATCGAATTTTAATTAATTCACCTTAAATTGAATCCGCTCATAGTAAGTACAATTGCGATTTTTTCCTATTAATAATACTCAAAAGCATATAGTGGTTAGATCAAACAGAAATTTAAAAAAAAAAGGGACAATGGAAAAATGTATAGGGAAAATACACTTTGGTTATCAATTTTAGTATTTTTATTATTTTTGTCCTAAAATTTTATTTTTTCTCATTCATTTTATTAATCTTTTGAGTTTTTTATCACTTTGATTCTACTATTATTTTTTCTATAAAAAACCATATTCCATAAAAAAAGAATATTACATCCTAAAATCATTTTTCAATAGAAATATTTTAAAAAAAAACATATTTTGTTCTTGATTAAGAAAATATTGGTTACTAGAAGATATCTTTTCTAAAGTTAAAACTTATTTTTCTCAGAATGTGTCACGACATTATAATGATGATAACTATCAGTCAATTTTGAATCGAAAATATATATTTATTTTGAAGGAGATATGACCATCAGTAAACCTACTGATAGTTTTTATTTTCATTTGTTTTCCCCCTTTTTCTTTATTTTTTGAAAAATATTTTTTGTTGGAAAATAATTTTTAAATAAAATATTCTTTTTGGATGTAATATATTTTTTGATAGAAAATGTAACAGTATGACTAAAGTGGTAAAAATTTAAAAGATGGAGAATGTGAATGATAAAAAATAAAGATTAATTGAGGATTAAAAGTGTCATTTATCCAAATATCTATTATAATATTTTATTAAGAGAAGTTGCAACGGACCATATTTTTTTAAAAAAAAATAATATTTGTGCGTGTACTCCACATGTGGGATGGTGAAGTGTGAACCGATATAGCACCTTTTGATAACTTGTTAAATGTCCGCTCGAATTTACGAGATGTTATGTCACAACCCGGAAGTCTGGACTTGTAGCCGACAGTAGCCGACCCTCCTATATTCTTAAAAATCTAAACTTGTTTTTCCACTGTGGATTGTGTGTCAAATGAGATGCGATACAGCTGGTGAGCCTTAACATATACTACATTAGATTTTGTAGTGAGCCTAAAACGAGAGACACATTCAAACTCAAAAATCTAAACTAAATAACTTGAGAAAGTATCCGGAATTCCTTGGATTATTGACTAGTCTGGTTCGAGTAAGGTTGGTCTATTAAGGGGTAAAACTTCTCTGGCACGAGTCTTCTCCATAGATTCAAATCCAAGACATTCGCTAAAGGGGAATGAGTGTCTTACCACTTCAACCACCTCATGCGAGTTACAGGCAACCTAGAAATTGTAGGTTTCATTCTCATCATGAGAGTTATATTCTCTTTTTATTTCTTTATCTTCTACATTGTTTTAGATTTGGCGATTTTTAACACGATATGATAACCAAACACGACATGATACTGAGTTAGACGGGTTTGGGTCGACCCTCAATAGGTTTTGTGTCTAAACATGTTGATTTGTGTAACCCAGTTACATAGAAGGGTTAAATCGGGTTGAACCCACATAACCAGATACGACAGGATTAAACTCGTTTAATTATGTGTCTATGTGTCAAACCCATTGATCTTTTTAAGCATATTAAGTTAAAATTATAATTATACCACACACATTTAGTTATGTAGGTTACGTATGTCGTGTCAGGTCAGTCCAATTTTAAACAGGTTGTGTTCATGTTTGAAGTTTCTAACCCGTGTATTAAACGAATCGTATACGGGTTGAGACACTTCTGATAAAAACCCATTTAGACACAACACGTTTAAACACGACACGACACGCATTGTCAGGCTCACTAAAGCATCCCTTGTCACAGCAGAAGAAAGGCGATAAGTTGTAATGCTCAAATCACATATATTCTCAAGATTCTGTTCTCTTTTTTCTTTTTCTCCCGATTAGGTGTTAACAATTCCCACCACCAAGTAATTAGAAGATTGCAAAGTTACTGAAATTGCTCCATTAACTCAGAATAACGTAGGGAGGTTAATGGACATCTCAGAAGCAGGGAGGAGTAAATATTCAGTGCGTAAATCAGACAGGTGCAAAGTTGATCTTCGTAAATTTTGACAACTTTGCAGTGTCAAAACCTGAGAGAAATTCACACGACGATCTCGTTGGTACATTACGTGCACACTATACTTACTTATCGGAGAGTGGCCAGGTCTTCGTTTTCTAGCTTGTGGGCCGAAGCTGTGGGCTCGTTTATGGATTCGAAGCCCAGCCCAACTCCATGGTCGCTTATCAAGCCGATCTTGTGGCTTGAAGAATCATACTCTCTTAGTAAGGGTGTTCGGGTCCAGACACCATGTTCTTTTTTATGATACCTGGACCTTACTATATATAAGACTGATTTCTAACTTTTGAATCCGGATCCTACCCTGTTAAATCTTAAAACCGAACCCTACCCGGAACCTATAAGGTATTACGGATTTCGGATACATTGTCAGAGCCCATTTATTATTTATTTTTTACCTCTAAAATATGGATTATTTCAATATTTTTTTGTGATAATTATTATTTCATATATATTTTTATCATAATAAAATATGTGTAATTTTAAGTATATTTGCATTATATTTAAGTACTATTTATCACTAATTTTAAGTTGTGATGATACTTTACACATGAAAAATTAATCAACTATACACAATTATTATATCAAATGAAAGTTCATTGAGTTAGGAAAATAAGGGTTTAAATGATTCGTGAATTGGAGTTCAAATAAGAAAGTTATGAATGATTAAAATTAACCATTCGAATAAGTTAATAGGTTCCGATTCCGAATACCCTGTGTGCTGGAATCAGAATTGGAACCGACCAATTCCTTTATTTGCTACCAAAAACCTATCATATTTTTATTGAGATCTATCAAGAACATATCCAATAGAATAAATTATTACCGGTTCCCGATCTACCCTTTATCCGTGTACACCCCTATCTCTTAGACCTCAATACCTAAAAGTGAAATAAAATGATTTTATTGAATTTATAGATACATATGTCCCTGGACAGGATGGGGTTCCTGAACTTCGAAAAATCGATAAGATACTATTTATATTTCACTTAATTTTATCTAATTTTTACTGAATTATTCTATTTTATTCTCTGAATTCATCATATTAATATTCAATAGTGGGAGTTTGGCCCTGTGAAAGCTAAAAATCGATTCAATCTTAATAAGTTCGAGCCAAACCCAACAATATTCGCCTCAAGAATCTCGCAAACCTGAATGAGCTTTTTTAAAAATATATTATAATAGTAGTTATTTACTTTCAAAAAATTAAAAATTGAAACCATATTTCTCAGTTACAACTCAAGTGAGCTGTTAACCATAATCAGTTCCCTTCATCTTCTCGGTCACCCTTGCCCTCGGCAATCGACACAGCCGCTCGACGCCTACCTCCTTACATTACTGTTTCTCGTCTCAACTCGTGTAAACTAGTCGAACCCTGGTCTATTACGATGAAAGTTCAAGCTTGGAATGTAAGGTCCATCCGAGCTCGAGTCCCAACTCAAGCTAACAAATCACTAAACGAATCGAGTTGGAGTCTGGTAGATTCAACCTTGGTTCGATTCCATTGCACCAATCTGATTAATATATTTTTATTGATATTTTCTTATTTCATTCAACAAAATATTTCGCATTGATTACTCCTTTTTTCCTTTTGCGGGCAACAATTTTCGCATGCAGACAGAGCCAACTGGGGGTAGGGTAGCTCAAGAACAGCTCAAAGCCTGCAAAACTCAATAAATGCCCCCCAAAAAATGCAAAATAAATGAGACCGAGCCGAATATACACTCGATGTGTAATACATAATGAGTTTATTATATAAATAACTATTCAGATCTTGACACGTGTAAAGTCAACTATCAAAAATTATGATAACTTTATACATGTCAAGATATAAAAGGATTTTACATAACAAAGTCCTTATATATTACACACGGAATATCCACTCAACCACGCCCTTAATTATATTGCTCCCAACCGCTAACTACCCTATACCCCCCAATGGGGAGAAAAAACACCGAGAAGACAACGTGATCTCGATACAATGATATTATTTTCGAATCTAGAATTTAAAATTTTCAAACCAGTTCTTATTAGTCAGATTTATCGTATATTTTTATTCCTCTTTCTCATTGTTGTAGAGTTTTGTCTTAAGTTTTTTGAATTGCTACTGACTAATTCAGTTCTAACAAAATCGACCCATTAAAAGAAAAAGTTCTCGTAATACGAATTTTCTCTATTTATAAAGACTTAAATTCAAGATATTTATTAGAGAAGAATAAATATTTTATTACTGGAGTTATGAGCACCATTTATGATAGAAAAATGCAAAAGGGAAAGGCTCCGGGAAAAAAGTTCGCACGCTCAAGGTGGGCGCCACACGTGTGAGCCGTGGACAGGATCCAACAGGAGGCAGACGAACTTTGTAATCACAGTCACGAGTCACGCGCGCTGCTTTTAAACGGTGGAGGAGTGGATGCGAGGCTGAGCGTGAAGAAGAAAAGGGCAGGTAATGAAATTCAATGCAAAATTATTATAAATTATAATTAGTTTGTTTACTTAAGAAAATTTAATAGAATAATATTATCTTTAATTTGTGCTAAAAAATCTTTATTTGATAGCGATGATACTCTGAGTGGTCGTTTATTCTGTTATGAATGAAAAAGACAGTGATAGTAGTAGTGATCATATCGTATCACCCTTGCATGTTTGACTTTTCATATTTACATGCAAATGTATCAGATGAGCCAAGTAATCAGCACTCGGATCTTGTTAATATGGCACCCCCGTTGTCTTGTGATTGTCTATGAAGCCGATGTTTTCAGCGGTGTAGACTAAAAAAACGCATCACAGATGTGTGTGTGCGCATATCTATACTATTATATGCAAACATTCGAGAAGTTTAATATCTTTTTTTATTTCTCATATTTGTCTTTAATGCAATTTAAATATTAAAATCTATGATACGCATGCGCTTTATAAAATTTTTCAGATTGAGGGTAAAAAAGTAATTTCGACCATTTTTATCTTATTACATATCTATGATCTTAATAATAAAAATTTTTCATTAACTGTTCAGATTCTCTTTTCTCATTTCATGTCTATGAGTTTAACAACAAAAATCTACCACGCTTTTTAACCGAATCATTTAAATTATAATTTGGAAAAGGTAAAATTGATATACTATACTTATGATAACTAAGAATACTCCATATATTACTGAAAGTTAACGAATTTTAAAAGATTATATTAGATTATATTATGAATAAACTATGTAATTTTACAAATTCATCCTACCATTTCACATTTGTTTATTTCTATTTTCTTTCCGTACGTAATACGAATCCGTATCTAGTATATATATAGTTGGATGAGAGCTGTTTTTTCTTTTTTAATTTTTTTGTCTTAATCTTTTTTTCTTCTCTTACAATTTGTGGGGTCTTTCTGCTCAATTGTTCTTGTTCTTGTTCACTGAAAGATGAAGGAGACACGCAATTGCTGGTGACTACTTTGTCCCACGGATAATTATTAAGCCTTCCACAAAGACCCAACATTTTTCCCTTTTTTCAGTTGAAACAAAACATAATGTAATGAAGCTCTAGAAAAGAGTCCCGCATCGAAAAATTAATAAAAAAAATTTTGATGAGGTATTGTAGTGTGCTCTCATTGGTAAGACACTATGAGCCGGTTCGGTAATGTTACGTTTCGAATCTCGATTTGATGTGATGTTCTTTTCCCGTCTTGGGTAATTGGGTTTGGCTAGGCATGTGGTTGGCTCATTTTCATAAATAGTATCTGAATCGAACCTAGAAGATCAATATATTGCGTTATTTCGTTTGAATCTTAAGTTTTGGATTAAATGTGAGCTTGACAAGCATGAAAATTTAACATGGCATTCTGTAGGTTCAAATCACACAGAACAATAAATCCAGATACAAATGAAAGATATCCACAATTATCGAGGAAAGATATTTTAAAATGTTAGATCCCACATCGACTAAGAGTAAGAATAATCGTGGGTTTACAAGAAAATTGAATACCGGTACTTAATAGCCCAGGTTTTTGGGTGGAAATGGGTTCCGTTTCTTGTAAGACCCATTATCAATTATATAACATATGAATACTTGACCATGATAATCTCTAACATATGGATACCAGATGAATACTTGACCATGACAATCTTTGACATATGGATACCGGCACCCAATAGACTTAGGTTTTTGGGTGGAAACGAGTTCAATTTCTTGTAAGATCTATTATCAATAATATAACATATGAGTACTTAATCGTGACAATCTCTTACGTAAATTGGGATTCGTCTCTGATAGTTTCTCACTGATGCAAGCACGTAAACTGATGGTCTCCTTTAGGTCCAGCCGTCTACCTCTCCAACGGTTCGGTCATAACAAGAAATAGAATTCAACCAAAAAAAGACCTCTATTTTTGGTGTTGCAAAAATTCTAGCAATGTAATCTATGTTACTTAATTGTGTCTAATTGGACTGACATGATTAGCGATAATTTCTCTTGTCCCCACTGGCTTCAGCATCCCATGGCTTGTACCTATCCACTCCCACGCCAAAAATTCTTGCATTCAGTCTGTAAGGAATCACGCCATAAATTAGATTAATAATTATTTAACATATTAATAAAATATATAATATTAGAATTTGTCAATAAATAAAAAAATGGTACGATATTTTTTTATTTGCATCGTGTAGTATTCCAGACCAGTTGAAGTATACCTCAAGACTAATTTACGGTAGGACAGAGATACTTGAGAGAATTTTCGTTAACCCTCCCAACCAAAGATCGATTCTGAGATCATATTTTTTAATTGATAAATAAGCATTAACCGTCTTCATCAATCAAACATTCTTGCACAGCCTCATCTCTCCCTTCCCCTTTCTTCTCCGTGAATTCTCCCTGTCCTCTCTCTTTCCGTGTCCATGTCCTAGTCTTTGACAAGACGTCCCAGTAGTCTTTCCAACACCCCATTTTACAAAGATTAATGTTTCTCTGTCCGCTCCCATGTAGCCTGTAGCCCATGTTTATTCACCCTGTCTGTTCGTACCCTCTGAGCCTAGTCCTCTGTTTTGGCTGTTTCTTCCCACTTCGGAGTTGGGAAAGGTGAAAAAGAAGGAAAACGAAAGAGAAGAATCCTGAGGCATGGGAGTTTTGTCTCACCCCCCTAGTCTGAAGACACAGTTCTTCTTCGTCCTCTGTGAGTTCTCTTCACTCAACACTTTACTCTTCACGTCCATGGGATTAAAATTCTTGTTTTCTTCTTCCCTTTAGTGTCCTGTGTGAGCTTTATCGTCTGCAACTCAATTGGCATCATCTTCCTTTGGAAACTTAGACCAAAAGATTGTGTCTTTATGGCATCGGTGCTTGATGTAAATGTTATGTTTCTAATTGCGGTATGACTGGTCTTTGTCTTGGTAAGCATAACTTAGCTCATCAATTAGGCTTGTATGGCAAGTTCTGGCTCATGAAGAAACCGTGGGAATTCGGCTCATGGGTTGCGATTTTTGTTGAGAGTAAATTCCCACATTGACTAAATTGTAAGCCCAGGTAAAAATTTAATAATTTTCTGCATTTGTTGATGGAAGTTAAGGTTTCCATGAATCATCGAAAGAGGCATAATGTGAAGAAAGGCAGTGCAGAGATTGTTTTATCTTTTCCTTGATGAAATCAAAGCCGGTGTTCGGGTTGTTCTGCTTTCCATCCAACTGCAAGTAGAGCAAGAAATTGCCTTATAGCAATCAAGCCACAGGAAGAGTAATGTTCTGAACTAATGCTGTTTCCTTTTCGACCTATCTTTGCAGTTCTCCGTGGATGTTGTTGTGGTCCATTGCGAGTTGATGTAGAGGCAGTGACACCATTGTTTACCGAGATATCCCCGAGCGGTGCCCCTCAGCCCTTTCTCCCACTCCCCTCACCTTCCCCGCTGTCTCCCTTCATGAACACCACTGTACCAAAACTCTCAGGTATGATAGATATCAGTCTCTCATTAAGCTCAAATCTTGACTGTATGTGCTCATATTGATGAACTGAATTTATGGAAAATGCACTCCGTTTTCCTATTCTTCTCATAGCAAGCATGGCAAAAGCTACATTCAGCACCGCAGAATTGAATCACCATCGGACAAAGGAACTGTTCCGTATGGTGATTCCACTGCAATAGAATTTGAGGTTGCAATGATCGCTTAGTTAAGCTTGTTAGATAACATAATGGTTTATTATTTATTACTTGATATACAGCTTTCTGCTTTCCATTTCCTCCTACGGATTGTTGGTATTTTCCCTTCCTGTTGCAGGATTATGTGCATTGAACTTCAGTGCAGCTAAAAGCCTGATGCACATGACATCGGTCGATTGCTACTCAGTTTTCGCTCCATACTTGGCTAACGTGATCTGCTGCCCACAGTTGGAAGCAATGCTCACGATTCTCGTTGGGCAGTCGAGTAAATCTACCAACCTCCTCGCCCTAAACGCGACCAATGCCAAGCACTGCCTCTCCGATATTGAGCAAATTTTGGCGAGCCAGGGAGCGGCAAGTAACCTGAATGAGATATGTTCCGTCCGCCCATTGAACCTAACCGAGGACTCGTGCCCAGTGAAGGATGTGCTCGAGTTCGAGAACATAGTAGACTACTCGAAGCTCCTTAGAGCTTGCAGGAGGATCGATCCCGTGAAAGAGTGCTGTGATGCAGTCTGCCAGAGTGCAATATTGGAATCCGCCACAAAGATCGCCCTGAAAGCTTCTGATGTTCTTGCCCAGCAGCTTATGGTGACAGATCATTCATCAAGGATCGATGATTGTAAGAGTATTGTCGTTAGGTGGCTGGCGAGTAAGCTCGACCCTTTGCAGGCCAAGGACATCCTGAGAGTGCTATCCAATTGTGACATTAATAAGTGTGAGTTTCTCTTTTACTAGTATGAATGTACCAATTGCAGAAGAGGGAAAGAGAAACGCAAAGGTCATGTTCGGTATTGGAGAATGGACACCAGATGGCAAGGAATAAAACAGGATCATTTTACGTGGTGATGCCCTTCCATTCCCTTTCCAAACGGAGCCCGGCCATTTGGCTAAGCTTAGCAACGTTTTGGCTAATGATGATTTCTCTGTGGATACAATGCACGGAATCAAGAACTGGTTGCGATGGAATTTAGAAAGGAGTTTTTCTTACTGTGCTTTCTGTTCCTCTTATTGTTTTTCTCACTATCTTGAGCTTGTTTTCTTCAGCTTGCCCTCTGCTTTTCCCAGACCTGAAACCTGTGGCAAAGAGCTGTGGGGACGGGATAACTAACGAGACAGCCTGCTGTGAATCCATGGAGAGCTATGTGTCTCACTTGCAGAAGCAGAGTTTCATAACCAACCTGCAGGCCATGGACTGTGCCTCATCGTTGGGAAGGAAACTACGGAAACAAAATATCACAAAGAACGTCTACAGCCTCTGCCGCATTAGCCTCAAGGACTTCTCCCTTCAAGGTTCATTCTTTTATCTCAGCTCCCTTTGAGAAACCGACTATATATAGATCTGAGACCTCACACTAACGAATTTATGATTCTTGGTGAATTGGGATATCGCTGTTGCAGCCACTGGAAGCCAAGGTAATCATCATTGAATTCTCTGCAAAATTGATAAGATAGTAGTACACTTACACTGCAAGTTTAAAGTATTTTCTTCTCCTGAATAGAGTCAGGGTGCCTCTTACCGAGTTTGCCATCGGATGCAACCTTTGATAAATTTTCTGGGATAAGCTTCCTCTGCGATCTCAACGATAATATTCCTGCTCCATGGCCATCTTCCTTGCGGATACCGACTTCACAATGCAATAAGAGTATGTCCCTTGATATGGTTGCCCATTACTTCAGATAGACTTCTCCATAGCTCCTGTTATAGTGATCTCTTTGTTCTTCTTTTTTCACTAATTTCACATCTCTTGTTTTGCTCTTGTTTGAACTTCGGAAATGAAGCGATCAAGATTCCTGCGCTTCCTGCAGTGACATCTGCACAGACTGGTAAGGAAATAGTATTTGATTCTCTGGTGTAATGTTCCAAACTTTAACTAAGTTGGGCTAGTATAGGCAATGGATCCGAAGCGGATATGCTTCTTAGAATGAAGACTGAACTTATACCCCCTTTGCTCTCTTTCGGGTTAAGTAACTACCTTAAACTCTGCTATCTTTCTTCTCCTGCAGCTCTTTGCACCAAAGGAATGAACCCCTTTGTGATATCTGCATTTCTGGCATTTCTCTTGACCGTCTGATGAAACACTTCACAACGGATAAGGTTTTGGTCAGATCGCCGGATTCTCGTGGACTAAATGATCACGACAACAGTTAAGTTTGTTCTTCTTTTCCATGCAGAGTGCTCTGTGATCAATGGAGTCAGCTTATCTAACGAGGTCAGTGGGAAGTGAGTTCCGATCGAAGTGAATCTATGCGGCGCAAGATGAGATTTTGTGGTCCGTGAGTTGTATGTATGTATTTATTCAAAATTCATTGTCATGTGCTATAGATTATTGTAAAGAGTGTATCACAGAATCGAACTCTAATACATACCATATCAAAGAACAGGTGTGTTATAATGATTATTTGGCGTGCATCTTCTCATTTGGATGAGCATTACTTAGCGCTTTTATTTTCGGTTATAAGGGATGGAAGCGATCGGTGACGTCCGAATACTAGTCAATCGATTCATTCAGGTGGAGGGATCAGTCACCCCTCAGCATTCAAGATATTCCCAGAAGAGAAGGAAGGTAGAGGAGCCCAAGCAGACTCGAGTGGGACATGGACTGATCAACCAGCTACCAAGTCCAACTTTATGCACTTCACCAACACGACAGCGCCTAGGAAGGAGAATTTTAATGAAGTAAAGCGATAAGGGCTCATCAACTTGCCCAAGTCCTCGATCAACAAAGGAAACCCGTCCAGTGATATAGTCACCTCCATGATGACGCTTTGGTCAAGAGGGTCCTTATTGATATGAGCAGCTCGACAGATATCATATTTTTATGATGCTTTTGTCGAGATCCATCTCCTCCTAGCACACCATGTACACCCCGTAATCGGTTTTCCCACACAATTTGTTATTACAATCATAGGGAGGAAAACTTTAAATGCTTTCAGGTGCATCGAAGTTCTCAGCCGACCCTAGGGAGTTCGACTCGACTAGGGCAGAAAAGATGGAAAATTTAGATGACATCCCCAGAGCTCCCCCGAGAAGATAGTTTGAGTCGGCAGGGCACTCCCTAGACATCTCCGCCTGGAAACGGGCCGACTATCTGGGTCGGACCAGCCGTCAACCACCGACCCCGACTCGTGGAGGGGCAGCCATATCAAACTTCACCCAATAAAGTTTATGAATACTTCCATCCCCTTTGAGATAGGTACTTATGCACACCTTCACTTTCTTTTACTTCTCTTCCTTATTTTATCCAGATCTTTAACTTAAGTATTGGAGTGTCGATGTAGACCGCAGAGTCCACTTGTCTGCAGCCCGCACCAGCCAGCTAGGATTCCCGAGAGACTCAAGCTAGCCCATTCGCTTGGAGAGGGATCCACAAAAATAGGTGGGTTTCATCCGAAGAAGCTCTTAATGGTCAAAGTCAAATTCCTCCAGCAAATAAAGCCTTTTTCTTTATTTATCAAGAAAATAATTTCTTTTTCTCTAGCTTTATTTGGTGAAACGGGGACCCTTGTTTCCGGGAAAGTATGGAGTTGCATCACATTGCGTAAAATGTGGTCAAAGAAATTGAACGGGATAAGAGTCAGAATCAGCTATACATATTCTGTGGGACCCAGCAGGTAGCAGACCCTCTCTGCATGCCTATCGAAGCTCGATGATGATCACTGTCATTGAAACCGTTGTATAAATTTCTATCCTATTTTGATATGTATAAAATTTTTACAGTTTTTAAGATTTAATTTTACATATGACATATTTGAACAATAATTTATATAAAGATCTAATTATTTATTGTCAGTCGAATATTTACTTGAAATGAGTAAATATTTAGATAGCGTTCCTTCCCATTGAAATGGGAAACGCATACCGCTAAGAAGGAATATATGTTGATTGAGATGTTCTGATACTGCTTCTCCCTACTTCGAATTCGAGTTTCCGGTGATCGGAGGAGATATGGACTCATATGAGGCAACGTATATGCCGAAGAATTCAGTGTTTTGAATGCTGTAATTACCTGTTCTTCTGATTTTTTATAAGTAAAAATAAAATGGTTTAAGAAAAGAAGAAAATATACACACAAAACACTACCTAACCAAACGAAAGCTAGGTAGATAAGGATAGCCTACGAAAACATGTAAGTTAGTGCTGTAAGGCATCGTTTTAGACTTACAGAGATTATGGATAGTTTTGTTATGATTTCTATTTTGCCATTTACAATCCCAAGAATTGAAATAATATGAATTGATATAAAAAAACCATGAATCAAAACTCTGCAGTCCCACGGTGGAGATTGCTTCCCAACAATCGCCCTAACGATATTTAAAGCATCAAAGCAAAAAAGTTGCCTCCATCCTCTAGATCTAGCAACTGATGAAGTTAATACTAGGGGTCTCGATTCAGCCTGGGCGGTGGAAGAAGTACTGCAATTCATAAGCCATGAGACAAAGATGCTACCTTTGAGCTACACCCGCTAATATAGCTCTTCCTTGAGACCAAGCTGCATCAGTACAAATTATAATTCCTGCAAAATCCACCTGTACTTCTGATTTACTACAATATTTGCATGCAACATCGTACAAATTCTCCTTGAGCAAAAAAAAAAACATCGTACGAACTCTCGATGAAGGTAATGCTGCCATTTCTTCTGTGTGTGTGTAACGAACGACAACATTTTACAGGCATCAACTGTTACAGATCATTTCTTTAGAAAGAAACAGCACTTGATCGGATCGGACCACGATTATATTCAAGTTGTCGATCAATCGAGCAGGGAAGGGTATTTGAAGAACCAAAACTTCGTTTGAAATCTCTCAGATGAGCATAGCGCGGGGAAGCCCGGCAGTGGCCCGTCTGGCCCCGAACAGCCCCTTGCAGGCCTTCAACTGCCTCACCATCTGGCCGCAAGTCCCGGCTCCGGCCATGGAGATCGTCGACAGAATCCTCCTCCTCAAGTTCCTCAGCCTGTTCCCGATCTTCACCTTAACCCTAGAGAACCTCATCTTCAACGAAGAAGGCCTGGCCCTCCGACGAGCGATGTGCTCGGCTTCCTCCATGGCCTTGTAAATCAAGAACTGAGCCCTCCTGTGGACGGCCTCTTCCAGGTCTTCCTTGTCGATCTTGGAGTAAGCAAACGGGCTGCTGTAACTGCCTTGTCTTTTGAAGAGAGACATCCTCGTTTTGATCTGTTGGGGATGGGAAGATTGGGATTTGAGGATGTGATGAACTGGAAATGAAATCATTTGGATTTATAGGCTAACTCTCCGAGGATCCTAAGAAGAAAAAGGGAGGCCAAGGGGTCATGTGATAATGAAGACAGTGCCATCTGGTCTAATATTGTCGGGAAAAATAATCAAGAAAATTAGGGCAGTTAGATAGCCTGGCATCTGACATCATATGGGTATGCTAAAGGAGGTGCATGGGATTGATTTGAATGGCACCCAAAGTAGAGATTGTTTGAGAAAGAGTGATTAGTACAGTTGTTATTATTTTTGTATTGTGAACTATAGATATTGAGTTCGATCTCATTCATAAGAATTCTCGTACTCCTTTTATTTTCTTTTCCTTCTATTCTTTTTATATCTATGCATCTTTTTTGTACATAAAAAATAGGAAATTTTATTTATAACTGACATATTATGTGAAATGTGTCACGTACCCTTAACTGTTTTTCATTAATGTATTAAATACTCATTGATTTGTGACATGTGACTTGATAATCCCATCAAATGTAAGAATTTTTCCTATTAAAGGATTTGACATGATGACATACACTGCTTTTAACTCGGGATTGAGTATCTTAAATTCGATTATCGTCAATAAAACACTTCACACTTCTCTAGTTTCTTCTTCCTTCTATCTATTTTTTAAACCCACTTAACTTCTTCGTAATAATAATGATAATAATAATAAAGCTAGCCATGATTATTACTAATCTATAATAATTTAAATTTTAAATTGTCGTTCGGACTTGATGGCATGACTTCTGACCTCCTTCGTGAATGCCAATGTGGATTTTGATACACTAGTCAAAATTAAACACTGTCATGTCTAAAACCACATGCAAATGAAATTAGAAAACCATGAAATGTTTTAAAAATATCAGGAGTTCTATATGTCTGTCGATTTTTATAAGTGAATCGATTTTTATAAGTGAATATTAAATATTATAATGTGATAAATTAAGTTTTATATGTTGCTCGTGTTACATCAACGAGTCATTTTTGCCACCTACTATTATCTTTAAGTTGGCGTCGCATCAACGAGGCATTGAGACACATCAGTTTAAAATAACGGTATGTGACGGAAATGACTTTATGTTATAACACGAATAATATATAAGACCTGATTTATCATATCAAAACATTTAAAATTTACTTACGGAATCAATAAACATATAGTATTTCTAGTATTTTTTCTCACCAAAGACGGATTGGTTTTTTTTTTTTAATAATTACATTGGTATATATTTGTTGGATGTGGTTCAATGTTTTACTATAATCTCTTATTTTCTTGGATAATGAATAAGATCAGAGCACCCTCAAAAGCCGAATAAATCAAGAAAATGGATTTTGTTCAACAACATTACTAGACCCGAAATTTAAAAGAAAATGTTAGATTCGATTCTGATCAATAAGATTATTATTTAAATTTAATTATTTCCTTTTCCCCTTTTTTTTCTGCTTTTAACCGGGAGAAAATACAGTTTTGGGTTAAAATCACCAATTCATAATCTAGTCTTTAGTTTATGGTACACATGATTTGTATTTGGGAATAGTCAAACATTCAAAAAAGAGAAAAAAGACAGAATTGAATTCGAAGTCGATCGGGACAGTTTACTTTCCAACTACTCCATCTTGCAACGGTTTACTTTCAACTTCCTCCGGAGACATTAGCTAATAAATTATAACTCACTCTGTTAAAGTTTTATGAATTCGAGATCTCGGCTTCAAATTCATCCTCGTACAATATTTGCTAGAAGAGTCTCTTTGAATTTGCACCTCGGCAGACATCGACTACTTGGATTATACTAGATCTTCGGTAGTGATACGTTGATGGGGGCTAGCGTGTTACCATAGGTTATTCGGTTCGCTTGATATATTTACGATTAAATATGAAAAACTCGAACATTATATAGCGGAGGATAACTGAATTATCTTTACTATTATGTTCTTTTTATTTATAAAAAAACTGGTAAAAAGGAAAAGAAAAAGGACAGCATTATATTTTGTTTTCCTACTTGAAAATTATTGAGAAGGGCTGCTTCATCTGAACACACGAGAGAATAATTCGGTCGGATGCAGCTGGCAACCGGATTGAATAATGGCTATGGAGGCTCGACAGTCAGCCCCCAAAAAAGTGAGTCAAAGGAGGCAAATAAAAGAAAACATCGTACGAGGGGCTGCTCATTGTCGAAAACCAACCAACAGTATTTTTCCTAACCTTCAATCTTTGAACAGCTTTTCATTGTCATATAGTATCTTCATCATATCGATTCAATATAAGTGGCTTGGTGGGATGTGAACCTGATAGTCGAATCTCTTCCATATATTTGTCAAAATCACATGCTAGAAGTGTGTATTTTGGGCTTGAACTTCAACGGACATGGGTTCATTTTTGGTGATGCTGTGTTAACAAGGTCGATGCCAAGAATTAGTTATTTAACTGATCTGATATGTCCATGATTGAATATAGGAAACCTCGAACACAGAGTAGCGGGGTGGCTGGATTACCACTACAACTACCACCGCCCTCCTTTTATTCATCAAAACATTTAAAAGCAGCATGACCGGTGTTATGCACGACTTACTGTACCTGACTCGTGCTCAGTGTGTCTTTTGAGTAGCATACTTGCAAGTTGTCACAAGTGACATATGGTGTCTTCATGGTTCGTACGGAAGCTTGCTAACACCTTTCCATGCTATACAAAGAGGAAAATATAGTATTAAAATGGATTGGTTGATACGATAAGACTCCTCTTTCCTTTAAGTAATATTTCGGGTTCAAATCTTGTAAATAAGAAAATTTTATCTTAGAAGAGTTTTACATCTAGTTGGCCCACTTGACTCAAACCACATTAACGTGGTCGGTTATAAACCAGAACCACAGTAGTCTGATTTTGTTAGAGGAACTGATTAACTCAAAGATTGGAGAAGATGACCGGCATATTTATAAGTTCTAAAAATAAAATAAACTGGAAAACCAATAATTTTGAATATTAGGAACAATATTAAAATTGATATGATAAAATCATAAAGATATTAACTAACTTATTTGGTTGACACAATCTTATTATTAAATGTTCTTTTTCCTAAATAACTATAAAATACCTTTAACTCTCCCTCTCAAGATGAGCATGCAATGTAGTAGAATGCCTATTTTGCACATAATCAAATTTGATGACGACGACGACATGATTTTTGAAATCGGCTTGAGTATCTTCGCTTCAGAGGTTAGAAAATCAGTTTGCCTTTTTGGCATTAGATATCTTGTTTTCATCATTGCATCAACATCTTGATCATCTTGTACAATGGACTTGTCAGGATCAACTCGCTCTAATGCTATATTAAATTTCCACATGGACCTACAAGAGTTTTGTGTCTATCTCTATCTAAAAGTTTAAGTTATTAACTATTAGTACTCAATTCTCTTATAAACCAAAGTTTTTTATTCAACCTAGTAGAGGTGGGATTTAACTCTCAACATGTTAGAGATACTTATGGTTATTGAGGAAATAGAATATTTGACAATAAGATCGCATCAATCAAATAGATTAGTTAATATCTTTAGAATTTTATCATATCTGATTTGATATTATTTCTGATATTCTGAAATATTGATTTCTTGGTTTATTTTATTTTTAGAACCTATAAATAGGCGATTCATCTTTTGTAATTTTTTAGTCAGTTGTTCCTTTTAATAAAATTAGATTCACGTGATTTTGGTTTATAACCGATTGCTTTTATATCTTTCAATATCTCCGCTTTCCTCCTCTCGCATGAATCATATAAAATTTGACATGATATCGAAGTGGATCGATCTTGAATTCATACCACTGCATACTCGAGTATGAAACTCGTGGCTTATTAAGCTTGAGACTGGAAAAAAATGTCTAGCTCGTGGTCAATTTGAATACGAAGTAAAAAGTTCGACTTGCATGTTAACCCGAGGACGGAAGAGAAGCCCGCCCCATCGTAGTTCTGCCCCCTTACCCGAGATCAGAAGAGAAATGCATAACTCGAGGTCAATTATTGAGGGTGAGTATTTAAGAACACATGTCGAGTTTGAACACGTTGTCATGCGAGGATAGGTGTTGAGAGTTAAATCTCCCACCGACTAGGTTAAAAAAGAAACTTAAATTTATAAGACAATTAAGTGCCACTACCTAATTAACTTTTTGATTGAAATGAGCCGAAAACTCTTGTAATCCTGGCAGAAACTTAATAGATCCATTAGATTTTTAAATACCAATAATTCATACCGAAAGTTCCCCTCAATCGATGGTGGGAATGGATCCGATTTCACAAAACAAAGGGGTCAATAGCCAAGAAATTTCTATGTATTTATCATTTGTCCTCTTGGGACAACTTTTAACTATTTAATTTTATTATAATTACACGTGGCTAAAGGAAAATAAACAAAGCTTAAACCAATAAAGAATATGTCAGTTGGGGGTAAGGACAGGACAGCGAAGTTGAAGGTCGGCTATCCCAGAGAGTCATAAAACATCCGCCGTCGCCTGTGGCTGTCTGGATATCTTATCACGGAGACGCCAAAGACTGGAAATTAAAGCACTTGGAGAAAGAGCTCGAATTGACTGAATGTTGAGCCGAACGAGAGACGGAGGACTCTCGATTCAAATGGCACTTCAATTAACAGAGTCGATAAGTATTCGGTAATTTAAAACATAAATCCTCGCGTAAACACACCAATGAATCTTCCTAACCAAGTGTCATAAGGCCGCGCGTTCAATGAAGATTCAAGCAACTCTTCGTCGTGCATAGCCGTATAGTTCTAAGCACATGTTAACTTGATCCTTTGGAACTTTCAGAACACAATTTCAAGCAAGCTCAAGAGGCAATATAAGAACAAAGATGAGGAGCAGATAATAAGACACTGGGCTTCACGAATGTAATAGCATGCGTCAATAATTGATCTCAGGTTGAAAAGAGAAAAAACAAGAGCTGTCTTTATGTGAAGTGCAAACCCGGGCTCATCTTCAAGGGTTGACAAAGGGCAGCAGCGCCTCCAGACACCAGAAGAAGCCACCATACCCAAAGAGCTAAGCTAAGCTAAAGATTAATTCAACTGTAACCAACCTGCTGCTGCTGTGGTGGCTGCGGCTGCTGAGGCACCTGCTGCTGCTGATAATTCTGGAATCCTCCATAGCCTCCATAATACATGTTTGCATCCTGAGGAAGAGCAGGAGCAGGAGCAGCAGCAGCATACCCATAGTTCTCGTAACCCTGTGTGTAACCAGAATATCCTCCATTCCATTGGCTCTGATCTTGCTGGGGCTGAAAAGCACGAGGAGGACAATCCGGTATTAGCCGGATTCAAAGCAAATGCAGTTTATAAACAATATATAGACTTGGTTTTACATAAAGTTATATGAATTAAACCTGTTTGTTTGACGGACTCCGTCCCCATGAGAGTCTAATGCTTTGCCCACCCAACTGCGTCCCATTTAGCACCCGTATTGCTTCCTCTGCACAGCCTCTGGTATGTTGGAACATTGGGATCAGTATTAGATATCGCAAAATCCCACGTTCTAAAATCAAAATAGAGCATGCGCTAGTTAAGTAAATGCAACAAGCTTGATCACCTGTCAGCAAACTGGACGAATCCACAGCGCTTCCCAGGTGGAATCTTTACCATCACTATTTCCCCGCATTGGCCAAACACTTGCCTCAAGTGGTCATCAGTAACATTTGGATCCAAACCACCAACAAATACCTGAAAATAAAGATCCTAGTATGTTCACCCGATTCAAAGTCACAGTCCATTGATTCTCAAAAATAAGAGAGCCCTTACAGTTTTATTATTAGGATCAGTCTCAACTTGAGAGGCTTGAGTACTTCGATACGAAGCTGTGCAAGAAATAGAACGTATGATGAATGGGAAGCAAGAAATGGCACTTTCCAGCAGCAACAACGATGACACAAAAAACAATCTCGGGAGTATAATTTCTCCCTCACGACACAAAAAATAACATAAAAAGAAACCAAACAAACTCGCTAAGACACTATATTTAAGCAGCTAAGATCCAACATCATCAAAAGAATCCCCATCGTTGAGCTTAACAAAGCTCTCGGGCTCAGAATCTATGTACTTTCATTATTTGCAGATATTATGGTTTCTCTTGAGGATGAAAGAATTTCCAAGCAACAACACCATATCAATTCTAAGGACTAGTTTACAGAAACTAATGTAAAATAAAAAGAAACAGGCATTTTATTTCTAGTCTGGCCATCCATGGAGAATTGTACAATCCGATAACACAACAAATGTCAGGGAGGAGATTTCCTGAATCTTGATAATATAGAACATACTTGCTTCATTCTGCCTATGCTATAAAAGATGTGTGTGCAGGAGTTAATTCAGTTAACCTTTTTCATGTATGTAGAGTCAAATATAGTGCATTTTACATAGGAGACAAAGTCCAAAGAAAAGTCCCCAAGACTTTGTAGCGGCAAAGCCTTGAACTTTTGCAATCAAACCCTGATGGGATCTGAGATGTTGACTAAGCTGCAGCAGACAACAAGGAAACAGTAACATCTAAATTGAAAAATCTTTAAGAAATCCCCAGCAACAGGACCAACTCTGGGGTGAAATCACAGTACATTCAGAACCTAAATAGTCTGGCAGACAGCTTGAAATACCTTCCAAACCTAATAGGTGAAAATAAACCCCTCATAACATATTGCTGAACTAGGGAAGCATAGGAAAATAATAAATCCAGGATTACACCTTGATAAAGAAAACTTATGCAAACTCAAGAAATACACAAACTAATTAAAAGAAACTTCTTTGCAGAAATTTAAAACAAACTCTTCTAACCAATATTTGGAACCATATGAAATTCTCAACATTGAGAGAGACATGACTGTGCTGGAAGTTTGACAAATAACCAAAATGAAATGTAAGACAAGCTGACTGGCTGATAAATGGACAAAACTGTAGAATGAATGAACTGAAACTGTAGCTGAGCAAGTTCTACATTAAACTCAAATGAACAATACATAAAACAGGAAAACTGACCTAAATGAGGCCATGCTCTAAAAGGGTAACCGTTTCACCTGAAATCAGTTCCAGACCTCTATATGAAGCCTCTTGACAGCCTGCTTTGAGACAACAGGAGTCTATAAGCTTTAACAGCTTAAATTTTTTTTCATGTGTTTTACTGTTCCCACAGTGAAAATGGAAAACAATTCTGCAAACAGCAGCTTGTTCTCAAGAAATTGACTGAAAGAAATTTTACGTATACCATACCACCCTGATCAACTAGAGGAAGATTAACACTGACAAAGCCCTAAACATAATAACTGTAAACAACCAAATAAGAAAACAACAATTATACAACAAAATCGCAAGCAATTGAACATTGAAAGAGACAGAAACCACAACACAGGGAACACAAAGGGAGGTACCTGGTGCAGCTAATTGCTGCCCCGCTGCACCCTTCTTATTTGCGGCAGGTCCAATCCTGATGGGCCTTGTTGAAAGAAAAGCACCATTCATTTCGCTCATAGCCCGAACTTGTTCACTCTCATCTGCGAATTTAACAAAACCATAACCCTTGGTTCTCCCAGTTAGCCTGTCCATGACTACATTCGCGCCCTTAACCGAAGGGTATCGGCTTCGAAACATCTCCTGAAGCATGTAGTCAGTAACATCTGAAGCCAGATCCCCAACAAATATGGTATAGTCAGGAGAGTCATCTGTGCGTTTCTCCCCAGCACTAGCCCAGTTGAGCCGGAAGCTCTGCCCTCCATGAGGCATGATGGTTCCATTCATCGTCTGCAATACTCTTTCAGCTGCGGCGTGGGTATAGAACTCAATAAATCCGTAACCTTCCGATTGCATGGTGTGCTTGTTCCGAATCACTTTTATGCAGGACACCTAAATGAACAAACAGCTCTAACATGGTAAAAGGTACAGATTTCTATTAAACTTCCTTTACTGATTTATGCATGGAGAATCTCTTGCACCCAGAAATTATCTAAATGGTTGAATTGGTTTTTGACCATACAAAAGCACAAATACATGCGTTCTTACTGTACAATTCAATCCAGACTTATTTCATACACCAACGAGCAACATGACACTATATACAAACATGGTTTGGAAACTACACTAGAAGTACTCAAAACAAAGTCCATCCTGCTCGAAGGCTAGAAAGAATCCATTTGCAGCAAACAATCACCATAAAAAAAAATAGTACACATGTATAACCTTTTTTAACCTCATTTGCACCTAATCTCTAATCTTTGAATCTTATCAACTTATTCGCTTAAGCTTCAAACAACTACTTCTTCACAGCTTCCCGCAAAAGGAATACACATGACAGACGAAATTAATTATCAAAACAAGAAGAGAAGGAAAAGCCTAACATTGATTACAGAAATGCACAAACTTATAATTTCACAAAATATTACAAGATTACTGCAGCCAATTTTTGACATGACCCGCATACAAAATGAAAGAGACTGCTGATAGAAAACCTGAGACACATTGATACACAAAATAGATTGTCCTTTTACCTAACAATTACACATCTTAATAACAGAGAAGAAGAAAATTCTCCACCACCTTTAACAGTCACTGGTTCATCTAGTTCAATCGATGATCCATAACACGAAATCGACCATCATGAGATTAAGCAATTGCAACGAAACGCTGAAGAAGATAATACAAAGAATCCTAATAAATATAAACATAAATAAAATGAGCAGAAGAAGGAGAGGCAAAGGCTGAGGCATTTACCTCACCGGTAGAGGCGAAACAATTGGCCAGATAGTTCTCGTCCATCCAGTACTGGAGGTCACCAATCCAGAGAGTCCGAACCTCATCGGCTTGACCCGGATGGGCGACGGAGGAGGGCGGAAGAGGAGGCTGAGGCTGGGAGGACCACATCTGAGGAGGTTGTTGATGGGCCATCATCATGTAAGGGTTAGGGGCCTCCTGCCGGTATTGCTGATATTGGGCGTGAGGGGGCTGCTGCTGGTGGTCCATCGGCGGCGGTGGCGCCATGCCTGTTGCCGCGGGCTGCATTGTATAGATAATACGAGGGGAAAAGAAACCCTAGCAGAAAGAGGCCGCCAAGGAGAATTGGGGAGAGGAGGGATAATGAAGATTTTGAGGTTTATATATATTATTGATTAAAAAAAAAGGGAAAGTTATATATATATATATATATATATATTAAATTAAATTAATATGAACCATTACTAAATAAATATCAACCATAATTAAATTTAATAAATATGAATCGTTATTGGTTCGAATACTTGGCAATGTTGGGAGTAAAATTTACCAAAGAAATTTTAAATACTCCCACCTCTCAGCAATATAATGAAGAAAAAATAATTAAATTACTCTATTAATAATTAATATAATTATTCATGTAATTAATATTAATTTATCCATTTATTAAAATTCGATTAATATTTTCACATATTATGTAATAAAAGGTATAATTATCTAAGAATTTTTCAAAATTTACATCAAAATTTTTTTATAAGAATCCTATGAATATAAAAAGTTTAGCATGACCATCACTTGCTTGAAACTTTTAAATTGCAGATGAGACAAATCTCTTGTACAGAAGAAAGTTTTTAATGAAATGATCATATCAGACCAGACAGAGAATGCTGATGATAAACTAGTTAAATCAGAATCCATCATTTACATACTTTACCAATAAGGGTTTAGGGGTTTGTTTAATATATTTTTTTAAAATTTTAGAATTCATGATCATATGTCAAGTTCTGATTAGACGGATATATTGTGTCATCATTAACAAGTAATGTTTTCACTTTACTGAAGACTCTCACCTCACATGGGAACGGACCTGGAAAATTTATCTAAGAGGTGAAATTTCATAAAAAAAATTAGTATGACAAAATTCATTAAATAAAATCACGTAAAAAATATATATAGTATCTCACAGATTTTTTTTCAATATTAGGATGAAATATTCATGTGCCGCCCTAAATCCATACATGCTCTCATAATACAAGCAAACAAAACAAAGTTGTACGTCAAGTTAACAAGCGGGTTGCGTTCAGCCTACTGGGTTGGAAAGTGAAACACGAGCTTAGTACTAAAGTGGATCGATTGATACGGTAATATGTCTCTTTTCCTTAAATAAAGTCTCGGGTTCGAGTCTTATGAATAGATAAAATTCATATTGTGAGAGTTATACCCCAGTGGATCTTCCCGGCTCGAACTGGATTAGACAGGACTTCTTGGGTTTGGATATGATTGATTCAGACTGGACAAAACAAGAGCTTAGTAAGATCAGGTTTGTGATCGTCTAGCCAACTACGAAATTGAAAGCACATTCGTGATCATTTGTCCTCTTCACGAAATAACAAGAAATTGGAAGTCCTTATTGACCATGAGTATCCTTGGATCAGTCGACGCACACTTCGAGATTAATCTGCGGTCAGGTCGGGATTCTTAGAAAAATTCCCATCGACCCTCCTAATCAGGGGGCGATTCTGGGATCACTCATTTGGGGATCTAGTAAGAAAACTATTAGGTCAGCCCAAGTTACGGTATATATATATATATATATTAGTTTTCCCTACCTAAATAACCAAATTCTATTGCTTTTTGGTTGTTTTATTTTTAAAAAATTTATTACAATATTATAGAAGTATTCAAATTTTTAAAAGTTTTTATAAAATTTACCACAGTTTTTAAAATTTTATATTTTTTTTCTGAATTTTAAAGCTTTTATAATTTTTCATATTGTATAAATTAATTATGTACATAAAAAAATCTGTATATATTTCCTTTATAAATATTAAATAACTCGACATATTATTTAAATTAATTTTCCTTATCAAATATTTTATTTTTCATTTTCAAAGCTGTCTTCTATGCTAATTTATTTTATATAATAGTTCTAAACCCTTTATTACAATTTCAGTTTTTTTGAAACAACTATTTCACTTATTGTCTCCACTTTTTTCACTACTTTTTTTTTTATTATTTTACTCATCAATCTCTAGATTTTTCTCCATGATGCTTTTTATTCTAAGATTGTGTAAGGATGCTTGCGATATCTAAAGCTACTCATAGACGAAAATATTTTTCAAAAATTAAATAAAAAAGGAGTAAAAACAAACCAAAATGAAAAGAAATGGTTGGTTTTACTGATGGCCATATTTCATTCAACATTAAGATACATTTCCGATTCAAAATTAATTGATGGTTATTATCATTATAAAATCGTGAGTCATTATGAGAAAAATGAGTTCTAATTTTCAAATGGGCACTTGCTAATAATCAATATTTCATTAATTAGAGACGAAATATGCTTTTTTGAAAAATATTTTTGTTGAAAAATAATTTTTGAATGCAATATTCTTTTTTTGGATGGAATATGTTTTTTTATGGAAAAAGTAATGATAGGACTAAAGTGGCAAAAACTAAAAATATTAATAACGTGATTGATAAAAAATAAAGGTTTACGATAAAAATGACAGAAATGCAAAAAATTAATGATCAAAAGTGTCTTTTTCCTTAAATTATTGTCGTACCACCCTGAAACAGTCAAGCTGCATGGAGTCAGAAGCGTGAGAGTAATACATAGACATTTCTTCCCTTGTTAGCTCTACCATGTCACAAATACAATGGAATTTCAAACCTTTGCCAAATGTTGACCAAAAAGGGACATTTCAGTATTTGATTTTGCACAATGTATAAGAAGGATGAAAAGTGGTACCGGTTGGGTGGGTTGCTCTGTAAATTGTTCAGACATTGAAATTTTTCTAGCCTGTTTTTTCAATCTTGCATAAAACTATTTAGGAATTTGAAGAACCAATCACTTCGGGGGCAAGTTTTTCGTTCGATATTTTTTGACCCTATTTTTTTATTACAATTACGCTGAGATTAAGATTTCAATTGAATAATTCAAAACTTTTACAAAGACTCTAAATAGATAAAATGTTTAAATCCCACACATTAAGTTTAGATTCAACAATATTTTATTTACTTGAACAAATTCTATTATTTCGTACTCTGATATATTAAAAATTAATTATACTTCTAAAACAAATTGGTCCAAAATAAAATGTACATACTTCATTCATGTGAACTCGGGCGGTTCAATCCCCGTCTATCTTTTTGGATAGCGGCCTGACTTTCCCGGGTTGGCTTTCCCTATCCGAAACCGACCCAACTTCTTATATGGGCTCAAAATCTTTATTTTTTTGGGTTGGACTTGATCAGTTTTTTCGATATTTCGAATTTTTTTAGTTACTCTCGACATAAGAGCATTCTCTATGCCTAATATTTTGGGAAAACAATAGCAGAAGTGATCTTATTCACTTGTCATCTTTTAAAATTAAGTCCTATAAGTTTCAAGGTAGTGTTTTAAGTCCTAAAATTTTGTTCCGTTAAACACTATTAATTATTTCATTAATGACTATTAGCGATACTGTTAATCACCTTGAATATTATGTTAAAATGAGTGACATGACATAATTTTGATGATGTGGAATAAGAATAAAAAATAAAAAACAAAAATTTACTTGTTTGCAAGAAAACAAAAAAAAAAATTCTCATTTTCTTTATTGTTTTGCTTGCCTCCTTCCTCCTCTAAACAAAGTTCTAAATCTCCCGGTTGATGAAAATAATTTCTCAAAGGAAAGAAATTTTCATCCAGGCAAGAAATCGCCAAATAATTTCTTATGTTTAGTTTTTTTTTTTTTTAATAACCGAGGTATCCAAGTGCCTTTCGGGGCTCGACTAGCGATGGTTGCAATACCTTCTCCTCGGAAACTTACAATAGCCCACAAACCACGTGTATCGGATAAGTTAAGCGAACCTGATAGGTTTAAGGGTTATAAAACGTCCCTCTTGTGATTCGAACCTGGGACGCCTGGGTAGGGCTCCCAGTGTCCGACTAGTGGGGTTGCTGACCCATGGGCATTTCTTATGTTGCTCCTCCCAAGCTTTAAGGGGATTCATTCCTGTAGCCTGGGAGGAAGCTTAAACCTGCATAATTTTTTAAAATAGTTAGTTAATTGACCCCGATTAATTCAAATTTGAAGTGGAGTTGGTCGATTAAGTAGTGAAATTGTTTTTAACATGAATTTTCTTTAATTTCCTTTAACTTGGAAATTAAATGCTCATTTAATTTAATGAACAATTCATCTACCTCAGAGTAAGTTTGCGTAAAAAATCACAATATTATTTCACAATTTAAGGCCGTTATAATTTTTCGTTCGTAGCCGATGTGACATTTTGATGTGTCATTTTATTTTCACTGTGGCATTTACAGGATAGAGAAATTACTAAAAACTGAGTTCGTATTAAACAAATAATAAAAAGAATTCTAGAATGTAATCAGTAACCAGCCAACTATCACTTTAGATATTTACGTGGATACAAGTCTAGAATGGGACAATTGTTAAACAGATCTTACATTATATTAGAGCAGATATGCAATAAAAAAAAATCTAAGTAACGATGGTCAAGTTCTCTTATTTCTCTATTTGTCTGTAAACAAAAATGGCACGTCGGAAATAAAAATGACACTCCGACACGGAATATTAGTGACTTAAGAGAAAATTCTAATGATGTCAAGCCCATGGCATTTTGCAAAAAAAAAAAAAGGGAAAAGAAAGCACGTGACAATATTTAGCATTATTGAAGGTAACAATAAAATAGAAAACTTTGTCGAGACAATTTACCACCAAAGAAATGGAACATTTTAAGGAAGACGGATCTCGAGAACATTATAGTATCTATATTATTCTCAAATGGAAAATAAAAAAATTCTTCTCCTACTTTTACTTACTTTTTTTTTTAATTTCCATTTTAAACATTTTTTAGTCGGATCTAGTATTCAATCCTTTTTCTATAACCAGGGGGTTGGGCCGAGTGGTAAGCAGCTCGGTGTCGCTTAAGGAGGTCTCGAGTTCGAGACATCACGTACGCAGACACCCCCCTTGGGAGCCTCACCCGCTATTGCCAGGCGTGCGACCCGGGGCGACCAACGGATTAGTCAAGTATGGTTGGCTGAAAGATGCCATCTCACCGCTGGTGGGGTCTACTTGGATACCGTGGCTGGCGACCAAAAAAAAAATATTCTTTTTCTATATTCCAGGTTTCATCCTTTTTGTTATATTATTATTAAAAAAATGATAGTAGTGCATTTCTCGTGGGTAGAGATTTTATAGCCCTCGAACCCGTCAGGTTCGTCAGATTTACCCCGCACACGTGGTTTTCAAGCTATTGCATCTGCTTCAAGGAGGAGGTGGTGCAACCACCACTAGTCGGGTTCGGAAGGTCGCGAATACCTCGGTTATTAAAAAAAAAATTAACAATGGACAGAGCTGGGGAAGAGGGGCCGACAAGTACTCTCCTCTCGGACAAATTCCCCTGCTTTTTCTCCTCTGGTATGTTCTTTTTTGCTCGGAAGTAACCATTTTTTCTCCTCTGATCCTGTTTACTGTACTTTTTCTAAAATATTTCATTGTATTTTAATATTTACATAATCACCAACTTGAAATTGACCTAGTAGTTCCCTCACTAGACCCCCAAATGGATGATCTCTGAATCGAATCCTAGGTTGGGAGGGTCGACGGTAACTTTCCCATAGATCCCGCCTAGATCGCAAATTAGTCTCGAGGTATAATTCGGCAAATCCGAGGATACTGCGTGGTGCAAACAAAAAAAATATTTACATAATCGTTTTTAATAACTTTTAACAATAAAATAGGAAAGGGATTTGGGATTAAATTTGACAAAAAAATTTCAGAATAAAACAGAAAAGTAATAAAAATTGAGATCAAATCCAACATTTTTCCCTTCCAAATCCACTTGCTTTAATCCTTTTCAGCTTTTGACTAAAGCTGTGGAGACACTTCTTTAATCTAGGGTTTGATTTGCTTTAGGAGCAAAAGCAAATCATTTAACTAAGATTCTTTTCTCATTTTGAATCACGAAACTCTCGGAAGTTTGACAGATTCCAATCAATTTAAAATTCGAGCCTGTAAATAAAAAATTATTAAAAAATTTGTGCGAATCGTAAATTTTTCTCCGTTCTTAAACTTCAAATCCAAAACCTTAAAGATGACGAGTAATTTGAGCCAAGTCATAATAATTTATTGTCTTCTGTTTACAAAACGAGCGATTAGATTAGTGTTTCCCAATCACCAAATCCAGCTGGCAAGTCCAAGAACTTTCCTAGCATTGCACAAGCCCATCGATGCCAGTCACGTTCTGGCACCGTGTAAATGGGACCCACCCACTATGTTCCCTCTGAAATCTGACAGCAATAATGCCCATTGGGTTGCAAGCTGTGGAACCAGATTTACTTGTCCTTTCTTTTCTGTAATAATTTTATATAATATATATATATATATATAAAAGTCTTACAGTCCAGTCACGCGACCGTTCATCAGTTAAATCTAATGACTTATAATTAATTATTTAAAATAAAAAGCAATTTAACAGTTCAAAATTATTTATTTCTCACACTTAACAGTTCGCTGATTGAATAATAGAATTTTCTTTTTTTTTTTTGGTGTAAGAATAATAGAATTTTCATATCTGTGTATTCACCTCCTTGGATTTCCTGTAATGCCCATGTCGGCTTCGCTTGGCCCAACGCAAAAGTTAACTCTACATTCCAGTCAAGTTGCATTATCATTATTCAAATAAATATGTAAGAAAAATGATCTGTTTACTGAAATCGTCCAATATATTTTCTTTTTAAATAATATTTCGAATTTAAATTTTATAAGTAAAAATAATTTATAATTGGGAGGATTCTAGTCACTACTGTACTAAGCTAATTTGAATATGAATTAATTATGACAGATTAGATCTCTGGATCAGATAAAAATGGAAGAAAATGCCATTTTAGTTGGTTCCCAATTCTACCCTTCACACGCACAAGGCGGTGACTAATGAATATTATTCACACATTTAAAGCCCATACGCTTCCTCGCTTGTCCTGAAGATCCCCCTCCTTCTTCTCCTTCTTCACGATTACATCTCCTCTCTCTGTTGCAGAGCTTCTTATTCTCCACGTCCACCAATGGCGAAAAGGGTCTCGGCTCTTTTCTTCATTTCACTTCTGACGGCGATGTCTCGAACCAGTCCGGCATCGGCGGAGTCGGGGTCGAAGGCGAACTTCGTGGACCAGTTCAACATAATGTGGTCCGAGGAGCACTTCAAGACCTCCGAGGATGGGCAGGTCTGGTACCTTTCCTTGGACAAAGAAACAGGTAAATTTACTCATACTAGGCATATCGAAGGGTTAGTTGTCGTTTTCGGTTATTCGGTTCTACCGATGCGTTCTATGTTAGCGTTCGTGTTTGCTGGATTAATTCGATCTTCCGGAATGGATTCTGGGCACCAGGGTGCGGGTTCCAGACCAAGCAGCGGTACCGTTTCGGCTGGTTCAGCATGAAGATGAAGCTTGTCGGGGGCGACTCCGCTGGTGTTGTCACTGCTTACTATGTAAGTGTGGCATTCACTTGAATCAGAAAAGACTCTTCGATGCGACATACCTCACTGTATCTCTCTCGTCCTTTTTTTTTTTTTTACGGTCTGGTCACTGAACTATTTAGCAATTTAATCTAATAGTTCATAATCGATTATTCAAATTAAAAAAGAAATTCGATTAATCATAATTATTTAATTTTCCCAATTACTTAATGATTCGATATCTATCGTGGTCTCTCTAGCCGGTTTTTTTCTAGGTCTAGAGGCTTTTTAACGAACTGGTTAATGTGATGCTAGTGAACCAGTCCTTTTTCTTCCGAGTCTTTATCAGAGAATAACTTCAAGTCTTCATGTGCATGCATTTTGTTGGATTAACCGGCTAAGGAACAACTAAGAGCTGTGGTCTAATGGTTCAAAATTCACTCCAATATGATTTCTTGAGTGTAATGTCTCAGGTTTATATCTCTTGGTAGAAGTATATTCTTTTATGCTGAGGTTGGAGGACACCAATTTCTTGAATTATACTGGAATCTAAGCATACCACATTGTAGAAGTTAATGCCAAGTATTGTTTATTCAGTATATCTGATATGTTTATGATTAAATGTGAAAGCCCAAGTATCATGTAGTTGTCATTCGATTACTCATTAGAAAGTTAGCTGAAAGATGCAATAAGTACAAAGATGAATCTATCTATTCAACTGACAGATCTACCCTTACTAAAAAGGGATTTCGATGCAGTGAAATCGCCATTAGCCTATAACTGATGGATCTCGAGTTTGAATTTTTTTAATAGAACTCTTGATTCTCCTTATTCTCTAATGGCGCTCTTAAAAATGATCAATTTTTCTTACTAATTTCTCTTTAATTCGCTTAATATATGTGGACATAATGGAAATAATTAAAATTGAATAGACATTGAGTGTGGTGGTGGTGGTCTACTGTAGATGTGCTCGGAGAATGGGGCAGGGCCAGAGAGGGATGAGCTGGATTTCGAGTTCTTGGGGAACAGGACCGGACAGCCATACCTCATACAGACCAATGTGTACAAGAATGGGACCGGCAACCGGGAGATGAGGCACATGCTCTGGTTCGACCCCACCAAGGACTTCCACACCTATTCCATCCTCTGGAATAACCACATCATCATGTAAGTTTAACACCCCCCTCGCTCGCTCGTCGATCCATCTTAACTAATAATCATGCCGATCGTGCTGAAAAAAAAATCACGCGGATGACTGTCTCGTAAATCTCTCCTCGATTCACATGCTATGAATTCCTTGATGAGTTTGTAGTTCGGACCATTTCTTTTTTCGTTTTTAATATGCACTCCTCGTACGCAGAAATCGTTAGAACTATTAACTAATCCAATTCAAAATGAGTCAACTCATTAAAGTATAAAATTCTCTCAGCATGCATGAGTTTTCTCCATTCATAAATACTCAAACCCGAAACTTTTACTTAAAGGAATAAATCTCTGACTACTTGAACCAACTCATATTGGTCGGACCATTTCTTTATGTTGGCAACATAGTTTGTTTATGATGAAATGATGATATGTATAGTTAGTAGGGCTTTTAAAGTCCGTGAACTGTAAAAATTTCACTGAACATACAAGAGATTGAATAAATACCCATGTTAGATGACACTATCCAAGTTCTTCTAATCTTCGAGGATTTATTTTATTAGTCCCTCAATAATTGATATTAAGTCAGACATTTTTCTTTCGTACTCAAGTAGGGATGGACAAACTAATCGCGAGGCCGACTTTCTTTTGTCTATGAGCTAAAATTGTTAAGAATCGGGTTTTTTAGCTTGCACCTTATCATGTTCACTTATACAAGTTAGAGATTTTTCTTCTAGCCTATCGGCTTCTTTTCTTATATAATGACTACCGGTTCCACACTCAAACTTGATATGGTGTGAGCGAGCACAGGCTGCTGCTCTAATATTACTAAATTTTTCACCAATCCAACCAGAAATTTGACCTATATTCGCATATGAAAATTTAAACCGATAAGTGATAGTATTCAATTATTTTTTATATTTTAGGATTCACTTATTAACTATGCATGGTTTGATTTATTTCTCAGCAAACATTCACACATGATGTGGGTCAGTAACTTACAACTTGTCATTGTGTACGAATTTTCAAACAGATTCTTTGTGGATAGAGTCCCTGTAAGGGTCTACAAGAACAACCTTAAACCGAACAACTTCTTCCCGAACGAGAAGCCGATGTACCTGTTCTCGAGCATATGGAACGCGGACGACTGGGCCACGAGGGGCGGTCTCGAGAAGACCGACTGGAAGAAAGCCCCGTTCGTGTCGTCCTACAAGGACTTCAGCTTCGACGGTTGCCAGTGGGTCGACCCGTACCCGAAGTGCGTCTCCACCACGACCGACAACTGGTGGGACCAGTACGGCGCCTGGCACCTGTCGGACTCCCAGAAGAAGGACTACGCCTGGGTGCAGAGGAACCTTGTGATCTACGACTACTGCAAGGACACGAAGAGGTTCGAGACTTTGCCTGAGGAATGTTCGCTGAGTCCCTGGGATTGACGCCGTGAAGAAATGTCGCCCGGGGGAATTTCGTATTTTTGGTCTGTATTTTTGCAGCATGTGTAATTGCTTTATCCTATTTTGAAAAATCATTGAATTTATTCTATTACTTAATTAATTATCGAATAAATTATACATTACATGTCTCTCTGTACATTTTCCATTTATTTATAAATGAAATATGAGAATAAAAATAATGAGCTTTAGCCCCTATTCTACCAAAAAAAAAAAAAGAGAATAAAAACACAAAAGTCTCATTTATAAACATCAAACTTATAATCTCCACCTTTAACCAAGGGTAAATGTAGCTGGTACCACTTGTTGTTATACCTAATTCATAGTTTGTCAGGTGTAGGTGTTGAGATTAGAATCTCACATAATCAGATTGAGAAAAAAACTTGGGCTTATAAGAGAATTGGGTGTCATCACCTATCAGTTTAGACTTTTGGATGGAAATGAGCTTAAAACTTTTGTAGGCTCAGGTATAAATTTAATATTGTGTCAGAGTGGGTCGCTTCTGGACTCACACCATGCTAGGACCGAGTGTGGAACTCGTGGCCCATTAAGTCCGGGACCGGAAGAAAAATGCCCGGCTCATGGTCAGTTTGTTGAGTTCGGAAAAAATCTGACTCGTGTGTTAGCCTGAGGAGGGAACAGAATGCCCGCCTCGTGGTAATTTCCCCCTTACTCGAGACGGAAGAAAAATATCTGGCTCGAGGTCAGTTGTTGAGAGCGGATGTTTAATGAAATGTGTCAAGTGTCAACACGTTATCACGTGAGGACAGATGTTGAGATTAGAATCCCACATCGACCAGAACGACCAGATTGAGAAAGAAACTCGGGTTTATAAGAGGAGTGGGTACCACCACCTATTAGCTTACGCTTTAGAGTGAAAATGAGCTTGAAACTCTTGTAGGCTCAGGTAAAAATTTAATTGTAGGCACTAACGTGTAAGGCGATCTCCTTCAACTTTAAAAAAAATTGTAAAATTTTATATAAGATTTACTGATATCTTTTCATATTTTTATTAAATTACTTTATTTTACCTCTTTTAAAATCAATCATTCAACTCTTACTACGGTTTCGTTCCGTTAATTTGGATTTTAATTTTAGATTCGCCCTCGGTACAATTCCCTATTGTGCATGTAGTTTTCATGAGTATATTCTCACACGTGAATTTATCTGAATTTACCGAATGGTGCCCCTTCCAACAACTCTCTTTCTCCCTCCTCTCAAAGCCCAGCGTATCGTCCTGCTCATCTAGGTTTCCTAATTCGCTAATCAGGACCTAAGTTTCAAAAATTGATTTACTGATCTTGTTTGGATCGATAAAATCTATCTCCCTTTGTGGAGTTTTCTATCTCCTATCGTGGAGGCTGTTTCCATCTCTCCTTGTGGAGGCTTTGCTTTGCTTGCAGCCCTAAATTGATTCATTATCTGAGGAGCAATCCAAGTCCGAGAGGGCGATCGGCCCTCCTTGAGCAGCAATTACGAAGCAAGGGTTGGAGTTCTTGCATGAAATCACAGAGGTTTCTCTAGGATCGTCTCTTGGAGTGGCAACGAAGGCTTAATAGAAAGGTAACATTCAAATCTTACTTTCAAGGGTATATGCAGAGTTTCCAGTGTTTTTAGTTCTGCTCTATCTTCGCTACAACAAAACATGCCTTCGGTAAAGCAAACGTGTGCTAAACAAAAACCAAAAAAGTTTTGGTTACAGGGAGGTTTGCATGTTTATTGTATTTTTTTTTCCAGTGTAAGACTTCCAATAATCTGTAAAGAGATCTACTGTCTACCTTCTATCTTGCTGATTACTGAAATCATATTACTGGAAGAAACCTTATAGTAATAAAAGCGTAATCGGATCCTTGCCCTTCTATCTCTACTTGTTTGGTGAATGGTCTGATCAGATCTACTTACTTATCTGAGTAAATATTCAAGTCAGCTGTTTTGGGAACAAAGTAGTTTACACAAAACCACGTATTTGCATAAAGCAAAAGTTAGATCTGACTGTTCAAGATTCTCGCCACCTGTTAGAAATAACCGCAACCTCGTTATCTTTAATCTTTCATAGCTAATTTTTTTTCCAAACACAGAAGGAAAACCAGCAAAGTTTGAATCACCCATAAAAGGTCTCAATTTTATTGCACTGCATACGAAATCTACTAGTATTATTATTCCTGTCTATCTAGTCCTTATTTTGCAGCATAGAACATTGGTGAAAAGAGTGGAACCAGTTGCAAGAGATTTCAAACAAGGATATGGAGGGCTGCTGTGCAAGTTTGTCATGCTGCTCACCATTTCAGGTCAGATCATTCTATTCAATCAACAGGTTTCTTCACTCTCTAGATTAGATCTTCGAGATAAAATAAAATCAATATATCCCTCTAAAAGAGAGAGGAATTTGAGATCTTAAAATTAATTAAGATAAAATAACCTGAGTGCCTAGCTTTGTTTAAAAATTTTTTATCTAAGGATTTAAATTTTAAATTGAACATAAAAAGGCACCTTGTTCACACATAAATCTAAACGCAGGTTTTATTAAAATATACAACGTAGCTAATTAAAGCTTTTAAATAAATAAATAAGAAAAATGAGCCTACTTGCTTGGAACCACCGTGGTTTGAAAAGTAACCGAGCAATACGAGCTCTAAAGTTCCTCATTAGAAAAAATAGCCCCGGTGTAGCTTTTCTCTCGGAAACAAAGTGTGATGACAATAGATGCAGCAAGGTAGCCACGCTAGTCCGATATGATTGAATGTTCTGTGTTAATGCAGCGGGAACTGCTGGCGGACTTTGCTTGCTTTGGAACAGTGAGATGCATGCTAGTATTCTTGATTACTCAAACTCTTTCATACATATGAAAATTAGTCACGAAGTTCTACCATGCCCCCGGCTACTGAGATGTGTTTGTGGTCCACCAAATGATAATCAAAAGGAAAATTTCTGGTTGAAATTAACTGAGCTAGCAAACAACGTAGAAGAACCTTGGCTATTAGTAGGTGGTTTTAACGAAATACTCAATAATCAGAAATAGAAAGGAGGTAGATTTCGTACTTCGACATCAAGAAATTATCTTGAAAACTTTATTCAAAATTCAAGATGTATAGATTTGAGATTTTCAGGTAACCCTTACACTTGGAATAACAGTAGAATGGGAGCTGCACATATGAAACAAGACTCGATAGAGCCTTAGCAAATAGTGAATGGAGATTAAATTATCCAAAAGCTAGTTTGGTTCATCTATACTCAAATAAATCAAACCACCAACCCATTCTATTAAAATTGTGGACAGAAAATGCGTCTAAGCCAAAACCCTTCAGATTTTTCAAGGCTTGGACCAGAGATCAAAGAAGTGTAGGAATAGTACAAGAGGCATGGAGAATCAGAGTCAAGGATTAAAATCTTTTCAGTTAGCTCGGAAAATGAAACATAAAAAAAATGCCTTAAAATTTTGGAATAAAGAAGAGTTTCGGGAAGTAGATACAAAAATTGACGTCATAAGCAAGGAGTTGGAAAACTTGCAAAATTGTACACATAATATCGAAAATAAACAAATTGAACAAAAATTGAAGAAGGATCTGGATGAATATTTGATTAGCTAAGATTGGATTTGGAAACAGAAATCTAGAGAACAATGGTTAAGAAATCGAGATAAAAATACAGGATTTTTCCACTTATCAACTGTTACTAAAAGGAGGAAAAAACCAAAGTAATGTCATCAAAGATGAAAATTCAAACCGTTTAAGTGAACATAAAGAAATTGGAGATTACTTTGTAACAAATTTTCAAAAATTATTTAGTACAGAAGATCCACATTTCCCTCAGGATCCAGAAAACTTATTGAACCCTATAATAACGACTGAAGATAATAATAAGCTCAGAGCTATCCCAACTGAAGAGGAAATAACACAAAATATAATCTAATTGCAGCAATTAAATCCTTCTTTCAAACAGGATTTACACTAAAAGAATTAAACAATACCTTTGTCACTCTATACCAAAGAAGCAGAATACCCAAACTTTAAAGACTTTAGACCAATTAGTTTAACTAATGTAACCTATAAAATAATCTCAAAAATATTAACTAACAAACTAAAACCCTTCTTAGAGGATATTATATCACCAAATCAAACAGTTTTTATTAAAGGAACATGGATAAATGAAAACAGCATACTAGGTCAAGAAGTCTTACACAAAATGAAAACAATCAAATCTCGGAGAGCTTGGGGGTTGATGAAAATAGATTTGGCAAAAGCTTTCGATAGGTTGGAATGGAAATTTGTTATCACAATACTAATTAGGTTTTCATCAAAATTTCATTAACTAGATCTTTCAATATAGATCAACTCCATTTTAATAAATGGAGCCTCACATGGACACTTCAAACCATCAAGGGGACTAAGGCAGGGAGAGCCACTGTCTTCCTACCTATTCACTCTCTATGGAAGTTCTTTTAACGTTGTTTTGCAAGGAAGAACAAAGAAAACATATAAGAGGAATTAAAATAAGCAACCAAAGCCCACCCTCAACACATCTTTTCTTTGCAGATGACTTACTTATAATAACAATGGCAGAAAAAAAGATATCATTAACAATAAAAAGATGTTTGAAAAATTTTGTGACCGATCAGGATAAGAAATAAACAGAGATAAATAAGGCATATTCTTCTCAAAAAACTTGTTCCCTCAATCAGAAATCAACATAAGCAAATCATTAGAACAAAAAAGTTGAAATCTGATAGTAAATATCTTGGAAACCCTTTATTCATCAAAGAAAAAGAAAAGAATTATTTCAAGTCCTTGTTGAAAAAATAAGCAACAGACTAGAAGGATGGAAAGCAAAACACTTGTCATGGGCAGGAAGAGCAACTCTAATAAAATTTGTTTTAAATTCAATTCCTAACTATTGCATATCAATCTTCAATGTACCAAAGTCTACTTGCAACAAAATTGAAGGTTTTGGTGGGGGAAAAACAAACAAAGATGGTCAATATTATGTTCCAAAAAGTTGGGACTACATCAGCCAACCAAAAGATGCAGGAGGCTTGGGTTTTAGGAAAGCAAAAGACATAAACAAAGCTCTTTTTTTTTAATAAAAAATAGCATGGGCATTAACAATGAACTCAAATGGTCTTGCCTACAAAACTTAAAGAGCAAAATATGGGAACTTTCTCACATAAGCAAATAGAACAAATACAAATAAGTCATACACATTTAAGAGACTGGAACAATGTAGTGAGACAATTAAAAAAGCTACTTGTAAATTGATAGGCAATGGAGAATCAATTAAAACATGGATTGATCCTAGGGTCCCTGGTAACACAAACTTCTTGCCTTTACCAGCAAACTTTACATTAGTAAATAACAATAGCAAAGTAAATGATTATATCATTTCAAATCCAAGAAGGTGGAATGAAATTCTAAATAAAACGGACATTTGATTCAAACTACACAAAACATATTAAAAATACACCTAACAGAAAATAACAATGAAGATATCATTAAGAATGGGCAACATCCAGTTAAAAGCTTTTATTTACTTGACAAGGAGATGAGTTGCATGAATAATGAAACAGAGCTTTGGAGAAAGATATGGAGACTAAAAATAGATGAGACATTGAAAATCTATTTATGGATATTATCTTGAGAATGCCTCCCCTGATTTTCAAATGAGGACTCTTGTCCTCCTTGTAAAACTAGATCCGACAAGGCAGACCATCTATTCAAAGAATGTCTGCTTGCATGTGTAGCATGGAGGGAATCACCTTGGAGGATATTTGAAACATCACCTGGTGGAAGCCTTCTATCAAGATTCTGCTAAGTTTATCTATGAACCACCGAGACACTTTGTAAATAGGATAGCAAATAAGGATGAGTTTACAACAGTCGTGCTATCTAAGAATAAAGGCTGTTATGCCAGACAGAATCCTAACTTGATGGAATTCCTCCAAAAACTGAATAGGGACTATGAAGAACACAAGAGATCCTACCCTCCAAATTTAGAAGAGATACAACTAAATGATACAATTGAATATAACAAAATATCATCTTGTCCTGGAGGTAAAGATATCCAAAATTGCATTTGTATTTACATTTATGCAGGTTGGAAACAATCCCAAGCAGGTTTTTCAGGAGTTGTAAGCTGCGAAGGAAAAATCCCCCTATCCTAGATGAGCAAATGTGAGGCCAATTCCCCTTTGCAAGTCGAAGCAAAGGCAACACTCCTGGCCTTAAAAATTGCAATAGAAAAAAAGTGGTCCAAGATACATGTTTTGACTGATTGCCTTTTGTTGATATAGGCTATTGTAAATAACAATAAGATGATTTGGAAAATTCAACCCTTGATACTCGACATTAGAGCAACCTAACTTTGAGTCTTGTAATATGGATTGACTGAAAAGAGACCAGAACCTTTTAGCTTATAACCTGAAGTCAGCTTCCAAGATGGTTGTTGGTGTGTTCTATTTTTATGAAGTTAATGATGGAATTGTAACACAACCTTTTGATTATTAGAAAATAGATTATGTATTACCTAGTAAAAAAAAGAATTTATATGAATTTATCAACTTTTGAAGTGTTCGTCCTAACTATTTTTATATAATAAATTGCTCTTTCTCGCAAGATGTAGCTTAAATTGCTGTGCTCTGACTCTGAGATGGGTCACTTCGCATTTTATTTACTTCTAGTTAGTTGTGGATGTTGTTCGAGAAGTTTCTACCAATTGTTTGGAACATTAACACTTTCATCAGTGTTAATTTTCGAATTCCAACCAACTTCCGATCGCTTCCACCGACGGAAATTTCCACTTTTCTTGTGGTAGACTAACTGCACCCTGAAAAAGAAAACATAGTTACCGAGCGGAAATATGGGACTGTACCATGAGATAGCTGTCGGTAAAGAAATTGTTAGATGGTTCAACACTTGCCAAGATGCGGCGATATGCAATTGAAGATTCAAAAGATAAACGTACCTTGAAAATGGAACAAATTCAGGTAGAGAGCACTTTACTCTTGATTGGGATTCACGGCTCGAACTGAATTAATCATGAACCATCTGACCTCTGAATACAAGTAGTTCAAAAAAAAAAGGAAGATAAACGTGCTGAAATGAATAAGGAAACCAAAATATATATAGATAATCAACTCAACAGCCTCGATATGCTCCGACTCAGAAGCCGCCAAGAGGAGGAGGACAGAAGAGTGCTCGGCCTTCTTCTCCGGCGATTTGATGGCCGGAGCGAGAGGTGGATGGTGGCCTCATCTCGGACGTCGTAGTCGGCAAAGGAGCGGCAGCCCTCGAGCTGCCTCCCGGCGAAGATGAGGACCTGCTGGTCCGCCCGGATCCCCTCCTCCTCCTCGATCCTGGCCTTGACGGCATCGACGGCGTCGGCGCTGTCCACCACGAGCACAACGGTTTTTCCCGCCGGAGTCTTGACGGAGACCTGGATCTGTATCACGTTACGATAAGAGAACTTAAACATCTCAGAGCCAGACAAAAGAAAGACGCAGCAATCAGATTAATCGAGGGAGAAGAAGAACTGAAGAAATCTTTGCTCGGACCTCGAGCGGATTCCTCGATCGGCTTCGTCTTCGCCGTGGGGGAGAGGGAGAGGGAGAAAAGCAGCGATGAGAAGACCGGAGATGGGGCTTCTCTTATAGAAAAATTCGGCAGTTGACTACGTCAACGGGAAGGAAGGTGGGATCGGTGCGGTCGTGACAGCTGTATTGTATAACGTCCAGTGACCGGAGCTGGAAGGCAAGTAGAAAGAGAGAAACTCTCTCTCTAAGAGAGCTGCCCCCCCCGTGACTTTCAATATTCCACATTTTAAAAATATTGTTGAATATTTAGAATTTAAGTATATTTCAACTAATTCAAAATTTAGATAATTTAGTGCAGAGAATAATGAGTTGTATGTGAGTTAAATTAGA
>CM075296.1:8370991-8508624 GCA_037672795.1 Lagerstroemia speciosa
CAAGGCTGTTATGCCAGACAGAAGCCTAACTTGATGGAATTCCTCCACAAACTGAATAGGGACTATGAAGAACACAAGAGATCCTACCGTCCACATTTAGAAGAGATACAACTAAATGATACAGTTGAACATAACAAAATATCATCTTGTCCTGGAGGTAAAGTTATCCAAAATTGCATTTGTATTTACACTTATGCAAGTTGGAAACAATCCCAAGCAGGTTTGTCAGGAGTTGTAAGCTGCGAAGGAAAAATCTCCCTATCCTAGATGAGCAAATGTGAGGCCAGTTCCCCTTTGCAAGTCGAAGTGAAGGCAGCACTCCTAGCCTTAAAAATTGCAATAGAAAAAAAGTGGTCCAAGATACATATTTTGACTGATTGCCTTTTGTTGGTATAGGCTATTGTAAATAACAATAAGATGATTTGGGAAATTCAACCCTTCATACTCGACATTAGAGCAACCTCCAAGAACTTTGACTCTTGTAATATGGATTGATTGAAAAGAGACCAGAACCTTTTAGCTTATAACTTGATGTCAGCTTCCAAGATGGTTGGTGATGTGTTCTATTTTTATGAAGTTAATGATGGAATTGTAACACAACCTTTTGATTATTAGGAAATAAATTATGGATTACCCAGTAAAAAAAGAATTTATCTGAATTTATCAACTTTTGAAGTGTTCGTCCCAACTATTTTTATATAATAAATTGCTCTTTCTCGAAAGATGTAGCTTAAATTGCCGTGCTCTGACTCTGAGAGGGTCACTTCGCATTTTATTTACTTCTATTAGTGTGGATGTTGTTCGAGAAGTTCTACCAATGTTTGGAACATTAACACTTTCATCAGTGTTAATTTTCGAATTCCAACCAACTTCCGATCGCTTCCACCGACGGAAATTTCCACTTTTCTTGTAGTAAGACTAACTGCACCCTGAAAAAGAAAACATAGTTACCAAGCAGAAATATGGGACTGTACCATGAGATAGTTGTCGGTAAAGAAATTGTTAGATGGTTCAACACTTGCCACGATGCGGCCATATGCAATTGAAGATTCAAAAGATAAACTTACCTTGAAAATGGTACAAATTCAGGTA
The DNA here is from genome assembly GCA_037672795.1 of Lagerstroemia speciosa. Lineage (NCBI taxonomy): Eukaryota > Viridiplantae > Streptophyta > Magnoliopsida > Myrtales > Lythraceae > Lagerstroemia > Lagerstroemia speciosa. The sequence continues at coordinate 8,372,084 of CM075296.1, forward strand.
GGGAGCACTTTACTCTTGATTGGCATTCACGGCTTGAACTGAATTAATCAGGGACCATTTGACCTCTGAATACAAGTAGTTCAAAAAAAAGAAGAAGTAAACGTGCTGAAATGAATAAGGAAACCAAAATATATATAGATAATCAACTCAACAGCCTCGTTATGCTCCGACTTAGGAGCCGCCAAGAAGAGGAGGACAGAAGAGTGCTCGGCCTTCTTCTCCGCCGATTTGATGGCCGGAGCGAGAGGTGGATGGTGGCCTCCTCTGGGACGTCGTAGTCGGCGAAGGAGCGGCAGTCCTCGAGCTGCCTCCCGGCGAAGATGAGCACCTGCTGGTCCGCCCGGATCCCCTCCTCCGCCTCGATCCTGGCCTTGACGGCATTGACGGCGTCGGCGCTCTCCACCACGAGCACTACGGTTTTGCCCGTCGGAGTCTTGACGGAGACCTGGATCTGTATCACGTTACGATAAGAGAACTTAAACATCTCAGAGCCAGACAAAAGAAAGACCAGCAGCAATTCAGATAATCGAGGGAGAAGAAGAGCTGAAGAAATCTTTGCTCGGACCTCGAGCGGATCCTCGATCGGCTTCGTCTTCGCCGTGGGGGGTAGAGGAGAGGGAGAAAAGCAGCGATGAGAAGACCGGATATGGGGCTTCTCTTATAGAAAATTCGGCAGTTGACTACGTCAACGGGAAGGAAGGTGGGATCGGTGCGGTCGTGACAGCTGTATTGTATAACGTCCAGTGACCGGAGCTGGAAGGCAAGTAGAAAGAGAGAAACTCTCTCTCTAAGAGAGCTGCCCCCCCCGTGACTTTCAATATTCCACATTTTAAAAATATTGTTGAATATTTAGAATTTAAGTATATTTCAACTAATTCAAATTTAGATAATTTAGTGCAGCAGACATAATGAGTTGTATGTGAGTTAAATTAGACACTTGGGATTATCTTTTCTTTTTTAAATAACGATTCGAATGGAATGAATTTAAATAAATCATATTTTACAAGAATAAATATTCGGTATTTAACTCTTAAGAATTGATAGTCGATGGTTAATACACATTGAATATGATCTCATTTTATAAAACTATCAAATCTGCTGTTGATACATAAATTTTACAAAATTCTCGGATCTAGTATTTCAATTTCGTGATTTAAATAGTTTTTAACTAACTCAGATTTATAATTAAGTACCAGTTTAACAAGTTATTTTATCCCTCTTTTATCAAAAAATCATTTGTGACCACCCACAATAGATATGTAAAAATTAAGTGCCAATTAAAATTGATTTAAGTTAGAGGTCAGGTATAGCATGCAAAACTCCTAGGGGAGACAGGGAATTCACCCATGAGCTCGACGGGAGCTTCTTCGATGTTTGTTTGAGGTCGTATCACCCAAAATCTGGCACCGTTGTGCTTAATTTTGTTGAAGTTTTAGTACTAAGTTTACCTGCACTTTGAAATGTTGATGTAGTTGTATTAATACCAAAATCACCTTTTACTTACAAGAGGATTTGATCTAACACTATGTACAAGTGAGACCTAATTGAGAAACCCTTCGAGAGACTCGAATACGATGCTCCAACTAGCGTAGTGTGATGAGTTTCATCTTCACCATGTCTACGATAGACTGAGACATAGCTTCCTCACCCTTCACTTTCTTCTCAAAAATTTGTTTGTTTCTTTCGATCCATACGACATATACATGCTGCATCCACATAAGTCTGCATGCTACAATGTCGAGTGACTTTCTCATTTGCTACAATAACCAGTCAGTTTCAGATGTCTAGTCCAAAGCTTGGTGATGTTATCCCAACCTGGCCAGTGAGGACCTCCATACACTGTTGGTGACGGAACGGGAGCAAAACAAATGATCTCGTGTCTCTGTTTGCATCCCACACAGTTCACAAAGCTCGAATGGAAGTTGAATGTTCCATTGCTGCATTCTGGCTTTAGTGGCCAGTCGGTCGAGCCGAGCCAAGCCAACCGGCTTATCATGGATGCATAGGGGATGTTACCTGGAACCATATCGCTTTTTGCTAAGGCTGTTTGGGTTCCTGATCACGCAACTGGTCCCACTCATACATTTGAAATAAAAAACACAAATTTTCCATACAACTTCAAAAGAGCACGCCTGCCTAAAAATGCGTAAAACAATGATCGTGACTCTTCAATCTCAACAGAAACTCAATCAGTTATGTGTACGCTACCTTCCCCGAACAACTTATCCATATAATTAACTATCTATCTAGTAGTTTCAAGGCCATAGGATAGTCTTATATCCATAGGTGAGATAGTCTTCTATGTCATGGATATACATTAGATGAGCAGTATGATAAATTAATAGGAATCAACGATATTAGTAAATTCTTAATAAATAAATTCGATAATAAAATATAGATTGAAATTATAAATAAAATTCTAAAAATACCTAAAAACCCTTTAAAATCCTTAAAAAATTGTATTTTTCAGAGGGATTTTCTTTTTATTTTTGAAAATTTTCAATGTACATTTTATTTTTAATTTTATCTCTTAAGAAATTGCCATTATGACTAATTTCCATTGGTTTGTGACAGCACTCAACAATATTGACGTGGTACGCCTGCGATATACAAGTATTGTATGTCACGATATACCATGTTAATACTGTTGAGTGGTGTCACAAGTTAACAAGAATAAGTCATATTAGGAGATTTATGAGAAAAGATTTAGGTGGTAAAATATAAATTCAATCTTTTTAAAAATAAAGGATTCTAAAATGATAAATAAAACCCTAAAAATATTACACGAGACACAAAAAAATCCAGTAATATATATATAATATAGTTGTTATCTCTCTCTCATTTCTCAACTAATTTTTTTATCAAATTTATTAAACAATAAAGCTCATAATTACATGGACCAACGACTAATTTATTATATTTTATTAATTCTTTCTTTAGATGGGATCCAAAAATTTTCTTGGCAGTATCAGAGGTGCTTTCCTGGAAGCCACTGGGGAATTCTTTTGAAAAATATCTCCTTAGGAAAAGGACAGCTAAGTAATTTCCACCACACTTATAGATAAAGGTGAGTAATTTTTTTTTAAATAACATATAACAAATTCGTTATATAAGTTATCTTTTGGGTCTTATTAAGTGTAAAATTGACTCCAAAAAATTATGAGAATTTTACACGTAAAAATTTACACCACAAATTTATTATATATTTACCCTTTCAGCAATTTTACATTCAACATCTATAGAGTCAAAGTCTTCATAAGAGAGCCCACCGACACGCACTACAGTGTTTTTCGGTCCACTTCCGGACGGTCAGAGTCTTCGTAAGAGGGTCCATGGCACCGAAAGTAGCATCTTGTAAATTGAGCTCCCTCTACGTTTTTCACCTGTCTAACGGTCCAATAAATGAAACGAAGAATTTTCCGTTCTTGTACCGAGCTGAAGTCCTTTTGTTCGGTTGCTCTGTCCCTATGAAGTTCGTCTTGAGAATTGTTGAACCTAAAGATGTTTTCGAATTTTGTCAAAACTCCTTTTTTTTTTTTTCTTTTTTTGGTTATGTGTTAAAATGTGAGTGCTATACTTGATAAGCATGCTGCACTGATGTTATAGTTTGGAAAATACATGTGAAGTTATTGTGCAATCCGTTGGAACATAATAATTCCACGTGTTTCGGTGTAAGGACTTCATGGATTGAACTGAAAAATTTTAACATGCACGATTTCATATTACACGAAACTCTACTAGAAAATGCTGTACTTTATCGTGTAAAGTTTCTGCTTACATTGTCATCCTGAAGGGTTACTTTGAAGCGAGCACTACCTTATTTTATTGCACGATAAAATTCACGGCGTGTTTGGTATGGAATGGGGATTCCGATTTTGGGTAAATTTCGAGTGGACGATGAATATGAATTCCTTACCAATAAGGAACAGACTATTCCATCCTTCATGGTGAATTATTCTGTGTGACGATTGACCAAATATGGACGTGTAATAGGCATTTTATAATTTATTTACATGAAAAACTGGTTTCACTCTGACCCACGTATCCAACTTAAATAAAATTTAATTGGATCTTACATATTATAATAAACATGAATGGATGTAAGGGTTTTTTTTTTTTTTTTGCCAATCAATCATCTGATTTTATTCATTCATCCATAGATTGTACAAGTGTTTGTAATACTCCCAGTTTTAATATAAAGGAGGAATTTCCTCTGCTCAATTCCTTAGATAATCCCTATTCCCTGCTCCTGTACCACTGTGCAATGCAATGGGCACACCCATTTTCTCCTCTGCCAACCCAGCTGACCTTCGAAGAAGCCAGCTTCCTCTCCATTTCCTCGAATCTGCTGAACAACGGGTACCATTTACCATCGCTGCTCTTGATTGGGCTTCATGACTTCCTTAAAAGACAATCGGTCTCAAGAACCAGTCACTGCTGCCCAACCTTTTCTTTCTGCAAATTTTGGAACCTCATAGCACTGCTAATGCCTCTGTTACTTCAGCAGCAGATAATCCAAAGAAGCTCAAGCCATGACCACCCACGAGCCTTCCTCCATCTCACCTCCCAGCCCTTCTTCATACATGAGTTCAAAATTTTATTTTTCACAATTTTAAATTGTCATTATAAAAATCTATACAAAATTCTAATAAAATCTTATAGAAGTATGAATTGCTAAGATTGATGTTGCCGATTGAGCATGTTAGGTATAAGACCGTAGCAGGCCAATGCACGCCACTCGAGCAGCAGCTGTCTCCTGGCCTAAGAGATCCTGAAATCATCCAGAGGTTTTTGGTCAAGTGCTGGATGGAACTCATACTTTTTGTCACTCAAGCCACAAAACACAACTGTTTGTTCAATTGTATCGCCATGGACCGGCACTCCATCTCTAGCTCCTGCTCTCCCGAGCAAGCATCCCTGGGAGCCGCTCCGCTACACTATCAAATTGTGTATAAAAAAGTGCCCGTCAGACAGAAGCTCAAATCCCGCTTCCTTGCTTGCCTGCAACCGCTGGAGCTTACCTTCAGCTTTTCCATCTTATCTGTGATTTGTTCACTTCAGCAACGATCTTCTCCTGCCAGTGCCATGGGAGACCCCTAACTGCCAGCTTCCTGGGTCCGTTCCCCTTCATCCAAGGGACCCTGGTTGCGAAGGCTCGATAAACAGTTCAATCTGGGAATCATTGAAAAGCCCACACTCAGGTACGTTGAGGCTCGACATTAAGCACGATCGGCATGCAAATGTACCTCCCTCTGTTGAATCTTCTTTATTACAATCTCTACGAAATTCCATGAGAAACGGTCTGCTGTCCTTAGATACCTTGCCATACCATCATCACCAAGGACTTGAAATGCAAGGTTTGATTCAGGATGGTATCCCGATGTTTTATCTCCCTCCCCCTGATCTTCCCAGCAGTGATTTCTGGGGAGAAAATCTGCCCCATCTTAAGGATCAGCATATACCTCCATTGCTAGTAGAGATCCCCAATCGCATCCAAGAACTATTGCGAACAACAGTTGCAGGAAGCACAGACCAGAGGCTCCTAGATTTTCTATTTCAACATCCTTAAGTGGCATTTGCCATTTTAATGTTGAACTTTCAGCTTTTGCCTTCCCATTTTGAGAGAGGCAAACCAATGATTCCATGCCAAGAGTGTAGTCACCAAAGCATAATTTTCAAGCAGAATATACAATTCTGCTAATTCAACATTCAGCCGGTACAGGACACAATCATTCACACGATAAACAGAAGCTTAGTTCATAACTGCTGATCTAATAATATATATAACAATACCTAAGTGGAAATTCAAGATGTAACAGGAAAAGTTAAGAATCTAGACATTCGTACAGCTTAACTGCTCGGGGCCAAACTTGGCCGTAGACATCTTTCTTGTTGTATCTTCGGTCCCAGGACCACGGTATATCTGCAGAGGAGCCAAAAATGTGTAACAATAAACAATTAGCATTCCTAATCATAGGCCAGCTTAAAAATCAGGCCAACCTTCTGCGGTCGACATCATGACCCCAGAATGTCTCTAAAAACTAAGAATGAGCTGATCAATGGGACAGGATTTAACCTTCAGAAGAATAAGGCCTTGGTGGAAGCTCATAAGGCACCGGCAAAGGAATGATTTCCGATGACGAGTCAGTTTTATCATGGCCTTGTCCAATCAGAGTCACCAGCCTCGTTGTCTTCATCTCTGATTTTTCTGATGGCACTTCCATATCCTAAAACCCACAGAAGATAGGCTACTCTTACATCTCACGATTGTTAAAAGTACGACAAGTTCAATTGTTGCCAGGTAACGCATGCTCGGAAAAGGGGGAAAGAAATGCTCAGTAGGAGCAAGAAATTCCAAATGAAATCTGACCTTCAATGAAGTGCCTCCATTTGTACAAGAAAATATATGACCTCTTCTCACAGCATTAGGTAAAAATAGCACGCCCAACTGAGAATTTTAGACGCCAAAGAGAAGTTTAGATCGAAGATATGACCAATGTTAGAATCTCAGCAACATAAAACTAAAGGCAACAATTTTTGAAAAATTATTCAGTATCATCAATCACCTCGTAAGAACGAATCATTAACTGAGAGTTATTCTTCTGCAGGGCACCCCAGGCAGCTTTACTAAGATTTGCTGAAGTTAGCAGTAGCCAACTGCTCGAAAAAAGAACACTTGCTTATAGTGACATTGTTTTTAATGGTCACTTGCTTATAGTAGACATAGGGTTCAAAAAGTATGAACTGAAGAAAAAGTGCATGAATGCTTAGTTGCGTACGCTAGCTTTTGACCCTTGTAACGTGTAAATGTCTTTATATGTGGCATTGCACGACTGAAACAACAGAAAAAGCAAAACTAAGTTATCAGAAATCAATAAAAGGTAAACAGGAGAATAAGAGTTATATATGATAACTTTGGATGAATTGATGCACGTAAGTTATACGGTGGGCATTTATCAGCGATACAAAACTATTATTAAATTAGAATGGGAAGATTTGGATAAAAGGGGGAAATTATTTAAAATAAAAGAAAATACTTGGCTTGTTTTAATAATAAATAAAATAACTAGTCCCCACCCCAAATAAAGAGAGGAGAAATTAGATACCAGCGGCCAGTGTGGGTTGCCGTCCATTTTGCCCAATACTTCTTCAAAAATTCCTTCTCAACATTTTTCAGTGGGCTTGGAATCGCATTTCCAGCAGCATAGCCCTGGGGATACCATCATATATGAAGCAGAGAATTTTCCTCTATTAATTCATAGAATATGACAAAAAGACTAAACATTTGATAAGAGAGCACTTAATTCCCTGATTTCTCATGAAAGTGACATCTTTCTGCATGGAAATTATATGGAGGCTAGGACAAGTATGACAGACCTACATGACCATACCTCTAAAGAACACCGGACATCTTCCACTGTGGGCCATATAATTAGTGGGTCCCCAAGTCCAAGAGGTTTCTTATCTTCTGAAGAACCTGCAGACATTGAGGCTGCAAGCTCGGCCATCCATTTCTCATCTAATGAACCAAGGGAGGAGAACTGCTTGGGCCAAACAGGGAAAGAATATATAATGAAGAATTTATGTTCCATCGGAATGATAAGGCGGTAAAAGATATTCATCTTGCTTCCTCCCCTACTACTAGGAAAAACAAACCCTAAGCCAGCAGGGAATTCTATTATAGTCCTGGAGAAAGATATTTTAGACAAGCTGACAGTCAATCATAATCATTTGATTATCGAAAGCATCAAGACATCAAATGCGTAACATCAACAAAAGAAAAATCTTTTTACAGTCCAATTCATGACTTGTTTCTCTCCTTGCAATGTAAGGGGATTACAGTTCAACCATATCATTGTTTATATGTATTCCATTCTACTCAGGTGCCATTTCACTATGAACCATGAGCTAGATAATGCAAAAAATAAGCAGATATCACCTACGGGATTATTCTGACCTGATAGACTAGAGGAGCCTTTTGAAACTCTTTATCAAATGTATACTCTTGAAGCACGCTTCTCAGTTTCATGTGACCCCACTTCTTCAAGCTGGGACCCTTGTGGTAACCTGGTACTGATGCAATTAACCTGACCTACAATTATTTCAGCCAAAAAGAAGATTATTGACTTCTTAAAATATCTCAAAAAGACCAATTACAGAACAACTGAATTTTGTTGTACGGGAGAAGAAACCATACAACAGCATCTCTGTAATCGAACTTCCTGAAGAAAGCTGAGTTGATTGAAAATTCCCCAACAGATGGTACTTTGACATTAAACTCAGGCAACTTGATCATGCAAAAATGAAATGGAAAAAAATGAGATTAAAGAATGAATGTTATATTATATTCTCAGATGGAGGCCATCAATCCATCACCAGAGGGTAATTCCACTTTATTTTATCAATCTATACCTTCAGTGCAGCAAGATAGTCAACCAAATCATCTTCAAATTCACCTCCTTTCTTTGGACTAGTCTGATCTTTCCAGGGAAAGTCTTGCATCCACAATCCTTGGCTTTTATTGTTCCAGTCAACGTATATCAAATTTGCCGTGTGCACAATAACACGAATTCCACTAGGATAGATGAGAAGCATGGCCTTTGAATGGTGTGTTCCATACGAGATGGGCAGTGGAGGTTTGTGTAGAATCCAGTTCGCAGGCTTTCTTTTCTAAGGCAAGAACGAGGACTAGGCAAGTAAAATCTCTATACATCTCAATTAAATCTTTAAAATGAAATACAAACTGATGACTATGCTGTCTTGGAAAACCTTCATATGATCAAGAGTCACATCACCCTCCCCGTGAACAACAAGTACATGAGGGACTTTTGCAAGAGCAGGACATGCTACATCAGAAAAGGTTGAGAGCAAAAAAGATATATGTTAGAAACCCGGAGAGAGAGAAACTCATGAAGACTGTTTCTAGAAGAAATCTTTCTACAACAAGGTAATTCCAACTGTTGGTTCTTGTGGAACCCATGGGAAAAAATATGGAACCTAGAACAATCAACAGATGCAGATTAACCATGTTTAAGGAATATATTCCTTGAAGGAGAGCCACAAAATTAAGATAGTGATACAATTCCAAAAGACAGCCTTCACGTCCACTCAAATCAGTTACGAACAAGTCGTGTAATGATCAGAAATCAGAGGGACTAGCCTTTTGGCCATGACAAAGACAAGTTTTTTGAGCACATGCTCATATCATTTACAGCTAGGAGAGGCAAATGAAGGTAGATATAACATTTCCCTTATTTGGTGAAAGGCTGATACTGTATTTTTGAAAATTGTATGTAAAAATAATATTTTATTCTTAGGAACTTACCATGCATCAACCAGTCAATGTCCACCATGTAGTTTGAAAGAATAGCGACAGCAATATCCCCCTGCAGGTGGAAATGTGATCAGATGAGGTATCAACTTTTGTGTAAGTATGCAAATAACTCTTCAAAATATCTTCACTAAACATATCAGGAAGAAAAGAAGTAGAGGAAAATGTCATCAACTACTGCTGCACATAAACATTTGGCTTTTACAGGATTGTTCACTCTAAACTGCAAACTGAAAACAGAATTGAGAGGACAAGAATGAGAAGCATTAAAGGACATTCTAGTTGATCCCTTACCTGTAAAACATCATCTATAGAAACTGCAGAGGTATTTGCCCATGCAGGAAGGCCTTGAACGTGTAAAAGCCGAAAAGTATGCGGTAACTTCTCTTTAGGAATATTGAAGTAACGAACAGCCTCCACATCATTGACTTCCATTTTAGCCTTTACACACATATAAGGCTCTAAGATCAGAAATATCCCTCAAAAGGACAGAAGTAGATCTGCTTTGTTTTGAGGAATGACCCTAATTGTTTGCTTGCATGAAATATGCATACAAGTTCCATCCTCTTTGCAACTTCCCCGGAATGCAAGGAAAAATTCCGTACTTCCATTAAAGAACTCTACCCCATTAAGCGGAATGTGACGCTTTAAAGTCTTTTTTATTTTTTTTAAGGTGTCTTGTATGGAAAAAGGAATGACTAGAGAAGTTCTCCACAACACTACACACATCTAGCAAAGTTTCTGAAAACTCTGCAAACAATTGTAGCATTTCATTTGAAAGTCACGCTTGAGTAGTAATCTTTCATCACATCACAATCATCACCGTTAGAAATCAAGTCATAGTACATCAGGAAAACAAGAGCTGGTCACAATAACTGGTGCAGTAAGGGGCAAAAGAGGATGAAGTGGGAAATCTGGCACCAAATATATATTAAAATATCGAGACAGGCAAACAAGGTTGAAGGAGAATGCAACAGAATCAATACCTGAGAGGCCCGACCAGCATGCTGATCTTGGGGTTCTTCTCGGGCTCTTTTCCGACTAGAGTCTCCTGAACACTCAGTTTTACCCCTACACACCTCTTCATACCTGAAGAAGTGATGGCCAGGAATCAACTCTATGACACACCCGGTTCTAAGTTCTGCCTTTTCTTCACTACTAATCTTCTTCCTTTCTTTTCCTGTATTAATTACCACCGGGTTCGAGCCTTCCTACAATTCCACACACTTCACAGCATCAGACGGTAAAAGCAAACTTCAGGGGTTCTTTGTTTAGAGCACTGCTCAATTTCTTCCTGTTTCTCACATCAAAATTGGATTCTGAAGTCCTCTTGCATTATCTCCAGCTAACTTGATAGGAAAAGGGTAATGTGAAGAGGAAAACGGAATGGTAAACTAAGCAAATCTTAACTACAACTGAACTGGCCACATAAAGGAGCCCATTTTGTTTTAAACTAAGCAAATCTTCTCTACAACTGAACTGGCCACGTAAAGGAGAGTATTTGTTTTTAAACTAAGCAAATCTTCTCTACAACTGAACTGGCCACATAAAGGAGACTATTTTCCAATGAAACGTAAGAGTATGATTTATTTGAGTTAAGGCAGGGTACTACCACACACAAGGAAGCAGAGCCATTGGGCAACGCCGTCAAAGTGATATGCTTGCGACTGAGCCTCTTGTCCGGTAAGGGAAGAACATTGCGTCCGATCAAGTTGGGGCCTTCGTAGATGGGGACTCTAGGGATTGCAGAGTTCTCCTCTAGGGTTTCCGTGAGTGGAATCAGAGACCCAATCTTCTCCGCCATTTCCAAGAAACGAAGCGTGTCATTGGGGCTCTTGAAGAACGCAATGAAAAGAGTTTGCTTGAATGGTGTCGGACTTTAGAGCCGTTTACCTGAGAGAGAGCCATCTTCGGGGGATTCAATGCAAACACAGAAGATTCTCGTGGGCTGTGGTAGCGACGAGACAAAAGGAGGAAGGAGAGCACTTCATGTCCCGGGGAGGAGAGCGAAGGCGATGGTCGGAGTGCTCTCCACTGCGGCCGAGCGCTGAGGGAGACTGGGAGCCGACACTGTCAGAAGCAGCTGACACGTCGGCAGAATATTTCTTGATACATTTCTCAAATGTATACCAATGATGTAAAATTCATTTGTAAATTTTGCATGAATTAACCTCTGTTGATTAAAATAGTAACATATATATTTAATTACACCAACATAGGTTGGTTCCAGGGATAAAATACTAATTTTTTTAAATAAAAGTCTCATGTTCGAGTTTTTTGTAAATAAAGAATGATTAGTTGTAGTCCAAATGACTTCTAAATACTAGTGTGTATATCCAAAAAATATATATACTTAAATATTATAATTTCACTTGATTTTATCTATTTTTTATTAATTACTATATTTCATATCCTGAATTCTTTTTACTACTATGGATTTTTACCCCTCAACAGATTTTCTATGTCTGTTTTTAAAGAAAAACAGAGTAGACATTCACTTGTGCTATACATGAATTTTATTATTTAAAAAAATGATAAAATAAATAAGTATACAAATGATTAAATATAATTTTTATTATAATTAATGTTTAGATTGTGTGATTCTTTGTTAAATTAACTATGAAAATGAAGTAATAATTTTAAGAAAAATATAGGGATTTCATATATAATAAATCTAGTAAAGAGTTACTTGCAAAAAAATCTATTTAAAATAAGAGAAAATAATGGTGAAGACATCAACATTTTCAGATATTTTCATATATTAATATAAATACGAGTAAATTTTCGTCTCTAATATTCTGTGATGCATTTTTTTTCTAATCTAGTTCTATCATTAATATCGTTTTTAATATTTAAAAAATTTAACAATTTAGTCCTTTACCATCATTTTCATCCATAATATTTTATACAATTATTATTTGTATCCCTCATGTAAGGGACTAAATTATAAGATTTTTTATTATTAAGGACAAAAATAATTAAGACTGGAAATACGTGTTGTGTCGTATTTACACATGTTGTGTCTAAACAGATTCGTCTTAAAAGTATCTCAACCCGTATAAGACTCATTTAATAAATGGTTTGGAAACTTCAAATACGAACACGACTCATTTCAAATTGGTTGATACGACATGTTTAACTCATATAACTAAATGTATGTGGTGTAATTATAATTTGAGCTTAATATATTTAAATGTGCTAATGAGTTTGACCCATAGAGACATAATTAAATGAGTTTAATCTTGTCAGATAGGGTTACGTGGATTTAACCCGATTTACTCATCTATGTAAACAGGTTACATGGGTCAACTCGTTTAGGGTTAACCAGAAACCGGTTAACTCCATGTAGTGTCGTGTCGTGTCGTGTTGGGTTATCGTATCGTGTAAAAACTTATCAGGCCTAAAAATTATGGTAAAGGACTTAATTTTTAGGATTTATTAAATATTAAAGACAATATTGATGATAAAATAAGATCATGGACAAAAATGACTGTTGCGAGAAACATTAAAGGAGAAAATGATCGGTTGCTCGATAGTTATGGATAAATTAGTAGCTTCTCCGATGTGCACGGAATTATTAATTATATGGTTGATTACAAATTTATGTTATTTTTATTTTGTAATAATAGTATTTTATACGGTTTTACAATTAAATATTAACTTTTTTATAATATGACTGAATTTTATAGAATATGTGATCAACAAATAAAAATAAAAATATAGAATAAGAATAAGAAAATTAATAGTTATAATCTTAATACTTATTTTACGAATTCAGCTCATTTTTATTTTTACATTCGTTGAAAATGGTTAGTTGAGAATATTTTAAGAGATCAAAAGTGAAATAAATTATCTGACTTGATACCATAAAAGCAACTGCATGAAAGAAGATTTGTCCCCGATAGAATAGAGGGCTGAGTGTTCATGACTAAGTCATAATAATGTATAGTTGAATGTCTTTACAAATTCGGATTTCTCACTTTTGCTGAGTTCTTAAACTTTTCTGCAATTACGCCATTCATAAAGATCTAAGAGCTTCAACTGGAAGACACCAGACACCATCAACATATTCTTCTTCGCATAAAAACTTTAACAGTAATCCGTAATTTTTTTTTGAAATGTTAAAGTAAATTGTATAGAAAATCAATTATACAAAGTTCATAGGATTAAATAAGGCCGCCCAACTGCAGAAGGAAAGCAAAAGAACAATACATGGAGCAAGACCATATCAACCGTCTTATAAAAGAGTCAGGTTTCTTTCCCTTCCAAGTGACAGCAATAGCAAGTCCCTTCGACCACGAATGAACCAATTGGTGGGAGATTAGGATCAACAACTCCCCGGAGAAGATGCGGTATGAATCCAGACTTGTCCATCTGCTTTTGTTTTTTCTTCTTGCCCGTTGTCCCTCCACCTTGCTCAAGCACCAAAGCTCGTAGTCTATTCTTGTAAGCAGGTGTCCTCTTGACCATTGCTGCAGCCTGTAAGGAACAAGAAGCTTTACTAGTCTCTTAAGTCTCAATTACAGCTAAAATATGAAATGCACAAGGAAATACAGGTAAACAAAATCGCCTCTTACAATGCTTTAATGTTGCGTGGCAACATACATAAACTACACTGCAAGAGAATATTGATGAACAAAACATTGGAACTACTTCAATACCTGGTTTTACCTTGAATGTCGATTTCGATGTCAAAATCAGGAGAGAATGAGAAGCGGGCCAACGAGAACTGCTTGTGGATCCTACATGTATGAAAAGGTGAACCGTAAGAAAGATTTACCTTGAAAGGGAAAAAGCACAGGATCTTTTGTTAGTTCAAGAGTGTCCTTACTGTTTTATGGCCATAATACGTACGCCTGAGAGTACCTAGCTGTACTGTAAAACTCCTACGAAAAAGGATAGCACAATTAGGTTCATTAGTGCATCACACACTACATAAACCGGTCATGCGTTCAAGCTCATAAGATGCATTACAATAACGGACCCTTAACTTGAGAAGGTCCGATCTGGTCTCTCAGCTCTGATAGCTATACTTGTGTACCAGGTCCGGTGGTGTCTTTGCCGGTCACAGAGCCTTCTCTTCCCCCACACTGTTCAGCTTTTCAAAGTCCCAGACTTCCGGGTTTCAGAGCTTTGAAATTACCAAACCAACCCCCCTTCGACCATTGAAAGTCAATGTCTCTGTTGATTGGGCCTTTATAAAAAATAGGCTGGGCTCTTTTTGGCCCTCGAGGCTGCTTATTTGAACTGGCAGTCTCAGCCCACAAAAGTCTGCTGCGTCCATGGCTGTGCATAAAAACCACCAAACCGAGCCGAACCGCCGAACAAAAAACAACCGAACCATTTAAACCTGTTTGTTAATGGTTCAATTTTATGCTAAAAAGATGTTCGGTTAATTACTTAATACTTAGTGAGGATAATTGCGGTTAACTGAACCAAATCGAACCGTCTCTAACTTAAAATTAAATAGAATAAAAAATATCTCCGAACATAAATTTTATGTATAGTATGTGTAAATTTTTTCCTAACACGTGTATATGTCGCTTGATTTCTGATTGAATCAGTAGTACAGCTGGGCTTTTGATGGAGAGAGTCTTATGTGTAACCACTCTATCGCGTAACAGTGCTTACGTGGTATCACAAATCGATAATATTCAACTATTTGAAGATTTTTTTGTAAGATCCAAAAAATTAACTTCAGAAATAATTGAATCTTATTATTTGTGATATCACACATATATTGTATCACGTAATACACTCGTTACATATAATAATTTCTCCTTCGAGTGGCCCACAAACTTGCCCTAGTATATTAGGAACATTTAATTTACATCTAAAGGGAAGATCGAGAAAACTCCCTCGAAGAAATTAAAATAAAGAACGGAAGATAAATTAAACAACTCATGAATTGTTATGGAAGCCGGGTCCCTGTGTATTCCACGTGCTCATTTGCACATACCTCATATATACATGTATGCATATACACGCACATATATATATATATATATATATTTATATATTTATATCGCTACGTCTTAAGTGCCAAAGGTCGTGACAAGTTCGTGTTTAATCTCGATAGTTCGTAATTTAATCTCCAGGTCCTTTCTTACTATGAAAAATAAATCATATTCCGTAGGGATTAATCGGACGAAATCTAGATATCCATCGATATAAAAAAAAGTTAAGTAGAAATGATTATGTATTTAATCTTGCATTCGGGGCATCCGTCGTGCAATTGCCGCGACAACTGATTTCATCATAATGACAGCTAATAGGGGGCTAATAATTCCAATTGTTTTTATCTGTATCAACTTATAGAAAAAAATTTAATGGAGCATCACTACTTCAGGTTTGAACCGAGTTGACTGACTGTAAAAAAAGATACTCTTTTATTGAATTTTCTACGTTTATAAGATTTGAACTTGAAATCTTATATAAGAGAGAGATCCGCCGACCATCTCAGCCAGCACATGGTTATATTATTTTCAAATTTTTATATTGATTTAATTCATTTTTCTAAAAAAATCCCTTTAAATTTCCTATATCTAACTGCATTGTTTGGTTAATGTGGTTTGAAATCTCTTTTCCTTAAACAAATCTCCGGTTCAAGTATTATGAAAGAAGAAAAATTCATGACATGAAAGCTATACCTCGTTTGGTTGGATGAGAATAGAATTGGATCGATGGTCCCCATGGATTTGAATGGAATGTGATGGAATCTAAAAGGAATGACCAATGTTATTACGTTGTTCGGTGCCATCTTTCACACTACAGAAATGGAATTAGACATAAAAATTCGTTTTACCTATTATACTCAAGAATTATTTATATATTGAAATCTAACCATGGTCAATGATTTGGGTTATGACCTTTGGGTAGTCGTCGGGAGAGCTCAAAGATGGCAATGTCGAATGATGCTACTGTCGCTATGACAAAGGCTCGGGTAAAGGAAATGGATCTACTCAGCGACAGAGAAGAAATTAGGTTTTGATAATTTTACAATATAACTAAAAAGTTAAAAGATAAAATTGACAACTCTCAAAGTTAATTTAAAAAATGGACTCAAGAAAACACTATTCCTTTGTTTATTAAAGAAAATAAATTTTGAAAGTTTGTATTAAAAAGATTATTTGAGCCTATTTTTCTGTAATCAAATAAGAGGAATGGAATGGAGACAAGAATGATGTTTCCGACTCAATTTCATATTCTCTCCTACCAAACAAGGCATTCGTGAGTTGATAAGAGTCGAACCCGATTTACATTCAACCACACATTTGGCTAAGGCTATGTACCTTCATGGTGAATATTTTAACCTAATTTTTGTCCTCTTAAGAGATATATCCCATAAAATTGGAACAATACAAAAAGATCTCCATCCACTCATTTTCACTGTCAACCACATAAGTGATATCAGTTCATTTGAGGGAGAAGGCATCTTGACAATCGGAAAAAGGACACCCAAGTGGAGAAACGCATGACACAGCATCGTGTCCTCGATCATTCAAGCACTGCACATGCACACGTTCATGCTCCCATAACTTCTTCTTCTTCCTCCTTCTTCTTTTCTTCAATGGCCTCTCTCATGGTCATAGAGGATGTTGTTCAAAAGGGCTAAAATTAATTGAAGTTGATGGATTGAAACCCTTTTCTCCTTAGACACGCATGTGACATTCGATGGTGCCACGTACGAGCCGACATGGGCGCAGAGTCTACAGCTCTGCCATGTTGGTGGCATCTCTCTTGCCTGGCCCAGGCACCCAATCATGTGCCTTGTCTCTCTCTCACACACAACATTCATCAATTCAATTCGTTTCAATTCCAAAAGTCTAATTGAAAAGGCTTCAATTGGTGCATGTTCTTCCAAGTCTCTCCCCTTTGGAGCATAGAGTCTTTCATTTGGTTCTCCTTCTTCCAAGTCTCCCGTTTTCTTATCTCTTTTCCTCTTTAATGCCTTCGTCGACCAACCACAAATGGGAAAAAAGAAACACACCCCTTATTACAATATAATAAGAAGCAATATCTATGTAAAAATATTACAACGTGACAATATTTACGTAATATAATATCATCACTTAATAAAATTAAGATATTTTTAACATTTTTATTAAACCCTAAAAGACCCTAGAAAATATCTTGATTGTTTTGTTGGTGTGTCACCACGTAAGAGGGCGCTTGGTTGGCCCAATATAATATCATATTAAAGTGTGCTTTGCATTGTAAGTTGCAACATTTGTCTATAAAATTCATTGAAATATAATACTACAAAGAGCTAAAACTTTACTGTGAAGTTGATAAAATTCTTACATTCAAGATACGTGGCCACTCCCAAGTTATATCAACTCCACAACTAGTTAATGATACTTACCAAATTTTACAATAAATAAATCATTTTCGTCAAACTTTTCTCATAATCTCAATACTTTATGTTATCTAAAATTACTCTAAGGAACGGGTCTTAATTTTAATGGCACAAGATTCTTCTTCACAACATAAAACTTAGATGTTTAATCCTCACCATAGGAGTTACGTGTATATTTTATTTCCCTTTATTTTCTATTCTTGTACCATATTTAAAAGTCTCCTTTATCATCAAAAAGAGAATAATCCAACCTAACACCCTCTATCCTTTTTTGGTTATAAACTAGCTTGTCCTCAGAAATTTAACGAAACTAACTAATTTAGGATCGAGCTGAGCTGGCCATGAAGGGGCAATGGTTTGAGCATAGTTATATATTTTCTCAATTTATAATATTCGAATTCAAGACTTGACAAATAAAATATGTTGAACAACTTCAACCAACTCATATTCATTACCCACAGAAAACTCATCTTCCACCCGGCAGTCAATTGAATTTTAACTACTAGAGAAAAACACTTGAAGTGTTATTTGGTACAATAGAGAGAAAAGAGTTTAACATAGTAAAAATTTAATAATGTTGTTGCGAGCAATTACTGTATTGCCTGTGTTAATTTTGAAAATAAGAAGAAATTGATTTGATACAAATTTGATAAAAGAGGAGGAATGAATACTCACAATTTCATGAAAGAATGATAACTACATTAATCTCAACAAAAATTTCATTTTAATGGAACGTGCATATCGATTTTCAAATTTCAATAATAGAATTACGTAAAAACCGGTAAAATACCCATTCAATTTCATTCGACCTCATTCATGTCTATTATATGGGCATCGTCTGCTTCTTCACGTACAAATAGTAAAAGAGTTAACATAAGGTAGCGTGAACAAATAACGTAGAAAGACCATCCAACTTGGTTACAAATACACACACCCACACACACAAAGAGCATCTCAAAAAGGAAAAATATATGTATGTATAAGTTCACACACACATACATACATACATACATATATACATACACATGGATCTAGAAGGTAGTTTTGATTTTTTTTTATCTACCAAGACTACCATCAACCAAAATTATTTAAAAAATTAATTAATTATATACGAGTTTTAATATCATAATTAATTATATATATGTTCCAATATTGTTTCACACACGCACTCCCCACTTAGAGCATTTGTTTATCCTTCCCAGCCATATTTTTCATTTCAATTTATTTCTTAAAATAAAAATGACATAAAAGCTTATACATATTTACTGCGCCTGTAGTACTTTACGTTGCTCATCGTGTATTGCACAGGTCAATGTCGTGTGTGTGTGTTTATGAGTGCTACACGTAGCAGCCCAGTTTCTTTTTGTGAGATTCAAATTGCTGCTTGAATCTAATCTCAATGAGGAGAAAGTCTTCTATGTAATGTTGTCATCTCAAAACAATATTTATATGGTGCAATCAACCATTTTCTTCTATCATTATTTATCTTTCTTTATTCTAATGTGCTCCATTTAGTATTCAAGAGTCTCCTAGGTCAAATTGACTAATCTATATTCGAGTCGGTTTTCCCTTGAAGGGTTTAATCAGCTTTCAGTTAAGAATTTTTTATATTTGTAAAATTCAAATACAAGGCTGTATTTAAAGAAATATGGAGTGTAAAATTATCTCAATTAATTCAGGATGGTTTTCAGAATTTTATGTTTGTACTACTTAGCTGGTGGATTACTTAGCTGGCGGATTGAACAGCTTTGGCAGCCAATCTTTATCTTCATTAGTTTGTATCACTGTTGGAGATAATTTTGAGATAATAATGTCAGAATTGATAAACTTTCCAACAAGGAAAATAAATGAATTCTCTACCAGCATGGATTTTTAAACATAATTCCAATTATTTTTTTAAGTAAATTTTGAATTTGAGTGTTATAATTTAATAAGATTTGAGAATTTTATCAATTGATGAATCAATTTGACTTAAACCTGAAGCAATTACGAGTTATTGAATTTTAGAACATCGGATGGATGGTACTTTTTTCTGACAAGGTAAGTTTTGTCTTTGATACCCCCCTGGGAAGCGTGGTCGTCTATTAGTCATAGCTTCATTATCAGCTCGTCATTGATCATTAGGAATTGCCGACGGTCCCAATGATATGATTTAATTGGCGTGCTCTTCTTCATCTTTTCCACAAAAATATCTCTGTCCTCCAATCTTGCCGGACTTCTGTCTCTCTCTCTCTAGCTTTCTTTCTATGATTTTTTTTTACGGTTATAAAAGAGATACGTAAAGCAGTGAAATAAGGAGAAAGATGGCTTGATATAGTGTTTCTATCATCGATTTGGGCCCACGAGGTCCTGCTTTGATTCTCACAAGTAGGACTTCCTGCGTCACTTCATTCCACATTCATTTTATCTCATTCTAAACTTATGTGCCTCATTTATACATTAAAAAAAAGAAATAAAAAGGTGGTCTGCTGATACAAGCTCACTTCTATATAATTTGATGAATTCAGGAATGCAGGAACATTTGTTAGGACACTGATTTTTAGAGGACCTAAGCTTAGAGGATACAACTTATGTGAACTATATTAACCCTTTAGTGGTGTGATTACTTGTAACTGGCTAGGGGCCAGTGCTTTCGCTAGTTATTCGGTTCGTCCAATATGTTCACAGTCCAATATGAACATCTAAATATGTTGTAACGGGGTGGTAAGATTGTCATTGTTGTTTTTCTGCTTCCAGTGATTAAAAATGTAGCAATACTAATGAGAATCGAACCAATAATATCTTACTTTCAAGCCAAGAACTGTAATGATCGTAATAAGTCTCATATTCTCTCTCTAGCCATGCCTCTTCTTCTATTTAAAGAAGTGAAGATTCCTCCTCTTTAACTAGGGCAAGAATTCAAAGTCTCTTCCTCTACCTTTCGTCCTCCTTCGAGGACTGAAAGCTACAAGCAGAGAAGTTAACATCGCCGTGCATCCCCAATCAAGTAGCAGTCCTTTTCTTTCCTTTTCTCCATCTCGCTCATTCGATTATCTTGAGAAGATCAATCACAATCTATGTTCACTCTAACCTTATACTAGGGTTTTTCTTCCTTTCATAATCGTATCGTTAACCCCACAGAACTTTTAAACTGAGCTACCGCGATTGTTGTAAACGCAGAACTTATTGCAAAGGAGGGACGGAGCACACTGTCGCTGGAACTAGCGCAATGGTGGAAACCATTAACATGTTGGAGACATTGAATCAGGTAACGAATTACACATGGTATTATATGTTGTCGGAAGGATGTTCGGGAAGATCATCGGAGGATTAGACGAAGATTCTTACATTTATTTGGAAACAAGTAAACCGAAAAAACTACGATCAAACGTTGAATCCCTTTGAAGCAAACCTTCACATAGTTATAAAGTACATGGATAATAATCTGCCTGTGAAGTCCTAATTAAACATAATTAATTAATTAATTAATATAATTCCACTACCATGGCCGATACTGGGATTCTCAAACGACGTGCTTTCGTTGTTGTACCAGTAACGTGCCTAGTGTGGCGTACGACCCTTAAAAGTGCATAAACCTTTCAATTAAACAAACATTTTCTAAGTGGAAATACTTATTCTTCATACTTTATCATAGGGTCCATAAATGAATATTTATTTAGACGTCCATCTCTTTCCCAGGTTATGTATATATAATAATAAATTCCACACACAATATAATTTTTTAGGTATTATAGCTATCTGATATCCAGAAACTGAATTGTGTTACGTGTAATTCAAATTGGAGCTTGGTCGGTTAATTAAGAGGATGAATTTTTTTTCAATATAAATTTTCTTTATTTATAAAATTTAAATATGAAATCCTACTTAAGAAAAAGATTTCTTTTTATCTAGTTTAGATAATGATAACACCACCCTGTACTTTGAAAATAGGGTAACGGGAACTCACATTCAAAGATTGTAACATCCAATATAAGTTTCTAAATGAACATTTTAGATGTATCTTGTATGGAATATGATGTCTTTAGATGCTTATGTTATTTAATACTAAGTTGGTAAGAGTGATTTGACCAATATAGGGTGATGCATATCGAGAAAAAACTTGCCTATTTATTCATTTTTTTGTTATTATGGGACATTCGAATTTTATTTGACTAATCTCTACTGCATCATCCGCACGCCTACAAAAACGCATAGGGCAAGGTAATCTTAGATGTGCAGGTTGATTCAAAGAGATTTGACCTTGGATGGGAAGGATACTCAAGTTTCTCCTAACTACCAGCCCAACCCCTTGGGATTATGGTATTCAATGTCAATCTAGAGGCTCGTACAAGACCATATATTGTTAGTTCAAATTGTTCAACGTCTCTTTCAAAAGTGTAGTACATGGTTCCAGTCTTATAGATGGAGAAATTTTATAACGAGAGGACTTTGCCCTTTATATCAACTAGACTCGAACATGAATTAGTTAGTGGTACAAAAATTCTATTTCTTATTTATAAAATTTGACAGATAATGTTTCACGGAACTAAGATGACTTCGCCAATTAGCGCTATAGAAGCTCCGTGAAATGTACGCCATCGACTTCAAATTATTAGTTACCAAATAAAGGAGTTTGGTATAGTAGATTTATCGCCTATTTGAATTCAAAAATTCATGATTTAATTCTCATCAGTTAAATTTCGCGTGTCTCTCTATCTCTTACTTCTTCCTGCTCTTGTCCCATAGACCTCTTTTGCAGTAAAAAGGCTAATTAGTGTAATAAATCAGAAAATTACAGCATGCGTCTAGAAAAAGGTTAAGACGGAATGATCAAATTTTGAATGTCGGCATTTCCAGTAAGCCAATGACGAAAACCATAGATTAGTACTTAATTACAACGTGGAAGAAAACGAATGAGTCCGATCATCATTTCAATAAGACTTAAGACACCGAGGGTTCGACTTTGAGTAAACCTGCTTGATATGACCTCTTTGGACATAGGAAGTCTTTTATTTTTTTATAAGTAAATATTTCATTGATGTGATGAATATACATCAATTTACAAAGAGCCTCATAGATTAAGAGATGTTAAGGAGCTGTGTGCTATTCTATACTCTAATGTGAGTAGAGTGGGTCCTTTAAATCGAACTAATTCAAGATTATGCATACAATTTGGCCTTCTATTGTGTAATTGTTTGAAGGACTCTCTTGTTTCTTTCAAAACAAATGGTATAGATGTAAATGTTCCAAAGAAGATGATAAAGAACCGAGTCCAGGGATTCCCTTCCAAGACATAGCCACCTCTAGTTCTACAACCCAACCTCTTGAATTCCGAGATAGTTCATTTTGTGTAAAAGATCAGCCCATATAGTAGTAGTAACTATGTAGAGAAGAAAATATGTGATCTTGTCTCATTATTCTCTACACAAAATACACATAGCTTGTTCGGGATATTTGCCCCCATAGACACTGGACTTGGTAGATAGAGTTTGTCTAAGATCACTAACCAAGGCATCGAGGAGAACTTCGGTATTCGGTATGTGTCCCTAAAACCAGATTACATGATGCCATTGTACCCGATTCCTTACTGACCTTAAGTCCTTATAAAGAAAGTCTTTTTTCTTTTAAATTAAAATTTCCGTTGTTCTAGATAAACCAATTTCTCAACCTCTATTCATTGTTGGATGAGCAAGTGAACACGATACGAAATAAGGTAAGTAGGGTATTGGACCTAATCCGTGAAGGGATCCATTGAGGGACAATTGCGAATTTATGATTAGAAGAATTGTCACTCTTTAATATAATCTGATTTGAATTTGAATTAATTAAAATTTATTGAACATTTAAATATCGGGTACTATATGCAAAAAAGAATATTTCATGGCAAAAAGGAAAAAGGAAATTGTCAGTTGGTCTTTAAATAACAATTAGGCAAGCAAATCGTCTCTGGCCGTCAATTTTTCTATGGGACCATGTTCTATCTTTGCCTTTGCTTTTGTTTTGAAATGATTTGACAATTTAGATCGGCTATTTTATTTATTTATTTATTTATTTTTGTAAATTATGTCTAAGCATTTTCCTCGATCTACACCACTTATATTCAAAAATCCCACAAGTATTTGACTGATCCTGTTCGAGTTGGGTCGGCACCTTAAGGGTTAAAGTTCCCGTGACATGAGTTATATCAATTTACAATTACTCAAACCGAGACATTTGTTTAAGGGAATTAAGCTCAGAACTACCTGAGTCAACTCATAATTGATCTATCTAAATATATTTTGCTGTTAAATTTTAGTGAATATAAGTTTAATAATTCTCACCCAAAATATTAATTAACAAATATCTATAGAAAAGAAAATTACTGAATATGATACGGTTAAAATTGCTTTGAAACAGCTAAAATTTATCGATTTTTAAATATCAAATAATATATCTAAGAAAGAATATGATTGAGACTGAGAGGTCAAAGTCCCACAAGAATTTATTAATGACATGTAGGAGTGGAACTTTTATAATCATTAATCATTTTCTTTTGCTACTTTTTGGTCTATTTTATTGAAAATTAATGAAATATAATATATTTCCTTGATCATTTATGGAGTACCCTTTCCAAGTCTTCCTATCTTTTTTTTCGATCTGACCAACTTGTATCCAAAAATTCGATGGGTTTTAACTAATCAAATTCGAGTCGAGAAGGTCCGCTAAAACGTAAAACTCTTCCAAATTGAATCTTTTTTGGGTCTTTGGTACTGATATTTAGAAGTTTAACAGGGCATAACTAATTCAGTTGGAGTCGAAAAAGCTCTTCCAAAAGGTTAATTTTTCCCTTTCACAAGATTCAAATCGAAAACCGTATTTAAAAGAAAAAAAAAATCTTACCACCTCAATCAATTCATTATAGTATTCTTCTATCTTTTGGGTTGATAAGCACATGGATTGTACATGGAGGTGAAATAATGAAAATGTACTTAGAAAAAATTAAAATCATTTAACATTAATATAGTTTAATTGCTATGTATGTGCCAATATTCCTTTGGAGTTATTTAAGTTAAATGATAACTAGTTTTTTTTTTTTCTATAAATTAATGCAATATGGGTCTCAATCTTTTAATCAACACAAACAGATTTATTAAACCTAAAATTTGATATTAGTTAAATTTTTAGTTTTCTTGGCACGGACCTTTCAGTATTCAGAAATCTAATAATCAAATTGAGTCAAGTTTAAGATAAATCGACTTATTAAAGAGTAAAATTCTTTAAAAAATCTTAATTTAGTTAGTTCATGTGTACTAGATGGACTCTTTGTTAAACATGTCATCATTATTTTGAATCATATTGTGCGCGTTAGAAAATCAAAATTGGATAATTAAGTAAGCCATGATCCCAACAATGATTGGGACGGGCTCTATGGAATTGGAGAAGAGGACCATCCAATGATTTTTATCTGACATATAATTGATTTTTAATAAGGAAAAAAAAAACAAGATTGGGCAAATCTACCAACACACAATGGCCTCTCAAGTCTTGAGCATGAATTATTCCACCGTGTCGGACCTACTCAAATCAATGAAATCACATTGAACTGATAGATGTCGTGTAATGTCGTCTTCATTTCTTTTCTTTTTTTCTTTTTCTCCCTTCAGTCGACAAATGATAATGACATTTTAAAAAATGACTTAAATTGAGGTCTGTGCATGCACTTGCACACTTTTATTTCGGTATACAAAGAGACACATAAGTTTAGAGGGGTAGAAGGAAGATGAGATAAACGGATCACGGGGAGTTTTATGGTGAGATCAAATTCAAGACTTTTAAGTCACGAAATGAAAGTCGTACTAACTGTACCAAGCTCTCTCTCTCTCACCCGCACACTCACTCTATACTATTCGTATTAATTGTAAAGAAAATTCTTGTATTAATTGGGACAGGAGAAAAGGGAGATTAAAGGGTTACCAAAATCATATCTGTGAAAACTTAATTGAGAATCTCTGTGTCTCAAGTTAGAGCAAGTCTTTTATGAAATAGTATTACTAGGTAGCAGTGCTTATGTGGTAACACTGGCCAATCAGAATCAGTTAATTTTGTAATTCAAGTTGTGGGTGAAACTACTACATTGAATCAATTTTCTATATGCATTGTTTTTTCATGTATTATATCTTGAATGTATCCACAAGGTCAATGAACTTTGACTAATTCATATTTAAGTCCGATCGGTCCAATAAAGGTAAAAATCTTCAAATCATGATATTTTTTAATTTACAATATTCGAATTTAAGATTTTATTTAAGATAGATATCAAATTATTTCAACTAATCAATATCGATACGGTTGATTAGTTTTTTAATTCTTGCATCCCCGACAAGAGAAATTGTTGTTTTCCCCCCTAGTTTATTCACTATATGAATCAACAGGCAAAAGGATGTATGACCTTGAGAGCCAAGAAAACCAAAGCTTTATATAGATATCTTCAAAATCTTGGCAAGAGAAGACAAACACAGAACTCTCCTTGTCCTTTTAAGGTCCAAAATGAAAGAGGATGACAGACACATAATGTTTTCATCGACAACGAAGAGAGCGCGAGAGCCGAATAAAAGTCAAACTCGGACTCGATCAGATGTTTTTGTAGTTTCTATGTAACCCTAGAAACCCTAATCAGACTTCCCCTCCCCGTTTCCTTTCATATCCTAGCCACTGGGAATGGACAATTCGGACGTCCCACCATTCCAGGAGACGTACAAGGCCCTTTTCAGCAAGGCTGTGGAAGAATCGGCATCGATCGCCAAGGAGCCGGCAGCTGCCCCGACACTCGAGGAATGTGAGCTCCCATTGATTGATCTGGGCCGGCTGGATAAGTCCCCGGAGGAATCGAGAGATTGCAGGGTGGAGATAGCCCGGGCTTCCCGAGAGTGGGGTTTCTTCCAGGCCGTGAACCACGGGATATCGAGGGAGATATTGGAGAAGATGAGGAGGGAACAGGTGAAGGTGTTTAAGCAGCCGTTCGAGAAGAAGATCACAGAGGACAAGTTTCTGAACTTCTTGTCGGGGAGTTACCGGTGGGGCACTCCGACGGCGACTTGCCTGAGGCAGCTCTCTTGGTCGGAAGCTTTTCATGTGCCGTTGGCCGAAATTTCAGGTTCCGGCGGGTTCAACAGTCTCAGGTTAGCTTCTTCTTCGTCTTCTTCTTCTCTCTCTGTTTCTCTTTTTTTTTTAGGGTAAATATTGTTCCTCTTCTTTTGCCGAAGTAAATATTGTTCCTCTGTTATATGTCGTCCCTAGACATTTCATCTTCTTTCTTTGGTCGATATATATTATATATTCATAAGAGCTGAGCTGCTGAAATTATTTTCCTACGATGAAAATTAATTAAGAATTTTTTTTCTATGCTAATAGAAATTAAGCTATTGTAACGAGAAAAAGACATTGAGAGTCTTATATGTTTATCGATTCCTACATGTGAATTATAAATATTTCATAGTGATAAATCTTGTATTATTTATTGTCCGTATTACAATATCGAATTCTTTCTATCACTTACGTCAGTGTCAGGTTAGCTTAAAGTATTGGTAAATGACGGAAATGATTCGATGTTGTAACGTGGGTAATATATATGACTTGATTTATCACTTTGAAATATTCAAAATTCACTTGTAAAAATTAATAAATATATTGGACTCTCAAAAAATTTCTTCTCTATTGTAACCTACCAAATAAGCTAGCTGCATAGAGGAAATTTATATTGAGAGAATTTTACGTTCTTAATGGACTGACATGGCTCGAGCCTAGAACAGTAAAAGTCTAATAGATTTTTGGATATCAGACAGTATATATTGAAAAAATGAGTCAACTATAGTCTTAAACCGGTTTTAAATCCTAATCATATATTCACCAAAAATTGTCATAATTGAGAAAGGGGTACTCTTCTGATGTGGGATAAGGAGGTTCTAAATTTAATTCTTGCTGGTTTCACCTTCTGCACCATTTTGTTTTCTCTCTGATTGAAAATGTAAATTTATGAATGTAGGTAGTCATCACATATATGTCAATAAAGAATGCACTCTTCAAATATATATCATCAAAGAATGTGAGTTGAATGAGTTTGTTATCACAAGATAATGCTAATACGAGAAGAATGCGAAAATTTTACAGTTCGGTTGTTAGATCGTCGAGTGACCGGAGGAAATGACTATGAGCTGTCGGTCTTTTTCTTTAATTTGAATGATTAAACGTGGATCGTTAAATTAATTTGTTGAACAGTTAAACAGTTTTTCTGCGTAGAAATGAAAAATGTAAGCCTAAAAGGGTTAGAGGAAAAATAGGAAGAAAAAGGGTACGAGAAGTTGTACTGATAAGACCGAACTCACAACTTCTAAATTACAGAACAAGAACGGCATCAATTATATGAAACTCTCTTTCTCAAAAGCTAATATTTAGTAAGAAACATTAGTTTCCACCCAAAGATGGAGAGATCATCCCGAAACGATTTCATTAACAGTAGGATTTTCTATTTTCTTCAATGATCTCAGAGATTTTTTTTGCATCCACATGTTAGTGTACTTTGTACGTATGTTTACTGTATAGAAGAGATTATTTACCCACTTACAGCAGAACCATGTGACGAGGCGGTCTTGTGACAGAAATTCCGGACAGTGACATTAATAATGTGTCCTGTTTCTTTTGGGAAAGAAATGTTGAGCCCATGTACAGTCAAATAATTTTTTTTTCCTTTTGTGGAAGGGACAAAATAATTCTGTAAAAGCACTAATGAAACAGCTATAGTGAAAATATGCTGCTTAACTTAAATTACATCGGTAAATTATTGCTAATTATTTTAATAATTTTAACAATCATTACTAATTAAAATAATTTATTTTTTTATCGTGTTTATGAGAGATGATTTTTTTGGGTATTGACAAGAAATAAAGAAATTCTAAAATGACTTTGCAATTATATAATACTGTGGGATAATGTTTTGAGAATCTTGTGGTCACTTGAGTTACCACGACAGCTAAATTAATAGCCATTGATTCAAATACAAGTGAATCTTTTCGTAGGAGATTGTCAAATAATATAGTCGAGTATAAATTCATATTGTTTTTATTTTATAATAATATTGTTAATATATATACATAGAGAATGTATTAAGTAAAATAAAATTATATATTAGAGATAAATATTAGAGAATAGTTATAATCTTAACGATGATTTTACGGTGTCTCTTGTATTTGTCTTTTTCCATCGTTAAAAATTTAATTATTCGCAGTATTTTTGAAAGTTCAAAGTGAGACTAATTACCTCACTCCTTCCATGTTGTCTATATATATATATATATATATATAAGATGTGATTTTATGATATATTTTGTTTGGTGGGATAAAAATTATAAAAAGATCGGAAAAAAAAATACTCATGCATGCCTTAGATATTGTCAGCCAGCATATGAATTGTACATACATGTCATGCGTACTATCTTCTTTTAAATAAAATTTTGAATTTTTTTGATAATTAAGGTCTCAAATCTTGAATATTATAAATTAAAAAATTCATAATTAAAAGAGTTTTAGTTATTATCTGGTCGTCTCGGCTCGACCGTTCATGGATTATCTTAAATTCATCAGACCTTGAGTATTGTCTGTATATAATAAAGATTACACTGTGACTATATGACATGATTCTTTAGGCCTTGCTTGGCTGTACCTAAAATTATACGCGTTGTAATTCTTAGTTTATCAAACACAACCTTATTAGTTGTCCAGCTATTCACTAAATTAATCTTGATCTTCAGTTATTTCCGTAATAGCTTGTAAACTAGTTTTTCCAGTGCAGTTCGACAATGGAACAGTTCGCGGCGACGGTGTCGGGTCTGGCGAACAGACTGGCCGAGATTCTGGCGGAGAGTCTGGGCCACAGATCGGATTACTTCAAGGAGAATTGCTTGCCAAGCACTTGCTTCCTGAGGATGAACCGGTACCCGCCGTGCCCCATGCTCCCGGCCGGTGTGTTCGGCCTGATGCCCCACACCGACAGCGACTTCCTCACGATCCTTCACCAAGACGACGTCGGAGGACTCCAGCTGGTCAGGGATGGTCAGTGGATCGCCGTCAAACCTAACCCCGACGCCCTCATTGTCAACATAGGAGACCTGTTTCAGGTACAGTCTGTACTACTAATCCCACCCAAAAAAAAAAAAGGATTTATCACTTTTTTTTTCTTTTTTAGTAGTGGCTGCAAAAAGAAAGATGAGATTAAAAGGGTATTAAGAGTTACTGATAAGAATTGAATTCAAAATTTCTTGATCACCTCAGATAAAAGATAATATCACTGTACCAAATCTCTTTTCGATAAGAATATATGGCATTCTCTTATTTATATATATATATATATAGACACACACACATATTAGACTTCATTGGGGTTAGCTTGGACCTATATTCGATCACAATGTTACAACTGATACATGGTGGTGCCTTACTTTTTATGTATTTCTGGGGTTTTTCATCTGTTTTTTTTATATGAAATTCTACTTCTAATCATGCACTTGCTATGTGCCCTTAAAAATCTACTTGTGTTGATCGTGAGCATGGAAAAAAATTAACCGTGAGGTAGATTTTCTCTTCCGCACTTGAATTTATTGTCCATGAATGTTTTACATCCCATGCATGCATGGCCAATATCGTATTCTTATACCGTGCTAAATGTTCATTAGACTTACGAGAGTTCAGATGTATTTTCAATCCAGAAGTTTAAACCAATCAGTAATAATGCCCATTTCTCTTATACTACCACAAGTTTCTCTCTATTTTGTTCGAAGTAGGTTTCTTTTCCCTCAACATAGAATTCAAGGTAATTTCTGATACCAAGTGCTTCATGCTTTTGCCCATCCTTTTCTTTTTCAATTGCAGCGCATCGGAGGACCGGTTGTTGATCGGTAGTTGAACATACCGTCTAAATCTGGCCATTTAATTTATCGTGACACGGTCATATTTACTAATTATAATTGAATCGATGATCGATGATGAGGATGCTTGTGTTGTGGTGTAGGCATGGAGCAATGATGTGTACAAGAGCGTGGAGCACCGGGTGGTGACGAACCCGAGGGTCGAGAGATTCTCCACGGCCTACTTCCTCTGCCCTTCATACGACACCGTGATTAAGAGCTGCCGCGAGCCATCTGTTTACAGAAGCTTCAGCTTTCGGGAATACCGACAGCAAGTACAAGATGATGTACAAAACCTAGGTCACAAGGTTGGCCTTCCTCGGTTCCTCTTATAAATTTAATTAATTAATTAATTAATTAACTAATTAATTAACTTTGATTTTGCTAGTTGTGTCTTCCGTATACGTACGTATCGATCAATCCGTCTTCTCCTAGACAGCTCTGATCATCTCCCCCATTTTCTCCTCTTTCCTCGGACCCATCAAAGGTTAATCGTGTAAGATGTCTGATTCTTACGGTCAGATGCAAGTCTATTCCGATGTTCGAATTGTTGTATAAAAATGCCTATGACTTAGTAATCTTTGTCAACAAGGGCAGGTCTCGGTTCTCCATCGAGTTTTTACCTTCCAATCACCATTTCAATGAGTTCGAATCTTACAAATCTAAAAGAAATAAGGAATGATTGACCAATCTTGAAAGTAGATAAATAATTCACCATCGTATCTGATAAAGAAAGTTGTTGAGTGGCTCATTAGTGGCCACGATGACCGTTCAAAGACCAAAATCTGACAGATAAAATTGTTTCTCGAATGTAATTTACAAGAAGTAAGGTTAATTCATGCTTCATTTTTCCAACACTTCAGAATTAACAAATATCGGGAACAAATTATTTTAACGACCAGGTTTTCAGAAAATATATTTGAAATTTTTGAGAGGCATCCTATGTTTACATCCCTGTTGACTTGCTTATTGCAGTCGTCAGAGATGTCTTGGATCTTTTTGTGATATAATTTGATGTAAAAATCGAACCCGGTTAGAATTTTATGTGACCCGAAATGTGGATGCTTTTCGCAAGTTTGTGGCGGAAAACGATGGGATTGGGCCATTGATTTGGGGATGGCGGAAAACTACTGTTGGGAGAGTAAATAGGAGTGCAGAGTAGAGAAGCAGACACTAAATATATGTGGTTCGGAATAACGGGATATTGTTCGTACATTCACAGACAAAGAAAGAGTATAAGTAGAACCCGAACCCAAATACTAACCTCTCAAATACAATGAAAGGTCACATAAAATCAACGGGAGGCAAGGAAAGAAAGTGAAGGCAAAGGAAGAAACCCATTGGACCAATTTACCAAACATGGGCCCTAGAGCCCATTTAAGCCCATTAGACCTTCCAAAGCCCACTACCCATCAATTTTGAATTCCAATTCTTTCCCGTTTGTCTTATATATATGTATGTATGCGTGTGTGTGTATATATATATATATAAAAGGAGTCACATGGGTCTAAAATAAGGAAAGAGAGAAATATAGTCGGAACCTTAATCGGGGTCTCCGATTTGGGTTAGTGAATGGAGAAACTTCAATACCACAAGAGCTTGATACGTTAGTGAACTGATTCAACTTGAACTTGAATTTATCAGGTTTAACAGTTTTCGAAATACTTGGTGGTGTAGATTGCAAAGCGATACATAAATTTGATCCACTAAAAATCAAATCTATGTCATTCTAATCTCAAATGAGGAACAGTACCAACTCATAACACCATCTTTACAATGTTCTCGTTGAAAGTTAAACTCAAGATCCTTGTTTGGTGAATATTGACTATGATAGAAAGGAGTTATTGAAGTTCCTCAAGGGGCAGAGGCATTCCTTTCCTTCGTTAAACATTCTTTTAGGGGATGAAATCATGTTGACTGCATTCAAAGTGCGTAATACTTTTTGAGCATACATTTGCATGTCATGTACTTTGAACTCTTTTTTTTTTCCTTAATAACCGAGGTATCCGAGCGCCTTCCGTGCCCAACTAGCGGTGGTTGCGACATCTCCTCCTCATGACACACGCAATAGTTCGCAAACGACGTGTGTCAGGTAAGTCAGGATAAATCTTAACGGGCTTGTTCAAGGACTTTGATGGAGATCTCTTCTTCTCTAATTTTTTTTGAAATTATAATTTTAGCATATCGTGAATTTTTATCATATACCATAATATATTCAAAAGTTCACTTTACTAATAGATCAAACTTTTGCAACTCGCTCATTTTCTCCATAAATCCAGACTTTAGATCGTCTTCACTTAGCCACCTTGGTGCAAACCTATCAAAAGAAAGGTCACCCTAGTGGATCTTGTCATATTTTTCGGTTATATAAGAAGTACGTGAATCCGAAAGGAAAAGGTAAAAAATGAAATGAAGAGGCATGTGAAGTTATCAACTTGAAGTTGGTCAAATGGTTCCCTTACTAGGTCTATAAATTGGTGATTTTAGGATCGAATCCTAAATTGGGAGGATCGATAGGAATTTCTCCATGAATCCCAACCTGATCGTAAATTAGTCACGATATGCATTTCAATTGACTCGAGAATAGTACGTGGTGCAAATAAAAAAGAAGGGGCGTGTGAAGTTCAATCGCCACGAGTGAAACCAAGATCTATTTATTAACTGACTTTTCGGAATTTTGTCATTTTTTAGAATACGTGTCTTTTAGGCATTTTAGGGAGGACAGTTACATCTACGGCTTTCCCTTGTCCCAAATAATAATAATAAATTATCTGCAAAATAATAATAAAAAAAAAATTAGGATCTCATTGCCAATTTCAAGCAGGAAAGCAAGAATATTAAAATCAAATGGCTTTCACCGCGACCGCCATGAGCCTCCCGACCCTCCGCCAAGCAGCGGCAGCCGGCAGCGGCCCCGAATCTAAGCCCGCCGCTCCAAACCAGCTCTCTCTGCCATCCGAGCTGGATTCCGAGCAGCCACAGAACTCTTCTCGCAAATTCAAGGGCAGCCCCCAGTTGAACCGCTGGTCCAGGGCCCGAGCGGTCCGGTACGGCCGCAAGCTGGACCGCCCCGTCCAGAAGGCCCAACCGCCTGAGGCCGAGCTGCGGTTCGCTCAGGTTCGGTTGCCCGACAGCTCGTCTCCGAACTCCGATAACCTCGCCTGGACCGGACGGGACGACGACGATGACGTGGAAGCGACTGAGGGGAAGCAGATATACATGGTGTCGGACGGCACCGGATGGACGGCGGAGCATTCCGTTAACGCCGCGCTGGGGCAGTTCGAGCACTGCCTCGTGGATCGAGGGTGTTCCGTGAATACCCATCTATTTTCAGGGGTAATATTGTCCATGCGGTCCTAAAATATCCTTGCTTCTGCATTATTAATTATGCCTATTTGATCCTGAGTTTCTTGTTATTTAGACTTTAGTCCTGAGGTGATTATGCAAAAATGGTGATACTCTTTTCATTTTCATTAGCATTTAATTAATGGGGATGCTCTTACATTAGAATATTGAATAATTGATAAATTTTTTTGATTGATCCATTACTATATCAATATATAAGAAAAATTATTAATTTTGGTCCTCAATCTTTACTTTTTTTCCCTTCATCCTAAATTTTTTTATGAGTTTGATTCAGTCCTCATTATTCTCCTATTTGTTTGCTTTTGGTTTCACGATTATTTTCCTATTAAAAATGCTCAAAATCTTTTTTTAATAATTACAGTAAAAATCTTATATATTTATTTTTTTGACAGTTGAGTTATATAAGTGTGAAAATAATTAATTTAATCTTATAAGATTAATTTTGTTATACTTTTAGTTCAAATCGTCATTGTTTTGCTGACGTATGCTTCACACCGTTAACAATCTTATTAATGGAAAAATGAAGATTCAAATTGAAAGTAGGTTGATATTGATTTTATAAAACTGAATTAATTATTTTTAAATTTATAAGATTTAACTATTAAAAATAATAAATATATACAACTTATAATATCATTTGTGAATGTTCTTTCACTGTTCTGCCAAGTGTGCCAAGGTTTTTACCGGAAGAGACTTCTCTGAGATGAACATAACTGGTTTAAACAACGAAACCATTCAGATCGATGATGTTGAGAGATTAATGGAGATCGTAAAGCAAGCGGCCAAGGAAGGCGCGATGATCGTCTACACTCTCGCTGACCCGTCAATGGCAGAGTCCGCTCGACGAGCCTGCAGTGTATGGGGAGTCCCGTCAGCCGACCTCCTCGGCCCCCTCACCGAGGCAGTGGCTTCCCACCTCGGAGTCACCCCTTCCGGCCTTCCCCGGGGAGCCCCTGGGAGGAACTTCCCTCTCACCGAGGATTACTTTCGGCGAATCGAGGCCGTGGAGTTCACCATCAAGCAAGACGACGGTGCACTCCCCCAGAACCTGCACAAGGCTGATATCATCCTTGCTGGTGTTTCCCGAACCGGGAAGACGCCATTATCGATCTATCTCTCCCAGAAGGGATATAAGGTCGCGAACGTCCCGATTGTTATGGGAGTGGAGTTGCCCAAAAGTCTGTTTGAGGTGGACCCGGAGAAGGTGTTCGGCCTGACGATCGATCCGGTCGTGTTGCAGACGATAAGGAGAGCGAGGGCTAAAAGTCTCGGGTTCGGAAGCGAGGCGAGGAATAATTACTCAGAGATGGACCATGTCAGGGAGGAGTTGGAGTTTGCGGGGAAGATTTTCGCACAGAGACCAGTATGGCCTGTGATCGGTGAGTAAATAGCTCCATCTTACAGTTCCGAATTCGTAATTGTGCCAAGAAGCACGAGTGGCTGATCTGAAAGTTTAAGGTTGTCTGATGAATATGTAGGAACATATACTTCGATTCTTTGAAAACTTTTATGTGTTCATTGTGTTGTGCTCATGTGTAGAGGTAACAGGGAAAGCGATTGAGGAAACTGCAGCAGTCGTGCTGAGGCTCTACCACGATCGGAAGCAAAGATGCTCAATGCCAAGAATCTCCAAGCGGTACTAGAAGTTATTAGGAAAATCGGAATTCGACGATCCTGGGGATGCCAAGTGAGCGCCATTAGCTTGTCATTTCTCATTGGATTCGAGCAGTCAGGATTATATTTTTGCCGCATCTTACAGTAGAAAGTACAGCCCATATACTCTCTTACTTGGAAAAAATGAATACCTTCATTATCGTAGACTCGAATATCTTCTACACATTTGTCAAAGGTATTTGCTGGTAATGTGCTCTTTGAATTTAGGTTCAGAGTGCTCTTTGAATTTGGGTTTGGAGTACACCGACTTCTTAAATTATATTAAATATTTGTTGGTGTTATACTGACAAAACAAGTGTTGAGCACAGTATGA
Source organism: Lagerstroemia speciosa (assembly GCA_037672795.1). NCBI lineage: Eukaryota > Viridiplantae > Streptophyta > Magnoliopsida > Myrtales > Lythraceae > Lagerstroemia > Lagerstroemia speciosa. Next base: position 8,408,040 of record CM075296.1, read on the forward strand.
CCAAACTGCCATCACTACTGTCATCTTGAAAAAGATTTTAGTGTAAGTTTGGTTGGAATTGATCAAGAGCAGGATCGGAATTGGATCGCATTATGATCGCTTGCAGACTTTTCTTGTTTTCGGCTAGGGGATTCGAGTGGGGTCGATTACTCCCACCCCAGCAATCAGCTTTTGCCTTTCTTTGCCTTTTACTGTTTCGATATTGCAGAATGTTTCGATGGCACGCGTGCTAGCCTAAGAAGTAGTTGCAGAGAAGGGAAAAAGGGCAAACATGTATTTCATCAGGCTTAGTTCTTCTTTACATTCTTCTTTACAGACACCAAACGCTGAAAAAAAGAAGAAAGATTGACCCTCAAGAAAAAACCACAAATATGATAGATGATTCCTCTTCTGTCACATCTGCTCTCTGTCCTTGTCTCCACCTAAAAACATTCTCTTGGAGAACAGTTTCCCTCTCTGGGCAGAGCAGGGAACCATTTCAATGGAAAGCTGTCAGCTTTTGGAGGTCTTCTCTTCTTCCTCAGTTTCTATGGCAGCTCTATCAATTTTCTTCACCAGTGGAAGCAAGTCATCGTTGTCTGTTCTTCTCGCTCCATATGTGAGCCACCATTAGTTCTTTCTCATCATTGCTGCAGGTCGAGACTGGTTCGGTCTGCGCTGTTTGGCTTCCCAACTGAGAGCGTAAAATATATCAACACCATCGTCCCTATGCTTGACCTGTCCCAACCAAAGTACCCGTCACATTTTTTTCTCTTTGATAAAAGGAAGATAGCAGTGCAGTGGAGATCATCCAGCCCACTATGTAATAATTGGGTTTTTATGTTCAATTACGAACACATTGAACAAACTGAATATATTGGCAAAAGTTAGTATAGTTTAAGAAGCGGGTGTTCTCCAAGCTCATTCTTAAATAACACACTTTTACGAAATATTTTGACAGATGTGTAGAAGGGTTCGAACTTAGGCTCTCTGAATCACCAGCCATGTGAGAGTAAGTATTGAACAATTGAATCACTGCAATTGGTGGCAAGATTGCCTCTGATGGAGTGTAGCCAAAACTTCAGGGACAGTAGTAAGACTTACAATGTTGCAAAGATGAAGAGGATCCTCTTTGGGTCAAGAATCCATGGAGGAGACATCGAGGTTCGCCGGAAGCTGTTTCTACGGGCACATCTGCTTTCACCCGATGTGCTGATGTTCGTGGCGGCAATCGTGATTTGATGCTGGATTTGCAGGCTTTTGCTATGCTCAGCCGAGCAAGAATTCGGTCTCTCGGGTCCACTAGCAGCTGCGTAAGACCTAAGATCGTCAGCTATACGTACCAATGTAATAGATAGATTCTCTCTTGCCATTCGAACTTGCAGAAAAGTAGATCAATCTGGCTTGACAGACAGCAAATTTCTTCACCTGCCCCACCTCTCTTCCTTGCCATAAAAGCAAAATGGCGATCAAGAAGAAAGAAGGGTTATCAAGTTTCTTATCTAATATACTCCATCATCGACCTAACAGCCGGTTGTAATCTGGCTATCCGACTCACTCGACTACTTATGCACGTTCTGATGTATGCCAACCCACAGGGACTGCGATATCTCCATCATCGACTCCCTAACTAATCCTTGATTAACAAATCCTAATAAAAATCCGATCCGATCTTCGTTATCGACAAGTGCAGATTTTTTTATCATGTTCCTTTCACTATTACTTTGCAGATTCCTGATTCTCTGCCTCATTACAAGGACAGCAGCATTGACAGCAGAAGAGGGGAACGAAACGGGTCCAGGTCCTGTCACAGAATATTTTTCAGTGGAAGAGTCGGTTACCTCTCGGCAATGGAGAAGGCGGAGCAGAATCTTTTTCGTCCTTGTCACTGAATCTCATGGTGGTGTTGGGGATTACCTTCTCTTCGCCGCCTCGATGAGACCACTTCCGGGAAAGGTTTCTCTGTGAAGGAAAGGAGTTGACATCAACAAGGAAGAAAGTTGCTTCGAATTTTTATTCAGGAGGGAATCGAGGCTTCAAGGAATTTAATTTTGCTTTATCAACGTAGAAATTCAAGCCTTTTGAGTGGATTAAGAGAAAATAATATATTAATCCTCTGAAGTTTTCATTAGTGTCATGTACCAAAAAAAATTTTGAATCGCGCTTTATTTGGATCGAGAGATTCAAAGGAAAATGATTTGGAGGGATAGTATTATCCATTGTTTAGGTAAATTATTTATAGAAATTTGGAAGGAATCGCAATCTCTCAAAATCCCTCAAAATCTCACTTTTTAATTCCTTTAATTTGGAAGAATTTAGAAGAATAATAAATTTTTAAATAAAAATACTCATCGTAACTTTTCAAAAGAAAAGTTAGACATGTTATAATTTTACATCATATAATTATACAACCACTGCTCGATCGCCACCAAGCCATGACTACAATATACTTTGCCTTACCGACCACCACCAGGTCGCAAGCACCAAGCTTCCCAAAACTATCACGGAACCACAACTCTATTCGAGTTTCAAGATCATCATAAAACCACAATGTCTATTTTAAGTCTTTCTCTCGTTCGATCGGTTTTTCAAATTAAAATGATAAAATAGTCAAATTAACTTTTTATACAAACGAGTAATTTGGAATAATAAAATATCCCTTCAAATCCCTCTCATCTTCTCCCCTCCAAATCCCTTCAAATAACTCTAAATCTCTCTTCACCAAATTTCTCAATCCAAATATAGTGTAGTGATTTCACCCAAAGAAGAAGAAAAAAAAAAGAACCTTTTCGGGCACGATGTCACCTCACAGACATTTAGAGAACACCCATAAATCATTTTTTAAGCAAACTCTACAATATATTCACGAGTTCAGCGTACGGATAAAAAAATGATTATGAGCTGCTGAATTATTTATTTTAGTTTAAATCATTAGCTATGAATGGTTGGATTAATAAGCTAATGAATGAAGACGTGGAAGCCTCCTATCATTTTTATAATTTGTTTTCTATGTAATTGTTACATCAACTAGATTGGAAAAAACATTGATTTTACAAGGGAATTAGATACAACCACCTATCAGCTTAGCTTTTGAGTGGAAACGGACTCAGAATTCTTGTAAGCCTATGTTGAAAATTTAACATGATATTAGAGCGAGTCGATCCTGGACTCACACCATGCTAGACCTCAGTATGGAACTCGTGACTCGTTAAGCTCTAGACTAGAAGAAAAATATCAGGTTCGTGGTTAGTTTGTCGAGTACAGAAAAAGTCTGACACATATGTTAGTCTGAGAATGGAAGATGGTCTCGCATCGTAGTAGTTTCTCCCCCTTGTCCGAGACCGGAAGAAAAATATCATACTCGAGATCAGTTGTTGAAAGTAGGTGTTCAAGGACATGTGTCCAGTGTGAACACTTTGTCACATGAGAGCGGGTGTTGAGATAAGCGTGGAAACGTGCTATGGACTAAACTTGGAATAGAACTCACAGTGGTTCTGGGATTTGCAGGAACATCTTTGCCAGTGAAGCTGTCCACGTCGATGACGAGGCTGTCGGATTCATCGCCGGCGCACTGTGACCCGTCAACACGATCGGAAACAGAGATTTTCTGAGAACCCATAAGGGCAGTCTTCTCCCCAGACCTGAAAACCAGAGCGGGATTTTCAAGCAGGTGATGAATCGAACGCCTTTCAATGCAATTGCAGTCACCGGAAACCATTAAAAAAAGGAGATTTAAAAAAAAAATACTAGGATTCAGATGGACCCTTAAATAATGCCCATCCTGATCCTCAGCGACTTCGGATTTTCCGCCGTCTCCGTCACTTTCTCGAGGACACACAGGAAGGGAGTAGGAAGGAACCACCCGCGAGAGAGAGAGAGAGAGAGAGAGATGCAAAATGACGCAGTGGCTGGGGGCAAATATATGAAATGTTATAATCCTTTTTCACACCTGACTTTATTAAATACTAATTAAATTATAGTAAACGATTTAAATAATTATTATAATTATTCTTTATTAGAATAATTGTATTAATATTTTTTTACTACATTACTAAAAAATAGAGTCATTTAAAGATTTTTTTCCTTATTTTTGTGTTGTTAGGGGGATTAGACATGAAATTATATACGATTTAAAATTATCTTAATATCTTTATATTCGAAAAATATGATATTCTTGAGAAATAGTACTTGTTCTAGTGATACTGTCCTCAATATGAGATCAACAAATCTTGCATTCGAATCTCATTAATTGGACTCACTGTATCCTTTATTCCTCTTCCTTTTATTCACGTCCAGACTCATATCACGTGACTATTTAAAAAAAATGATATTCTTACCAAATGTTAGAATTGATCAGATATGCTTACCAAAATTTTAACATGCATTACAAATACCAAAATTTATAAATAATACTGGAATCAAATTAGGAGACTGGAATAAAAAATAAAGGGAAAAGGGGGGAAGAGTGAGAGAAAAATATGAATCAAGAAGCAACACAGCAACCATGAATAAACTAATATAATCAACTGGTGGTTGATCTAGCGGTTTTCTCACTAGATCCCTAAATGAGTGATCCCATAATCGAATCTCAGATTGGGAGGGTCGACGGGAATTTTTCTAGAGATCCCGGCCCGATCGTAGATTAGTCTCGCAGGCTCGGAATACTGCGTGGTGCAAATTAAAAAAAAAAAAAGAATAAACTAATACATGTTGGAACAAGTCTTCAAGGGGTGAGAATGAAGCCTCTCGCTTTCTTTGTTAATGAAGCAAAGACCCCACCTTTGAATTTTCTTCCTCATTGAAACCATGAGGAAACAAGAAAACAGATTGGTGAAAGAGAGGTGGAAAAAGACAAAGAATTGAGAAACGGTTGAATTGAGTAATTATTGTATGACAGAAGAAAAGTTATAGGCTTAAAATAAAAATAATTTTGGTGCTAAAAAAATTCATAATATGATAAAAAGGTTGCCGTGTCAGAAGTTATTAAAAAGATATGGTAAAAAAAGATTTTTTTTTTCCAATTCATATATGTGGTTTCAAAGTGGAGAAGCAAAATTTGTTCTAGAAAAAGATTTTTTTATTTCTTTAATTTTTTTAAAAAATTTCTGAAAATTAAAAAGCTTTTATAAGTAAATATACCCGACTCAACTGCTTGACATTCAAGTATATAAATATTGGTTATACACGAGAGAGGAAAAGACCGTACACAGTAGTTTCTTCTTCCTCCTCCTTCCTTCGTCTTCTTCTTCTTGCTCCTCTTGGTCCCAACAGAATCTTCAGCACCACAAAGGCTCAGGCAAACAGTTCTCAATTGACCTGCAGAACACACAGTCTATCCATACACAAAGAATAGAATATTTATGTAGTCGGTCGGTATTGTGTCCTTTCCTGCTGTGCTGCGAGTTTTCTGACAGGTTATGTTCGTCTCAGTATCAAGGGAGGCGGTTCTTGTCACTTCCGTAAAGCATAGCTCTGAGAAGTCGTGGCTGTGTCGTCGTCGATGGGTTTCACGTTCTGTGCAGAGGGTGAGAGAGAGAGAGAGAGAGAGATGAGTCAGATTCATATGCAGAGCGGCGGAATATGTTGGGAAGTCGGCGTATATAAGTTTGGGGAGCCCATCCTGGCAGCCTGGTTGGATTTTGAGAGATTTTTCAAGACTTCCTGAGTTCAAATCTTAGGAAGCGCATTTATCATGAGTGGGAGTTTTATAACCTCGTGCCTGTCCGCCTAACTTACCTGATACACGTGACTTGCCGGCTATTGCGTGTACCCAAGGAGAAGGTGTCACAACTACTGCTAGTCCGGTCCGGAAGACTTTCGGCTACGTCGCTAATTAAAAAAAAAAGTATAAGTTTGGGGCAAATGGGATCTCAATTGGAGATGATGATTCAGATTTCCTTAGCAGTCATCTTTACGGGTGTGCATGGGTACCGGGTAGAACCGGAGCCGGTTAAACCTACCTGATAGGGTAGGTTCCGCGTAGATACTAATAATATTTGAGTAGGGTCCGGATAATGGTTTAAGGAACCGGTTATAATAGGTTTCGATTTCGGTTCCGGTTCCTATTCCAATCATAAAATACCCATAATCGGAACAGATTATATATTTGATCGGCGATAATTTTGTCGTTCCTTATTTAACTCTCGTATTGTTTATACCCTTAAACTCCTAATTTGATAATTTTTATTTCACATAACAGAATTTCATTTATTTATTCAAAATATCAATAGAATTTATAGAAGAATAATAAATAATAATGAAATGTATTAAAATTTATATAAATTCAACAAATATTTACTAAACACTATACCATTATATATAGATATATATTTGCAAAATTATCATAACAGGTAGGGCCCTATTCCTAATTTCACGTGATAGGGTCCGAATTCAAAAATTAGGAACCGGTCTTATATAAGATAGGATCTGGGTATCATGAAAAATATAGAGTACGCGGCCTAATTACCCCTAGTCTTCTTTGCCTTCCGGGTAAATCTAATCTTTTGAGGGTTATGAAACAGCCTTGTAAAATAAAAGGTACGATGAATTTATTTATTGGCAAAATTTGGGATCTCTGTATTTTTTTTTTAATAAGTAAAATCTTTGCATGCCCAGGGCAAGTGGGATGCTAAGGGACGACCGTGGCTGGTGGATCGGTGTATTTGTGCAATTTGTTGGAATCTCTACTCTACCTCAGTTCAGGTCGAACCGTGGGCAGTGCAATCGAGTGATCTTTCGCACATGGGTTCGAGTAATCTTTCGGCTAAAAATTTTATATGTTTATCTCTTTTAACAGTTGAGTTCTATACGTTTCGAAATGATCAATTCACATTAACAAAATATCGTCAAATCCACATTAACAAAATAGTAATGATTTGGACCGAAAGAGTAACGAAATTGATTTTACATGACAGAATCCGACAGTTTCAAAAAAGAATGTTAAGAGGATGAGGAAAGCACATGGGGATTGGGAGAATGAATTCCGGTGGATATATACATTATACGTTGGAACGTGCAATTATTAGGAGTCCGTCTTCTTCTTCTTCCAACATAACCCGCACGAAGGTCTGTCGCTGATTCATATATACATACATACAGACACATATATATTAATGTATGGAAAGATGAAATTAACGTAGATAAGGATAAAGAAACATTTTCCCATGAATGTTTTTCTTCCTACTAAAAGAAAATATTGCCTCGAAAAAAGGAGTTTTGAACTCAAGTTTTCTCTGAAAGGTTGAAGGCGAGTTTAACAATTCTTCGAAAGACAATAGTCCGATGCATTGTTGGCTTCCAGTAAATCAAAGTGCCACAGCAGCTACAACTCGAGCAAGACCAGTCGAAAAATTTCCTCAAATTTGCTGTACAAGAAAGTGTAATCTATGAAAGCGACTGGAAGTTGGGTCTTCAAGCTCTCATTTGCTGGAAATTCAAGTTCTACTGTAATTTGATTGTTCCCCGGATCAGCAAAACAACTGCCATAATTCTTCTTCTTAGTCTGAGCCAACATCGACCCCTCTTTGCTTCAAGAATTCCTTAGCTTCGGTAATGTCCTGAAAAAAGCAGAAACAATCGAACTTGCATACAAGAAAGGCAGCTTCTTCCGGGCTTATACTAATCCGAACACAATCACAAGCTAACAAAGATCCATTTTTTGAATAGGAGTGGAATGAGAAGAAAATCTTTCAGATTCATAAAGCATTGGATATCAAATGCTCAATGCAGTTGCAGCACACCATTCTAGTCAAATATGTAATGGAGCTCCAAACTAAATAAAAAGATGTGAAATAGTTCACAAGTGATTATGCCCAACTAAATCTACAACCGTCATCTTCTTTGTTAGCCGGCTGACAAGATCAATATAGCATTTGATCTTCTGACCATCCCCTGAAATACTTTGATAACATCATTTGTTTGGGAAGCAACAGTCAGTCCATTAAATATCTCAAACTTCCTGATCTTTCAGTAATCCCAAGATAAAACTCTTCTTAACACTCCATGATTCTTAACCATAGAGAGAGATCAAAGCAAGAGTTGGTTGATTTCCCAGTGTACAATGACAGAAGATAAATGGTCAAAAGCCAGAGTCAGGTCCAACTCACTGGAATGGTACAACAGGCACAGATGAAAAATGGAACATGCATATTGAGGATTTTACTACAACATAGACCCAAAATTACTGAACAAATGGAACAAATGGCCAGAGAACAGAAAGATCGTATGAATATTATGCCAACCCTAATACACAGACAATGCAATCTAATTATGCTTGCCATTCTTGAGGTCCAATTCCACTCCAAACAGGCAAGAATCAATAATCTAATTATGCTCGCCATTCTTGAGGTCCAATTCCACTCCAAACAGGCAAGAATCAATGAGAAACGAATTCCACATTTCTCAAAGACGGGTAAATATGTACTTTTCGCTGATACTGGCAGAAAGGCATGATAATATCGACCAAATAAATGCCTCACATTAGTCTCCCACACTCGAATCCCACATCATAAATTGTGGTGAAGATATTCAAGAGCAAGAGAGAAACCATTTTTTTAAAAGAGAAGTCTTCTTTATAGAAGCATGCTTCATTTCAGTCTCGTAGCACAAATTACATGGAACAAAATTGAGAGAGAGAACATGAAGTACCTGTTGCAACAGTAATGCTTCTTGAGGGCAAGTTGGAAAGCGCATTAGACCGACTCCAACCATTAGCAAACCATAGCATCCCAGTGCAACAATGAAGTATATTGGTAGCTGTCAGACAAATCAGAATCAGGATCACCAACAACAGAGTAAGACTACGTGGAACGAAAAGGAGCAGGTTCTCACCAACCAAGTATGACTACGTGGAACCAAAGACATCTGCAGGAGACCGGTCCATAGGGCAGAGATAGTCACCAGCAATGTGATGATCTTAACAATATGCTTCATTAGATCTCAAACTCTCAATCAGTTATATAAGCACAGAACAAATCCTACAAAAAGCATCATATCAGGTAAGTAATGAGAGCCTGTTTCCTATAATTACAAAATTTAGGGAAGATCACTCCAACTAGTTAAATTTCAGATTAAAAACATCAAGTCAGCACAGAAATCTTGATTGAGCACTGCCCTTTGACAATGTTTGGCATGAGAACAAGGGATAAGAGTGAAATCACAACACAGAGCGGAGCACTGCTACAAAGTCAAGGATCCAATGCGGAAGAGATTCAGGCCCAAATGTTCAGCAATAAATGACTACAAATTAAAGTTACAAACTTTGATGCGGAAAAACAAAATGAAATCATACACAAGCATCTAATGGAACTGCGCGGATTCATCAATCGAGCAAGTTCGGCCAAAAACTACAAATTTACAGACTCAAGCAATGAAATTTTCACCTCTTTTCAATTTCGCCGTGCAGTAACGGGGCAGCAGCTCAGGGATCGCAGAGTGCCACCGCCGGGGAGAGAGGAGAAAGAGAGAACCTCGGATGTCTGGTGGAAAAATGGGCTGGGCCTTGGATATGTTGAAGATTGAGGCCTATGAGAATATTCGTGCCGGCCTTCTAGAACCGTTTCGGACCCGTAACTACCCAAGTTTGGGGCATATCCGTAACAACACACACTATTGTGTCCAAGACTTTCTCCGACAGCCTTTTGCTTTCACATGGCCTGGTAAACAAATTTACATTGGAATTGCAATCCCATCAGGAATTTTCAATCCACAACCGTCCAAGTAGGGGTAATCGAGTACAAATATCATGTATTTTTTTATGATATTTTGATATATCTTAAATAAAATCGACTCCTAAATTTTAGATTTGATCCTTGTCTCGTTGAATCTTGAAACTGGATGTCACTCGAAACCTATAAGATATTACACGTTCCAAATATATGTTAGAACCTGTTTATTTTTTTTTAGATATATAATATGGATTACTCCAATATTTTTTTATAATTATTGTTATTTCATGTAATTTTTTATTGTAATCAAATATGTGCATTATATTTAAGTCCTATTTATTACTGATTTTAATTTATAATAATATTTTAGATTAGAAATATATTATATATATAATTAGTACATCAAATGAAAGTTCATCGAGTTAAGAAAATAACAGCTTGAACGGTTCATGAATTGAAGTTCAAACGAAGAAATTACGAACATTTAAAATGAATTGTACTAATAAGTTAAGGTTCTAGTTTCAATTTCAGATACCCTATGACCGGAACTAATTGATTCCTTGATTCGTTACCCGAAATCTACTATGTTTTCATTGAAATCTACACAAAATCTACCCAATTAAGTAGGTAGGTTTATGCCATTCCCAGGATTATCTCATATGTATGCACACTCCTATACTTAAAAATTAAAAAAAACATTGCAGTTTTTAATCATTTTATTCACTTTTCACAAATCATAAACCTTTGACTATTTCTTATCTCCACAATAAATAAAATTTTAATTTAATTCGTGGGGTTATTGACCCTCCTACAATTTTCCCTGACCTCCCCATCAAGCCCGGTTAAGACCCCCACGCTCCCCAGCTTTATCATGGCCTTGGCGAACTTTCTCCGGAAAACATGCGGCCGGTTCACGTAATCGGCTGCGAGTTTCCTCGTGAGATCGGTGAATGCGAGCTCCTGGTCTAGTTGGAGGACGGCTTGCTCCTCGATGACACCCTTGTAGAAAGAAGTGTCCAGCTTGAATAGCGAGCCCAAAGACGGGGTCATGAAGACTGTCGGATCGGTGCTAAAGTTGAAAGGCACGGTCCCCGGTGGCGGGCACTTCATCCTTAGGGTTTGGAGGAAGGTTGGATCCATGTTCGGGTCGGGTTGGCCTGTGCCCTTGAAGTTGTACAGCCTGTCCACGAAGAATCCGCAATGGCAGAACCCTACTGCATGTGCCCCTGGTGACATAGTACATGGAAAATGAGGAAATGAAGTGTCCCGAGAACGAACGTTTGCCCTGAATAAAACAATTTTTTTTAAATTTTGAATAGGAAATTGAATTTCATATTAATAAATTATAAAAATTTTTAAAATATGAGAAAAATTGTGTACAATGACAAAAAATTAAGTTTTCACCTGAATATGGGTTAATCTTTTATAAGGGCCGTGGAAATTTTACCCGGTATCGTAATAGTCCACTGTGTGAGCTCACAACTCATCAAATCCGAATATAGAACTCGTGGTCTATAATACACACATACATATATATATATATATATGAAGTCCAAGAATGGAAGATGAAACTTGTACCATGATCATTTGCCCTCCTTATGGAGTATGGAAGAAAAGTATCTATTTGTTTAGTGCGGGTATTTAAGAATACGTGGCAAGTGGAGGCCATGTTGCCACATAAGTATAGACATTTTTTTTCAAGACTCGAACATTTAAATAACACACAGTTTTATGGATGAATCTAGCAACGTATGAGCCCTCAAAGTCACTGGTTCTGATACTTCATAAAATTTTCATTGTATTTATAAGAGAACGGACCTATATCCATCTAAAAGTTTAAATTTATATGTGATGGTACTTAATTCTCCTTATAAAACATGAATTTTTTCATTTAACTATTTGAGGCAAAATTTAATTCTCAACTGTTAAAAAATTGAAAATATTCCAAAATTTCACATTAAGTCATGCATGAATTACCCAGTAAGGTAGTGAGCTCCTGCAAGGTCATGTTGATCGACTGAAAGGCGTTGGTGGCGTCAGAGACCGAAAACGAGGGACCTGGAAGATGAACTTCTTCGATTTTCGATACCAAACCGTCCCGTCGACCAGTCGCCAGAGCGTAGGCGGACCCACCTGACAGTGCAACCCCGTCCCGTGTCGCAAGCGCGAGAATGTCGGCGCAGGAGACGATGCCTTTGCATCGCTTCTCAAGTTCAGCTTTTATCTCGTCGATCAGCTCGAACCCTCTTAAGGTCAGATTTGGAGGAGCTTCTTTCTCTGCTACGTTCTCGCCTGTGCTGTCTAGTAGAACCGAACCATCACATCCCTGTAAATTAGATTTTGTCAATTAGTGATAAGATAATTAAATAGAATGGAACTGAGAAACAGCTTTAATGCAATGATGTTAATCTGAATTTCAAGCTCAATAGATTTTGGATTTGCTTCTCACAACGAGACTTTCTGTGGTTTTTTCCCTCCAATTTCAGCAGTATATCGGTTACATACAAGACTTTCCTGACGAGAAAGCAGTTTACGATATGTAAATTATCTACCGGCATGGCGATTAGGTTGACATGGTTCGACCATTTTTTTCCCTTAAATAAATCTTTATATTCGAGTCTTGATAAGGAATATGATTCATGATTGTGAGTTTTAATTCTCGCTAGATCAATCTGTGCCAAGTCTAAATTAGTCAAGATTCATTATATTTTGAGTGCGAGACCTTGAACTTTACTGAATTCAGAGAAGACTTCGCTCATTGAAAAACTTTATTAACTATCTTTACACAGTATACAAGGAGCTACGATTTTGAAACGTAAAAACGACCGCGTGTTATCAATTGAGCTTGAGCGTCGTGAAGTGCATGCAGGAAGTAAGGGGCCGGAGTATTCTTACTCTGATGAAACAGTCGTGAAAGTGGAGCCGGAGCAGGCCGGCCGGGAGAGACGGGTCTTGGCTAACACGCTGCGACACTATCTCCTTCACCAGGAACTCGGCCTGCGGGCACGAGTCCCTGTAAAAGTGAACCACCAGCGGGCTCGCCGCCTCAGTCATGACACTCGCCAGAAAAGCCGCTCCGAGCAGTGCAAGAAGAGATCGAAGAAGAAATGGAGTCGCCATTAGAGGAAAATGATCTGAAGATCGACTCGGCTTGATCTTGGGATAGCGTTATTTGAGTTGGAATCGAGCTGGGAATCGAGCATTTCATCGTGTGTGTGTGTGTGTGTTTTATATAAGTCAAGGCAATGCTCATCGTTTGATGAAAGTGTGGGAAGTCTTAGGAACATTTAAGTTATTACAATAGAATAATCCTTTATGAATCTAATCAAAACCCTTGAATGTATTTTACAGCTGGAGTCTTATTCTTATAATCTTTTCATTTCCACCGACTAGTACTCAAAAGGCAAATACATGCTCTAATTAATCCGAGTTCGAGGCACTGAATAATAAATTTTATCCATTTACGAGACTCGAATTCGAGAAACAACTTAAATAGAAAAGGTACCAAATCACATGAAGTAATTTATAATATGACTTACAGTGTTCTTAGTCCTTTTTTCCTCCTGGTGTGGCTGCCTAGTGTCTAAAAATCCGACGGACATGACAGAAGTGAATTGGTTGAGATGATATTACGTCTATTCTCCTTAAGTAATGTCTCGGGTTCAAATATTATAAGTGAAGAAAATTCACATTGAAAGAGTATTACCGCCTAGAGGTTCTTCCCGTCTCAAACTAAATTAGTCATGACCCATTATACTTCTACATACAAGTGGTTTAGAGTCCGAAAAAATCAGACTGGCATGAGTTATGTATAAATTTGAACTGGCCCACTAAGAATAAAAAGTAGAACTCCCCCGTAGATTTTCTCCATATACAGAATTTAAAATCCAGAATTAATTTAAGAAGAAGATGTGTCAAACAATCTTAACCGACCTGCATGAATCTTGTTCTTATTATTCTTTGAACATGTGGAGTTCTCTCAAGAATTCCAGCCATTTTTCTAAGTTAACATCGTTAATGAAGCTACAGGCACATGGGATTAGCCCTACTAAATCAATTTCACACACATTTGACAGAGATACCATCGCCAAAATCTGTCCAAAATCCAATAAACTTCATTTCTATATGGCTACAATAGCTTAAGTATTATATGATCTAGCCAGAGATGTCAACAAGAAGGGTTTAGAAGGAACGAAACAAAACAAATCTGTATATAAAAAATCAACCTCGGTTTCATATATTATGGTAATGTCATTTTGATATGTAAGGAATCGTCGTAATTTTGATACCGCCTGTCGGGTCTCGAGATGTCCCGAACGAGATGATGAAATGAGAGATTCAGAAAATTGACACCAGATATACGTCGTAAAACCCTCGACACAAAGAAAACGTCCACGAACAAAGTAGAAGATTCCACTGGATCGGATCAGGAGATTACAGTCTTCAAGGATACCACCAGTCCCAGACCCGGGCTCTCTCATCCGAGCCCCAAGGCCCCGGGTTTCACGGCACTGAGACACTCATTCAGAAATCGTACAATACTCTATTTATGGTTACAAGATCATTTTTTATTTGACATCATAGAAAATATTATCTATATATATTTTCTAAATCAAACAGATTACAAGATCAGCGGTATTGGAGCGATCACGATTTCCAACATGATCGGTCATGAAAGCTTATGTAACTTCTCGTCTAAACTCGCTGGCCTTTATTGTTATCAGCAATCTTATCGAAAGTTTCACGTAATCGGACTAAGTACTTGATATTTAAGTACATGTTCGAAATAAATTATTGTGTCAAATGGGTCTCGGCGGTCAAGTTTAAGCTATCGATCAATGCATACCATAGGAAACACTGCAGGGTCAACCGGCGTGAGCCCCGCGAAGAGATTCACAGCTCAGCTGCAATAGAAGAGAACGCTAGCCAAGTCAAATTTCGATTCTAATACTTATTATTTTTGGTGTGCAATTATTTGGTATTCAAAAATTTAATTATTTTTTATTAATTTAAATCCGAGCAATATCGGAAATCACATAACCGTGTTAAAGTAAAAAGAAATTGTGATGCATGATACGTAAGAACTGAATTGTTCAATCATGTACTGGGAAGGGACCGTCGGTGAAATCCGTGATTGGGTCAGGATGAATCTGCTGAAGACGGATAAGGAATTATGTCAGTGGGGATATTACCGAAGACAGGTTGGTTGTACATTAGAAATTGTCTTAGTAAGACATTACTATATTATATTATTATTAGTGAGTCTTATAAAAAAAAATGGACAAATTTTCTCCCAAAAATTTAAATTATCAGACTTATAATCTTATATTACTTCTTGTGTGATTTTAGAGAAACAATGCACCGCAGGTACATGGTATGTATTATTATATGATATATGAAATTTCCGAGAAAAATCATATTATTATAATTACAATCAGATCCTACTGAAGTGCGTTATTAAATTTAACGAGATCCAATATTTAATTATTCAAAATAATTAATTTCAAATTTTTTTAGTTAAGAATAATAAAATAGAGAGATCTACTTGGTCTAGTCGCAGGGTCAAACCATGCAAACTTCTTCATCAGCTGGTCAAATGCAGGGGAAAGTAACGTGTATCACGTGACTGTAGTGAAATGATATTATAAATATAAAAGATTTAATCATTTTTAGGGTGTTTTTTTTAAAAAATTTTTTAGTGGATAAAAGTATTGAAATAATTGAATTTTATTAGTTTATGATATTGCGTTTTTACTAACCATACAATACACTCGCTACACACAATACTCTCTACAAAGAAAAATTCTTAGCTGATCCTACCACACTACATAGCGTGAGGAGATGCCAATTAGATTGTGACAAACGAGTAAATCGGTATTAATCGTTCGAGCAGTTCCCTTAATTACTACTAATCGGAGTAATTTAATTAATTTTTACTCACCACATTACTGCAATGTGAGACCATCTAACCTTTTTTCTCTTCTACTACGAGAGGAAGACAAGCGAGGATTAACAACTAATTAGAGAGTTGTTTCTTACAATTGTTTTCTTCTTTTATAAAAAGCTTATTTTTTCCAAGTTCATGAGAAACACCTTAAAACATGAGCAGGTGATGACCTCGTTTATAAAGAGTATGTATACAAGGGAAATCAAACCCATGAACTCATGAATTACTAACTAAAAAGCGTATACACATTACATTATATCTGCTTTTAAACTAATTATTAATCACCCAAACATTCTATTCACAAAGTTTTACCTATTAATTTTACAGTCAACGGTAACAATAACATAGAATAAGAAGGTGGATTTGTTTTTATTATATATCATCCATAGGTAGTAACTACTAATCCAAATTCCAGTTGAGTTAATCAATTAACAAGGAAAAACTCTCACAACTGTGAAGTTAAATGGATGTTTCTGTTGAATTGTTGTGAGCGGACTGAGGACCCGTCAATTGGGCCTTGGGCTCATATCATGTTGCAGAAGACACATCAATTGGGCCGCGTATATGTTAAACTATCGGGGTCAAGACGCTCATACGTTATATTATTGATATTATTACTTGGTCTAGTAAGAGGCTGAGTCCATTTTCATTTAAAGGTCTAAGTTATTAGGCGATGATATCTAATTTTCTTATAAATCCAAGATTTGAGCTCCAGGTTTACGTTCGACTGTCATGTGGGTTAACATGCTCATATATTAATTATATTTTTAATAGGATTATTTAGCCTGATAAGGAGGTGAGTCTGTTTCCATTCAATGAGTCTAATTATTACGTGGTAGTACTCAATTCTCTTATAAACTCAATATCATATTTCAACTACATCGATGTGGGATTTAACAGCCTGTACCACCAAGAATGGTGGTTTATTGGTCAGAAACTCGCTCTCATATCATCTGTTGAGGTCGATGCTCCAGATCCAAATCTATTCATTCTATTCATTTTATCAAAATATCAGCTTGAAATATGCTTTTTGAGCCTGAATTTTAGCAGATATCAATTTCTTAAATTTATAAGATTTAAACCTAAGACTTTATCAAAGGGTAAGAGGTTGAATTATCTTAATACTTTTCAACATGAAATTAGATAGCTACAACCAAAGGAGCACGTAATACTAAATTGAAAGTTGCATGTGACAAGAACAACCAAAAAGTTGTGTCACTTACGCCCAACCTTTGTACTTGTCCATGTCGTCAAATTCACCCCTCTTGGTGCCAGCTGCCTTCTGCTTCCCGCCACGGTATTATAATGCCCTTCCCCCCCAGCATGAACTTTCTCGGTCTTTCAAAACTCAATTTTAAAAGGGGAAAAATGAATTATTCAGGCAATAGGTCGTTGCCGATCGAGTGGGATCCGGAACAGTTGCCAATCGGAGCGATCTTACAGGTGGGTACTACACCCACATGGTCTAGAGAATATCCCGTGTAGCTAATATACACGTGATAGTACTTATGTGGTATTATTTATTAGTAAAATTCAATCATTTTTTATTTTTTAATAAAATCTTAAGAACAAAAATAAATGTATAAATAATTGAGTCTTGTTTGGTTTGTGACACAATATAAGTACTGACATGTGATATATCTGTTATGTAGAAAACTTCATCCGCATGGTCAAGGGGGACAAACGCATTTAAGGTACCCAATTCATCATAGGAAACCACATATTATAGCTTTACAGATATATCCAATTTTATGTACGAACTCACTTCACATGTTATCGAGAACGTAATTGAAAAAGTCAATAAGTTTACCATATCAACGCACCATTTGATTCTACCCGTTACGGACAAATTACAGCTAATGACATCGGAATATTTTCTACTAGAATCATGTCTCGATTTTATTCAGGATGAGATCGATGAAATCAGAAAGTCGGGATCTCCTATCCTTTCCTTTTGAGTTTCTTTTCCATCAAGTATATTTCAAACTTCTACCTTGATACAAGACACTCCTGAACACAGGGAGATGGATCATGACACCATCGGGAAAGCAAACGGGCACATCGAGATTTGCAATGACTAGGAGGAGTCTATTACGGGGACCAGAAGATAGGGTCCAAATCTTTCCTGTTCCCACGTATTATCACGCGAGCCATATTCATCATATTATTCGTAAATTTTGTATTGGTTTTTTAGTACATTAATTAAAAAAAAGTGACACGTCATATGTTCTATTCATTAATACTCATTTTGTTAAAATGATGTGAGATATATTGACACGTTCAATAATTATTGATCAAGTTTACTACATCATCTATTCGAGAGAGTCTTTTGTGTAATGGTATATCACGTGCTGGTGTTTACATAGTATCACGAATAAAGAATTAGCAATTTTAAATTTTTTTTTATAAATCCCAAAAGAAATCGTAAAGTTGATTGAAATTAAATCTTATGGACTTGTAATTTCACATAAGTACTGTCACGTGACATATCTGTTACCCACAAAACTTTTTCCATCTATACACTGGCATAAGAATTTGTAGCCTTTTACTAACGAAGGTTGGCGCAAGTGGAAGGGGCTTGTGTCGCGTAAGCAGAGGTGCCGGGTTCGAGCTCATGTGAACGCAGAAGACCTTCTTGGGAGGGGTCCTCGGAAAATCGCCCGACCATACCCCGAATCCGGATTAGTCGGCTAGCCTTTGGGTACCGGATATCGGGTGGGAAACCAAAAAAACAAAGAATTTGTAGCCTTTTCCTTTTAGCAGGAGCCCAAGAGCACCCCAGGGATGAGAAAGTTATTAATGAATAGGTTATACTACAAATTAATGATGATACGGTATATCTATCCAATCGAATTTTGATATGTAATTAATAATTATAAATATATGGTTATTAAATTCTAAAATTTCCTAAAAATATAAAAAGTCCTAACAAATGGTGGATTCTAATTGGATAGATATATCATGTCAGCACTATCTGCGCAGCATGACCGCTTCATTAAAACTTTCTCCTAAGGAATGGTGGTCTCTGGAAAGACAATTTAATGTTGACTGTCCGATTCAAGGTGTCCACATGGAACAGTAAATATCATCGAATTCAATATTTCTGCACTGAATTCCTTTCTTTTATGATTAATTGAGATTAGGCCTATAAGAGGAAAAGCTGTTCATAAAACTTCTTATTGTAATGTTATGGCATGCACGTATACACATTTTCTGTGCCCAAATTCTTTTGGGGTCTGTGAGGCCCAATTTCCTTAAGCTGCGTGCATGGGTCAATATTGTGGACCTGGACCATGTGAAGCAGATGGTCAGTTCTATCTGCCAATTGGGGATGTGTATCGAGAGATATCGGTTGGTTTCTCTCTGTCAAGTCCATTACATCACCGAGAGTCTGGAGCTGTAAGATATTCCATCTGTGGCCTTTGTCAGATCCCACATCGATAAATAGAGATCAATGCCGAATTTATAACGTAACTGCGTGCAACCGTCAATAGCTTATGTCTTTTGGTTGAAACGAACCCAAGTTCTTGCAAGGCCGACCAACAATAATATAATATATGAACACCCGACCACGACAATTTCTAACGTAAATCTCGGACCTGTCTCTAGTGGTCTCTCATTGATATAAACTCGCAAACCCAGCAGCCTCCTTCCGGCTCTAATCGCTTGCTTCGCTGTCGATCTGCTTACAACATGTAATTCGACAGCCTTAACTAGGGCTTCCGGCTCTACTTGCTTAGATGCAAGTGAAGTAGAAGATGACCGAGCAGTGAGAGATCAGAGAGCCAAAAGGGTTAGCGCATGCGATTCCTAGCGATACTTTGTTGTCTCGTATGGTCACGTCTATGATAAATTGCATCTCATGAATCAATTCTTGCTTGGTGGTGATGTCCATGGGTTTGATAAGACCTCGTATATATGCAGAGGCTTTATGTCCATGTCAATGCAATGGGGAGCCTTTGTCAAATCGTGCAGGTCTGAGACAGGGCTTATCTGATGGTGGATAAGTGTGCGGGTACGGTACAGGTTAGTTCTAATAAAATTTTCCCAATGTAAAATTGATGCAACTTGTTTCCATTTTTAATCAAAGAATTTCTAGGGTAGTGTTGGAATATGTTTCGATATAAGTCGGAACTCGAAAATCGGAAAACTTGAATAAATAGTTGGAGATCAGATTTAAAATATGAGATATGTGCGAACAATGATCAACGGTCGAGATCGCGATTAGAAGTACGAAATATCTTAGACAGAATCTTGGTAGAAATTTGAGAGATTTTGTTGATATTATTTTCTTATTTGAATATGCTATTCTAGAACTCATAGTATATTTAATTTAAAAAATATGTGTAGATAATACTTTTTAGGATATCAAATAGGTATGGTCTTGTATTTATAAATAAAGTTTTGTATGAGTGTGAAACTGTGTTCCGGTGCCATTAAACTCCGGCAGCCGTAGGGCTCGGGGAGAGAGTCTTGTCAGAGATCTTCCTGATAAACTTCTCTGTAACGCTAGGGTATAAGAACTTGAGAGATCAGGTTGTAACTCTTTTCTGAGTGGGGTTCGTAACGGGGCTTGAGATTGATGATATCACTTAAAACTGTAATCTCCTAATTTTATCTAGTAGAATTTCCTATTTTGACCGTGGACGTTTCCCTCTACGTTGAGAGTTTTACCACGTATATCCAGTATCAATTTTTTTTAAATTTCTCTTTTTACGATCTCGTTCGAGACATTCCAAGACCCGACAAGCGGTATCGGTTCGATCACGATCCCCAACAGGTATTGTGAGTAATAGAGACACCAGTTTGGGCAAGAAAAAGCCCATAAATTCCTAATGTTATGGTTGGAAAAAGAAAAACAAGTTGAGAAGGGAACCGAATCTATAGCTTCCAAAAATGAAAGTTACCAAACAAAAAATCAACCTATCAAGAAGATATCATGTGTAACCGCGTCACCTATATTGGAAGAGAGGAACAAGCGGCCACATCTGTGGCAAGTATCAATTCCATTCCATTCCATACTCTCATGGACCCACTCTCCATGTCTTCGGCCGCCTTCTCTCTCTCTTTTTTTTTCTCCAAATTGTTTTTCCGTAAAATGTTTTATCGGATCATGTGTCGCTATGTCTTCATGTATTCAGTTCGTAGACAAGTTGAGGTTTTTGCTGATTACTTTTGCTCCGCTTTTATTCTCGAGCCACAGTATTGTCTATTAATTTATTTATTTTTAAAATTTACATTGTGCATTGATTTCTTTTAAAATGAATATAAAATTATTATTCTTGAATGCAATTACTATCATTTCAAACATAATTTTTAATAAAGAATATTTTGAAAATAATTATTAATATATAAATATTTTACATATTAAATCTCAAATTACCTCGCAGCGGAGCACGGGGCTTTCGGTTCCTGTAACCTAAAGTTTGACTCGAAAGCATCCCTCGTTTTTTCTCCCTGACAAGTTCTTATCGCTTCTTTTGCTTTCCGAACTTTGACTCATTAGATTTCTCATTTTCTTTATTTGTTAATTTTCGTGGTGTTATGTTAGGAAAAAACCGTGGATGGGATTGATTGGGACTCAATCCTCAATGCAAGAATATATGCGAGGATTTTTTTTTATATAATCGTTCCTAGCTAATTAATGTGATTCGATACTTTTTTATTTCACGTAAAATCTTTGAGTTCGAATCGTTATATCAAGAAGATATATAATTAAGAGAATTTTAATATTTTAATAGATTGATCTGATTTAAAATTAAATTATTTATGAATTTATTGAATTTTTAGAATATTGAAATGCGTTATAAGAAAATGAAAGAGAGAATATATTCGAAGATCACTGGGGGAAAGTCTGTCTGACACAGTAAAAGCAAGGCCCATTAACGACCAATTGTCCTGGAGCAATCTTAGAATGTGATCTATGGGGTGTAAGTACAAAAAACGGAAATCTCAAAAATTGAAAAAATCGATCCAACTAGAACCGAAAAAATTAGATATATGGATCTCGAGATAAAATCAAGGTTGTTTTTAAGGTGGAAAAAATTGGATCGGAGAATTCGGGTCCCGAACTAGAAAATCTAGAGAGACCGAAAACCGAATTGAAAGTTATCTCAGATTCATATTATGTGTAATAAATCATTTTATTATTAGATTTTAATAATAAAATAATATATTTGATATTTTTAAACTTGAATATTGATTATATGTATGTTTTTATCTTCTTAATGCACTAAAATATTCATAATTAGTATTTTTTTATTTATTATAATGAATTTATTTTATTATTTTTATATTTTATATATTATTATATTAAAAATCGAGGCTCGAAAAGACTATCCAAAAAAAAAATTTGAAGTGAGTGGTTTTTATAACTCCTAAACGGTTCTCGATAAAATTTTTTAACTTGAAAAAATCGGATCAAAATAAATCGGAGCTCTATAATTTAAAAAAAATAAACTGAACCACCCGTTTACACCCCTAGTACTCTTCCCACTTTGTTATCTTAATATTTGTAGTACAATAAAAAATTAAAGCAAATCAGTAGAGGTGGTAAAAACTTCTTTCCTTTAAATAGTGTCTCGACCGGTTCGAATATTGTAAATAAAGATAATTCAATTCGAGCGAGTTTTATCTTCCTGTAAGTCCACCCAGCTCGAACTAAATCAGTTAGATTTATCGGATTTCTAAATACCAACGGAATAAATTTAAAAGAAAAACTCAATCTCAACTTTGCTTTACAAGCCAGGCCCTAAACGTGGTCGGATCAAGCGATTTTTTAAAAAATTAATGGTCAAGTCATGATTTTTAGGATGCATTTAAAAAAAATTAAAAAATAATGCTAAATTGTATTGATTAAGTACATATTAAGTACAAAAATAATTTAACCAACTTGAGGTTGGCCTGATGGTTCCCTTACTAGACCCTCAAATGGGTGTCCAAGGAGCGAATTCTAGGTTGGGATGGTCAACAGCAGTTTTCCCACGGATTCCGACCCGATCGCAGATTAGTCTCGGGGTGTGTTTCGGCTGGTCCGGGGATACTGCGTAGTGCAAAACAAAATCATGCTAGTCCATTTTTTAGATAATAATAATAATAATGAATTGTTACAAGTGCAATTTTTTTTATGAGTTTTTAGGATTAAGATGATCGATACATTAAGTACAGAAATAAATGTAAGAAATTCGACATATTAATTAAAACTTGGTAGTTGTATCACGTGAGTATAAGTATCTCGGTGTACTTAATAAGCTTCATAACATAAACCTCAATTAAATAGTTTATAAGTGCAAACCAAAAATAAATAAATAAATAGTTCGTCTAATAATACAAAATATAATTTATATTGTCTTTTTGGGTAAGTATATCATTTTAATTGTCAAAAATTAATAACAAGAAAAGTTATTAAATATAATATTTTTTATTATAAAATTTTAGTTAGTTCCGCATGCCGGCTTTCGAATCGGGACTGAATTTTTAGGATAGGCCTTTTCATATCTTAAAATTAACTGAAATTTACATAGAATCCTACAAATTCCATATATATATATATATATATATATTTTCATGAGTGTAGGATGAGGATGAATTACACACAAATTACCTCTAAATAAAAATTAATGAAATTAAACAAAATAGAATGAACATTTTATATTTTTTTTACTTGATTTCAATTCTAAATTTGTAATTTGTATTCGACTGGAATGCAATGAAATTTCTTTTAACAATGTTACAAAAAGCACATTTACATAAATTTTTGAATATTTTTTTGATAAAAAGGATTTGCTTCCCGAACCCATGAACACCACATAAGTCTATGGATTCAGGTCGGTAAATGTACAAAACACATGTGTAGGTGATCTCATCATAGGAACGCACGTCCTGTTCACTTTAACTAACTTTTGGGGCTGCACTTTCGACCATTGCTTCCCCTTATTTTTGGTACCGGCGCAAGAGTCACTAATTTTCATCGTAATCGTATATCACATTTTATTATATGAACTTTTTTTAATTCCATTTCACCTTTTTCTCTCAGTTTGAACATGATCTTAGAACTTCATAATCGTAGACTCGAGATTAATATCACTGTATTAATAATCAAATTCCTTTCTTTAATGGAACATTATTTTACATAGAATCCTACAAATTCTCTCTATATATATATATATATATATTTTCATGAGTGTAGGATGAGGGTGAATTACACATAAATTACCCTAAATAAAAATTAATGAAATTAAACAAAATTGAATGATTATTTTAGATTCTTTTTACTTGACTTCAATTAAAAATTTGTAGTTTGTATTCCACTGGAATGCAATGAAATTTCTTTTAACAATGTTATAAAAAGCTGATTTTACATCAATTTTCGAATATCTTTTTGATAAAAAGGAGTTGCTTCCCGAACCCATAAACACCGCATAAGTCCATGGATTCAAGTCAGTAAATGTACAAAACACATGTGTAGGTGATCTCATCGGGGGAACGCATGTCCTACTCACTTGAACTAACTTTTGGGATTGCACTTTTAAGCAATGCTTCCCTTATTTTGAGAACGGGCACAAGAGACTAATTTTCATCGTAACCGTATATCACGTTTTATTATATGAACTTTTTTTAATTCCATTCCACCTTTTTCCCTCAGTTTGAACATGATCTTAGAACTTTGTAACCGTAAACTCGAGATTAATATCACTGTATTAATAATCGAATTCCTTTCTTTAATGGAACGTTATTTTATCTTTGGTGATTTCTCCAGACAAACAGTGATTGGGAATCGTTCATGTGGTCAAAGCAATCACCACATTATCAAATGGTTGGTCCTCTTCTTCCACGAAACGAATACAATAATCAAACAAATTTGACTATTCATCTGCCCAGGTTGCTTTCTTCTTTCTCAAGATAAGTTTTTTATACATAAGAAAACATACTGGCAAGTCAAATTCTCACTTCTTTTTTCCATTTTTTCTTCCCGTTACAATCTAGGTTCATGGCCGGAATAAAGGGGTTAAGGAATTGCACCGACCAGAATTCTCAGCCTTGCAGACACGAATTGCAGAAAGTCTCATATATATATATATATAACATGTATATTATATGACAATAGTGATGTGGTGTCATGAACCAATAGAATTCAGTTATTTCTAGGTTGTTTTTATTTAATTTTTAGGGGCTTTATTGAAAACAATCTTAAAATGGTTGAATTGTGTTAATTTATGACCTCACGTAAGTACTGTCACGTGGTGGTCATCGAACTGGGAGCAATATCACATTTCTCAGACTCTTCTTCCATATATTGACAAAAAAAAACTCAGTTCCCATTTATGTTTCTCTCTTCTAGGCTTGCGTTCTATCAGTTATATTAATTACGTTCTTGTTCACTTGACAATCAGCCTATGCATCTGGTACACGCACCTTAGTCCAGTTAGCCCTAACTGCTCCCGCCTTGTGACCTAGAAAGTCCTTGGTTCGATATCATCGTGGAACTTTCCTTGCCTCTTTTATTCGCTTTTCCTTATATCATTTCTAAGCCTATGTATCTCATATGTACACCAAAAGAAAAATGAGTTTCAAATTTGTAGAGGACAATTGTAATTGTCGAAAATCGAAAGCCTGAAAATCGCACGTTAGATATTGCAATATCTGGAATTTTAGCGAGGTCTTGGTGCTTAATAAGCATACCTTTCTCCAATAACGTCTTATCGCCCGTAATATAATATTGCATGCACCAACTTTCTTATAAGATAGACGAGAAATAGTTTCTATAATTATATATATATATATTCATATATAATATATGTATTATTTGGATGTAACCTGCATTAAAGTTTCATTTTTCAGGAAAAAAAGAGATTAAGCAATTCCAAGAGTTAGTTCAAGTAATAGAACATGCATCTATTTAATTTCATAAGAAAATCCTTGAGATCAGAAATTCAATTTTTTTTTTGTAGAGATTGTAGCTTTTAGTGAGGTCAACCACGGGTCTGTCTTACACATAAACTTACATAGATTCATGCTTTTAAAGGGCGTTCATAGGTGCGGGGAGGAAAAACTCCTCGTTTTCTCGAGAGGAGAAAGGGGACTTGTCATATTAACATTACTTTTAAGACTAAAAAGTAATGGGTTCATTCTTATCCAAGACCTTGTCTCTTCATTGACCTATTCCTCCATCTTCTCCTAGTCCTTCAACCTCATTACAAGAAGGGATGACAATGAGCCGGGTCGGATAAGTATTAAAAGACTCGAACTCGTCCACATACTTGGCTGGTTAACCTGTCTGGTTTGACATGTTTCATAAAATAATTAGTAAATATTTTATTAATATAGTTTAAAATATAATATAGATTCACATACCCATAATAACATAATTAAATAAAATAATAAAATTTATAAAATTTTTTAAAATAAAATAAATATCACTTAATTTATTAAGATAATTTTTTCAAAATCAAAATTAAAATTAATTTTAAAATATAATTATGTGATATATCATTTTAATAGGGATTGATCGAGGTGGGATGAGGCAGTTCGGAGAAAAAATCCAGACCTGACTTGACCCGACCCGACCTGCACATGAGTTGAGTCAGGACTCAGTAATCACCTCGGTCTTGTATGGGTCAGATCCGTCCCAAACCGGGGCGGGATTAGTTGGATCCAAATTGCCATCCCTTTGTAAATGGAAAAAGAAAAGTATCATTTATCTTTCTTGGTTCACATGGGAGGTCCCTAAATCTAGTGGCAAACGAAAGAGCAACTCTAAAAACCTTTTGGTTACGGTTTTACAGAGAATGTCTAATTGAACAGATATGAAGGTTTTTTTTTTTTCCGATTAAAAGAGAGATACGTGGGCTTAAAAAGGTATAGAGAAAGAGAAGATTAAAGGAGCACATGATTAGAGCAGAAAGAGATGAATTTCACAAATAAGAATCAAATGTAAAACTCTTTACTCTCAAGTCGAAAGTAAAATCATTGTACCAGCCTCGTTCACTAGCATCATCTTCAATTTTTCTATCTAAACTACTGGTATCTAGAAGTTTAATGGGCTATGACTAATTCAATTCGAGTCAAAAAGACCCACCACGCAATAACACCCTCCCATGGTGAATTTTCTCCATTCGTAAGACTTGAACCTGAGATCTTACTTAAGAAGAAGATGTGTACTACCATATCAACCAATCCTACTTTACATGTCCTTTTCAATTTACCCCTAAAGCAACGTGGATAGCTGCCTTATAGTGAAGGAAAGCATATTCTTGTACTACAGTACTTGGGAATTGTTTAACTGACACTTTCCATGTTTCACGATCATGTCCAGAAGCTTCAGCATATCTTGAACTTCTCCGAAAATCAATAATGGCTTCCCTGAGATGTCCATGTCCATTTCCTTCTTCCCAGGAGGACTCATCGTACCAAGTTCTCCTGTGGCTTCTCAAAGTGCTTGCTCTATCGGGGCTCATCGTACTGGCTACATGGCTAGCTTCGCTTCCGAAGAAACCCACCTCCACAATATCGGCCGTCTCAGTCCCGATCACGAGACTCCAGAATGGCTCGTCCGTGGCAGCCGGAGGCGGCAGTGACAGCAATGACACCATCTCTTACATTCTCGAGATTGGGAATCCAAATAAGGACTCCGGGATTTACTATGACGACATCGCGGTCACGATCTTCGTGGGGGACGACCGGATCGGGGAGAGCACTATAGACGCATTCTACCAAGGGAAGGGCAAGACGAAGAAGGTGATCAACAGCGTGACTGCAGATCTTAGGGTTATGAGGGATCATGCGGGAGAATTCTTACTGGCAAGAGCCGAGTTGAGAGTTTCGTTGCTGACTCGAATTCGATACAAAACCTGGGGAAGGAAGACGAAGCATCATGGTCTGAGCCTGCAAGGTCGGGTCCCGATCGGTTCCGACGGGAAAATGCGGGGGAAGAAGAAGAAGATTAAGCTGCACCATGCCAACAAGAAGTGGAGAAGAATCGAGGTGGATCATTAGGTATGCATATGTACCAGTATAACATATGACCGTTAACTGTTAGGAACAAGTACCAATATAGTTTATCGTTATTTTTAAAAATAAAATAAAGTGCTAGTAGTCGTAATTGTTCACAATAAGCTCAACTTACCCTGAAACTTCTCCGTGTAGATATGTATGTGCTAGTCAATCGGTCTCTCTGTAGCTTTCAAACGACTGTAATTATTCAGATAAATTACATAAAAAAGTACGTGATTTGTTGATTTTCTAAAAAGTCAAATGTTCTAAATTTTTAAAAATAAAATAATTTACCAATATAAGTTAGTTCAAATGATAATACACTCGTTCCTCCTAAGTAAAGGTCTCGAGTTCAGGTCTTTATAAATGGAGAAAATTCATACCGGGAGAGTTATACCATTTAATAAGCCGACCTGACTCGAGTTATATTAGTAAGAGATTCAAAGGACTTTTAGATATTAGTGATATAGACAAAAAAATAAAACCATATAATTTTATTTAATTTTCAAATTAAGTCAAAAGCAAACCATATACTTTTACATATAATTAAGGTGTGATCATTATCTCTTATTCCCCATGATAATAAGTCCCTGTCGTCATCCGTGGTCGATTGAGAAACATATGAGATGTTTATCCATATTGAAAAAGAAAATCAGAGAAATCATCGAGGTATATATACGACCACGTGTTCTTTATCAATATATGTCATAAAGAATTCGAATTTGATAACACTGAATGCTAGAAATCGATGAACAAATGATAGGTCCTAAGCAAAAGAAAGGACATATTCTTGTCGGGTTTCAGATAATGGCTTAGTTGGGGCCACCACGGGACAGGAAAAGAGAAGCAACCAGCTAGCCGGTGGAAATTGTACAAGTTACCAAAGTGGATTGTTGAAGTGGCATGACGTTTCTTCCTCTTATGTTAGGTCTTCGGTTTGAGGCTTGTAATGGGTCAACCCGCGTCGAACATGCCGGATTTCTGAATATTAGTGTTACGGACTGAAAAAACTTTAGAAAAATACTGAATCCATTGAAAGTTCAACTCAAAAAATCACATCCAACTTTTCCATTAAAAGAAGCAAATCTATAGTTGTTCTTGGTTCACCATGGTTAAATTCCTAAAAGAGAATAGCAACTTGAATTTTTTTATTATAATATGAACTTTATTCTTTCGGACTATAAGCACCTCACAATCCCATAAATTTCAGTAAATTCACGTGTAAGATAAATTTGTGAGCGACATTGCTTATTATCTTAAATAAAATTTCAAATTCAAATCCTTTATGAATGAAGGAAAATATGACATGTTCTTGACGAGTTTGTTAAACTTCTACCTGCTTATAAGAGGGTTTTCTCATTCCAATCCAGAAGTTTAAATTAACAAGCGGTGATACCTAAATAATTTCAAGTTTTATCCAATAACCATACTCGGTGTTTTAAAAAATAATCCCAAGTTTTTCTTTATATTTTTCTAACACTCGTCGTCATCTGTTAACATGTTCAACTTTCCATGTGCTGTCATACACCAATTCTCAAGTCTCAACAACTGCGGACGAACCGATTATTTTTCTATGAAACGAGCGTTCTCTTTCACATTGGAGTTTAATGAACACAAATTCCGTATTCAGCCCCAAAAGATGTGAACCCTAGTGGTGTTCCACACTACGTAAAGGGGATAATCTGGGGCTAAAAGACTAACCCTAAATGCCTAATTGTGTTAAGTATTCATTATTTCACTGCTTGTTCTAGAGGATTCGATGCTCTCTTATTCAACGATATTCTCAGGATCGATTAAGCTTAATCTAACGAGCTCGTGCGCAAAAATATTTAATGTAAAAATAAATTAGGATGAAAAGTAATTAATTACACGAAGGAATGAAATAAATAGAAAGGAATAAATTCAAATAGGGAAGTAAGTATGCCAATAAAGCCAACATAAAAGACATACTATAAATGTGTCAACACATACTACCATTACATATAAGGCCCTAGTCAGGAGAAAATCATCAACACAGTGGTTGTACTACGTAAGTGATGTTAATGTATTATATCCGTCAAATTAGTGTTCACTATTTATATATTCGTCCAATTAGAATTCTCCATTTTGACATTTTTTAAATATTTTTTCGAATTTAATAATTACAACGTATAATTATTGATTGTATGCCGAGTCCTAATTGGATGAATATACCAAGTGAGCATTGACACATGATATGATCGCTCCACTGAAAATTTTCTCTTTAGTCAGGGCTACCTAGAGGGAGAAAGTATTTTATACCATGGTTCAGCATGATGATATCAACTAATAGAATTTACATATTCTTAGGATGTCTTTCTTTTTTAAATTTTGTAAAAAAAAAAAATAAAACGAGTAAACCTGGTTGGTTCATGGTGACACATGGTACCTTCTCAACGGGAGGAGGAGAAGCAATAGTTAGTTGTTGAAAACGGTAAATGGTATGGAATCCATTCAATATTCAATTTAACTAACAGAATCAAAACCCAAGTTTTCCACTAATGGAAGCAAATCTCTAATTCTACTTGGTTCACCAAGGATAACATCATTAAAATCTTAAGACCGAATATTAGCAATTCAGTTAGTTCGACGTATCCTTCTCTTTGGAAGTGTCAGATCTGAGTACCGTTAAGAAACATTCAATTATAGTAAGATATTCTTAAATTATGGGACCTGACATACTGCATGTTGTGGGATTTAATAAATACAAATAAAATAGTTATAGAGTTGATTGTGAAATCGGATAAAATATAAGAATATCACACTAAAAATTTTGAATTCAAGAGACTTGTTAACATAAAAAAATTCATGATTTACAGGATTTTGCTCTCTAGTTACTTAAGGAGACTCCAACCTTGATTAATCTTATCAATCTCCTGTACTTTCGGTATATAGATGAGGCACGTATAGCTAAAAATGGTAGAATGAAGAGAGAATAAAAGGGGTACGGAAAGTCCTACGGATAAAATTGAACCAAGGATCTTTAAGTTATCGAATGAGAGTAATACCAACTGTACTAATCCCTCTTTCTCCTGCTATACCTTTTATTCTTCCTTAGAAAAATTTCGTTGTCTGCAGTTTCCACTGAGGCAGTCCTCCCCCATGCGTTTCATGTTTCCACTAAATTTGTAAAGCAACTTTTGCTCCGAAAAGTCTTCAAGCTCCCCGACTTTTGAAGGCTCCCAAAGACAACTTCCCCCAATTGGTAAAATTTTCTCGGTAATCCTATTTACCGTCACACAGAAGACTCCCTCCAGTACATTTGGCCAGATTTCGAGTACGCCAACATGGCTAGTCGATTGGTTCCTTTTTCTCCCTAGCAATTGACGAAAACAAGAGAGAAACCGAAACCCCGCAGAAGGGCAACTATGGACATTCCATAAGTTGGCTGAGAAGCCACGCAGACCACAAAAGGCTCCAAGCCATATTCCGGCCGGTGCCTCTTCCACACCGAGAAGCCTCCAAGAAGGAAGTCAACACTTTCCTAAGTCCTCAGGTCTTCCCTTTTCCACATCAGTCTACTTATACTCCAAGTACCAGTTCCAAGAAATGTCATCCACAGACTAAAGCCGGACAAACATGGCAAGCTTCTTCCCTCTGTTTGTCCCGATACTTGCCTTCCTTGCCCTCGGAACTGAATCCACCCTCACACCGAGCGAACACCAATGCTCGAATTCAAGCCACCCGAGCACAACGTCATCATACTGGGCGAACCTCGAAGTTGTCCTTGATTCCCTCGCCTCCAACTCGAGGTCCCCAACCGGGTACAGTAACGCCAGCTCGGGAAATTCCACTGATGTTGTCTACGGGAGTTTCCTTTGCAAAGGAGACATCATGGCCGACGATTGTGAGGAGTGTGTCGCAAATGTTACCAAGGCGATACTTCGAGTCTGCCCCGGATCGGATTGGGCCATTATGTGGTATGATCAGTGCATGATCCGGTACTCAAATCACGACTTCTTCTCGTCCATGGAGACGGAGCCTTATCTGTATGGTTACAACGGCGAGAATGTGTCCGAGCCAGAGAAATTCATGGCCGTGTTGGAGACGACAATGAGGAAAGTCGTGAAAACAATATTGCAGGTTAAGTATACAAGAGCTGAAAAGAAGTATGCGACCGAGGAAGCGATGGTCACAGCGACGGAGACTCTGTACACCATGGCGCAGTGCTCGCCAGACATGAACGTGACTGGGTGTCGGGCCTGTCTCGGGCTTGCTGATTCGAGGCTCCAGACCATCGAGAAGGGGAAGATCGGTGGAAGAGTTCTATTTCCCAATTGTTTTATGAGGTTCGAGATTTACCAGTTTTACTCGACTGAAGCGAAAGGTAATTGAATTAGAGAAATTGATCAGATCACTGAAAGGGTACGATCATAACCATTTACTAATGTTTAAAAGGATGAGTTCATTATAATATGCAGGGAAGACGAAATTCTCGACAACAAAAGTCATTCTGATCGTGTTGGCAACGGTCGTGTTCGTGGCGGTATGTGTTCTTGGCTGCCTTCTGATGCACAAGAAAAGCAGGAAACGGAAAAATCACATACAAGAAGATCCGATCGGTAACTCGGTCTATGTAGCATTCGATTGTCTTGTCTCTTCTATTGATTGGGAATTCATCATTTTCTGATCTTTAAAATCATATGTTCCGATTAGTCGAGGCTGAAATCTCGGAGCTACACGCCCTGCAATTTCCCCTGTGCGTGATCGAGGCAGCTACTAATAATTTCTCGAGCGACAACAAGCTAGGCGAAGGAGGATTTGGTCCTGTGTACAAGGTAGGGAGTTTAAAGAGCGAAAAATGAATTTCGAATGAACAATGAGGATGTGATGAACTTGCAGGGAAAACTTCCGATGGGGATGGAAATAGCTGCGAAGAGGCTGTCCCGGGGATCGGGACAAGGCGTCGAAGAGTTCAAGAACGAGATCGAGCTCGTGGCGAAGCTTCAGCACAAGAACCTGGTGAGGCTGCTGGGTTTCTCCTTGGAAAAAGGCGAGACGATCCTGGTCTATGAATATGTCTCAAACGGAAGCCTTGATCACATCTTATTCGGTCTGTCTGCCCCCTTTTTTCGGTTCTTTGAATCCGGTAAAATCATTGAAATTAATAGATCGTCGAACTTTGGTGGTTCACAGATCCGAAGAGTAGCGGGATATTGGATTGGTCGAGGCGGTACAAGATCATGGTCGGTGTCGCGCGCGGGCTTCTCTACCTTCACGAAGATTCTCGGCTCAGGATCATTCATCGGGATCTCAAAGCTAGCAACATCTTATTAGACGATGATATGAACCCGAAGATCTCTGATTTTGGCATGGCGAGGATATTCTGCGCAGACCAGATGGAAGCCAGCACGAACCGAATAGTTGGGACATAGTATGTTTCATTCCCGAACGAGCACAGATCCGTGTATTTCATAGACCTTAATGTTCTCAAAACTCGGTTTTACGTGTCTTTCGAGCAGTGGTTACATGTCTCCGGAGTACATCATGTTCGGGAACTTCTCGACGAAATCGGATGTCTTTAGCTTCGGAGTGTTAGTCCTGGAGGTCATCACTGGCAACAAGAACAGCAGCTTCCAACCGCAGGGCTTCGACGAGGGACTCCTGGGATTCGTAAGTACAACCAATTGATTCTTTCTTAGATCGGTACGGTCAGATAAAATTTACCGTTGTTTCGGTCCTTAATCGCAGTAAATTGTAGTGGTAGAAATGTAAAATCGGAAAAAAAGGCCGAGGCCAACTCAAAAAACCGGTTTTTGGGGGGCCGTATATAAAATTTAGGTGGTTTTCAAGATAGGGGAAAACCGACTCGAGAAATCTATTCCTCGACTCGAAGAAGCCGGGGCCCGAGACTAACTGAATTTGTGCAAAAATAAAATATCTTGTTAAATTTAGATAATAAAAATGTCATTTATAGTATTTTTATATTCAAATTTTAGTTTATATTTATCTCATAGAACTTATTAGTATACCAAAATATCAATAATTAATAAATATTATATTATATTATTCATTATCGTTTTAAACAAATAATTCTTTTTATAGTCTCACTTTTAATTTTTATTTTTACTCATTGCCTATAATAATTAAATTTTTAATAACTATTAAATTCGTAATTAAAGAGAAATAAAATAGTAAATTTAAAAAGTACTTAATTTGGACAATAATATATAATCACTAACTCATATCTCCCACATCTTACTTTCTTCTCTTCTTACATTTTTTTTTAATTTTTTCGTACATATTTTCTCCCTTTTTTTATATTCTCTCTTATCGATTCCATTGAGATAACATATATCACGTGTAATACAGATTTAACATCGAATTTGTGTGTATCTATACATATATGTAGAAATTTTAAGTGCCATGGGTCTTTTTCCTTCCATTTTTGCCCTTTGTCTTTTTTTGTTCCCCCATTTTCGGCCCCTGTTGCTTGGTGGGAACGAAGTGGTGGTGCAATCTGTAAATAACTTGAAGTTAGGGGGTGTGTCTTTATTGTAATGTAACTTGTTTTTATATTTTATTTAATTTATTATCCCTTTTTATCAGTGTTATTTAATTTATTATCATATCAAAAGTTGGGATTCAAAAAAATCACCTAAAAGGTTACACTCATAGCAGTTGGCTTTTTATTGCATCAAGAACCACCACCTGACTCGAACTATTTTCACCACTGATATCTTGGTTGGATGCTACAAGGTTTGGAAACACTGGAGCGAAGGGACTCCTTCGGAACTGGTCGACCCGGCAATAGGAAAATCATACTCGATGAATGAACTGATCAGATGCATCCACATCGGCTTGCTCTGTGTTCAAGACGACATTGAAGACCGACCGACCATGGATTCGGTCGTCCTCATGCTCATCACCGACTCCATCAGCCTGCCACTGCCACAACGTCCGTCGTTCTTCTTCCCTAGCAGGAAGCAGAGGCAACCGACCACCGCGAGCCTAGCCCTCGACCCAACCACGGAAAAGCTGTCGGAAACCGAAGGACCTCTCCACACCGAACCAGGGCCCCGGTAGATTGACACTGAACTCATCGAACCATCATGTTTAGCTTAAACTTACCGTTTAGCCCCCGAAACAAGTTTGGATTGCACCATCTATATCCTATGGATTATCGAGTTGACATGACATCTGGCAGGGTTGATATCCGACCGACTATGTATCCTAACACGTCCGGAGATTTGGATTAAAATATTCGAGCATGATTGTCATTGGTGGGGTCTTAGCATTTGTTGTTTTCTCTTCCTCAGCTTTTGAATTGAAGAAGCTAGGAATCAGTGAGGATGGTAGTCAATTAAAGCACAAAGCTGAGGAGTCCGCGGAAGCAATCAAAACCACTGCTTTAGCACAACTGGGGCAACTTGTTTTACATTATTGAACTCGAAAAGGCTATGAAAGATTATAACATATATATATGTATACATACACATATATATACATACATATAAGATATATTTGATGGAAGGGACCGGAACGGGGAAGGTCTGGTCGATTGGTTGTTTTAGGCATATCGAGCTCGAGTCGGTTTCCAAGATCCTCCCGGAGCCGGGTTTGAAACACCAGAGAAGGTCAAATTGGACCGGAAGTGATAATCCGATTAGAGAAAGGATACGTATGAAATGTGAAACTGTAAAAAAATTATTGGAATGCATCATTAAAATGACTATTTATATCAATCAATTAAATTTAGTTATTTTAAAGATGTTTTTTTATTTTAGAACTTTATTTAAAAAAATCTTTAAAATACCTGTAAGTACGATGAGACCGTTACCCATGAGACTTTACCTTTCAATTTTTTCGGTGATAAAGGAGATCAATGCGTATGGTACAGTGATAGGAAACAAAGATAAATAAGTGGTACATAATTCTTAAGATGATAATCGAATTCAGAATCTTTAAGTCAGAATCTTATACTAAAATCAAATGATCGTATTCTTCAATTTATGTGTTCCTTGTTGGATATCGGAAAAGGGTTTAGATTCTAGACGTTCTTCTCAATCAACTTTCACAGCTCTACGAAGTGTTGGAAGTTTTGTCGAGAAAGATGTTCGCGCTTGATTGGACAGCACCGTGTCGAGGATGTGCGTGGTGAAATACATGAGAAGATATCTAATTTATAATCTATACCATTATGTGCAAATTTCTGAAAAACTTGATTTTTTATTTTTGTAATTTACATATTAAAATTTATAATATATATATATATGATTTCTAAATTAAAGGTAAAATAATGATTCCATTCATTTTCCTATCATATCATATCTACGATCCTAACAGTAAAGATCTTTCATTAATTGCTCATACAGATTCCTATATCTCACTTCATATCTATAATTTTAGTAGTAAACATTCGTCACATTTTTTGAAAGAATAATTTGAAATTGTAAAAATAAAAAGTAAGATTGATATAGTATACTGATAAAAATTGATAATGTTATAATTACTATTATAAGTTAATGAATTTTAAGTAAATAATAAATAAATGATATAATTATAAGAATTCGTCACAATATTTCACACTTATTTATTTTTATTTTTATTTTTTCGTACGTAGAACGAGTCTGTGTCTAGTACACAATAAACTCATTGTATAAATCACCGTTTTAATCTTGACAAGCATAAAGTCATCTCTAAAAAATTTTAAAATTTTTACGCGTGTCAAGATTAAAACGGCGATTTACACAACGAATTCATTGTACAATACATAATAAATATTTACTGGAAATACAGACACAAATATAGAGAACCTAATTCCCGGCAAAATTGAATAAGAAACGAGATGAAATAAGATAATTTATAAAATATAAATAAAATTAATAAAAATTCATTTGAAACATTGCAAGTTTTACCCATTCCGAAGTGAAGGCAGCCTCCCAACACCACTTAAATCCACCCCGATGAAATGATAATGAGTTTCTTAATCTTATTTTTAGAACCATCGTCCAAACAAGCAGTGATGGATTTAGGGGGTGCGGGAGGCGATCGCCCCCCTGAACTCGAAAAATTCTATGAGATTATATGTAAAATTTACTTGATTTTGTCTCATTTTTATTGAACAATACATAGTTCGTCCTCTTGAATTCTTCACCTTAATTTCCTATAGAGTTTCGTCCCCTGTACAGAATTTTTAGATCCGTCCCTGCGGAAAAGGTGTTGGTTGTACGTTCCATTGGTGGCTTACAATTTTGTATCTTACAATTGAAGAAAATAATAAAAAGAATTTGACTTTTAGTAGATTAATCTTGTTCGAATATGAATTAATTAGATACCAAGCGATTGACATGAAAAAAAAACTCAAAAGGAAAGGATAAGAGGAAAAGTCTCTTTTGAGTATTGATGATTGATCGAGCATCGGAGGGAACAAAAGACTTATCGAGCGGAAAATAGAAAAATAACAAAACGGTAATAAGGGATAGGAGATTTGATGCTGTTGGCACTATTGAGGGGAGTAAATGGTCCGGTCGGGTAGCTTTTCCATAGAAATTGTCGGGGCCCAACTTTTTCGAGTTAGTTTATTCAAGTGCAAATCACATTAAGAACCGTTATAAAAATCAACCGTTTCATATGTAGTTATTCAAATGGTTTTCCCGGACTACGTATTTCATATAATATTAAGATTAAATAGGTAAATTTCTAATTTATCGTGATTTCTTTTTAAGGATAAGAAATAGTTAACAAAATCATCTATTTTTATTATTAAAACTTAGACATAAATTTCATATTATAGAAAATCGGGTGGGTTTCAACCCTTGGAGCTGGCCAGACATTTTTAGCTCGATTTTTCAAGATCTCGCAAACAGATCGAATTTTAAATAGGGCTCCAAAAAACCGGTCTTTTCGGGCATGGTAGGGTCAATTTTTTTTTGGGCTTTCGGTGTTTATGTTTTTTACTTACACCCCTAGTACTTTATACACCGAAAAAATCTGTAACAAT
This sequence comes from Lagerstroemia speciosa, assembly GCA_037672795.1. Lineage (NCBI taxonomy): Eukaryota > Viridiplantae > Streptophyta > Magnoliopsida > Myrtales > Lythraceae > Lagerstroemia > Lagerstroemia speciosa. The sequence continues at coordinate 8,445,583 of CM075296.1, forward strand.
AAAGTTTAGGGGTTGAAATCAAACAAAATAAAGTTGACGGGTTGACAGTTAGAAGTCTTAACCGTAAAACTGTGCGGATGCATCATCTTCAGTTAACTGTTCGTCCTCGGTCATACAGCAGCTGACAGGAGCAGGGAAGACGTAGCTTCCCCATCATCTTCTTCCTCTTCTATCGTGGCAGTTTCTTTCCTCTTTTCACTCTTCCAGCTCAGACCCATCATCGAGATTTCTCTCTCTCTCTCTCTTTTTTTTTCCCTACACAATCTCCCGACAGCATTGCCAGCGATGGCACTTCATCTCAAGAAGCTGCAATTTTTAGGCTCCCCGACACGCCTCCTGTTCGGGAGCACCCGGCATGGGAGATTCCATTTTGTGTGTAGATCAGAAATGGGCAGCATGCGTGGTTTCTCGATGTGTCCTCTGGAAGAAACTGGGTCAGCTAGTGGGTCAACAAGCCGCACTGGTTCGTATGTGGCTCAGTTGTTTGTGGAAATGCCGCTGAGAAATGTGTGTTTTTTTAAGAATAAATTCATTGGTTGCTTAGTTTTTATAGACTAACAAGATAAATGATTATTTCATAATATAGACCGAATGTGTAGAAATTCGGAAATAGAATGATTCCTTAATAATGATGGCAGGCAAGGGTCTTGATTTCCGGATTGTGTGGTCATTTAAGTATGTGTCTCTAATTAGCTGTTTTAAATGGAAAGATTAGGCAGCGATGCTGGCATGAATTACCAACAGTTTCGAAAATGGCACCATGGAGGGGGGACTGTCCATGCATTGGCTCGCGTAGATTCAACGGCACTGATTGAGGTCGGTGCCATTGTTCATCCAAATGCCGTTGTGGGTGAGAATGTTCAAGTGGGGTCTGGAACGGTTCTTGGGCCTTCTGTTACTGTTGGTCAGTCTACAAAGATTGGGTAATAATTGTCACTTGGAGGGTCAAAACTTGACTCTGCGATCATGTTATAGTTTCCCAGGCTCCACACGATTACCTTCTGATGAAACAACAATATGCTTTCCAGGTATAATGTTTCACTAAGTAACTGCAGAATTGGCAAGTCATGCGTAATCCACAGTGGGGTATGCATTGGTCAAGATGGTGAGACATGTTTACGTTCTGTTCCTTTTTCTGTTATCCTTTTTCTTCTCAAAGCCAATAGGAGATTAGAGTTGATGCAAAATATTTCTGCATTATACAAAATTAGATGTGCTCTGATTCACACTGAAGGAATTCTAAATGTCTCTTCCTAATATCTGAAAAATGTGAATTTCTTGAGGAATAGTAACGGATACTGTGCCTTATGCAACTATATTTGGAGCTTGCCTGATGAATACTGATGCCAGTTCTTCTGCTCACACAAGAACATGATCTTTCTGTAGGAATCATTTTATTTCTGCTTTTTCTACTGAAACGATTTTGTTATAAGTGTAATGATCTTCATTATTATGTTGTTCATTTTGCCGACAGGATTTGGCTTTTATTTGGATGAACATGGAAACATGATAAAGAAGCCTCAAGTGAGTGATGATTCGCTTGCCTAAGGACAAGAGGTCAATTATCTTTTGATTATTAGGTCTAAAGCTGTTATCGGTCATTTTCTTCTTATCTTTTCTATAGTTGCTGAATGCAACAATAGGAGATCATGTAGAGATTGGTGCAAATACATGCATCGACAGGGGCAGGTAAGATTAGTTTTGATAAACTTTATTGATTATCATTTACCGACAGTACTCTTGTATTATTTAAGCTGATTATGATCACAGGAGCCTTGTTCATCGTGCAGTTGGAGAGACACAGTAATAGGTGATTCAACAAAGATAGATAACTTAGTTCAGGTTGGGATACTTCATATTCTATTTGACCACATGCTAGTTCTGATATTTTCAGTTAACATGTTGCTTATCCTTTCAGATAGGTCACAATGTTGTTATTGGGAAAAGTTGCATGCTTTGTGGACAAGTTGGGATCGCTGGTTCAGCAACGTAAGTTTTATTGTGGACGTGCTACTTCTATTAAAAGATATCACTAATTCTACTAATTTTTCAATAACATACACCTTTTCCTTACTTGTTTTCTTTTTTAATTATACTTTATGGTGCATTGAAATTCATAATTTGCTACTATTAAGTTCTTTTTCTGCCTTCAGGATAGGAGATTTCGTAACTCTTGGGGGAAGGGCTGCAGTTCGGGATCATGTCTTGATTGTCTCAAAGGTATGTTGGTTGGGTCATAATATCAAGAATGGACTAGGGGCCATTTGGTTTGTAATGGGGAATCGGAAACAGAACAACAAATTTTAGTTTCTATTTGGTATTCGGAATTGGAATTTGAGCCCCTTTGTTGTTGTTTGGTTAAAACTTGACATTTAGAAAAAAAAAAAAATTTCAAACATGATCAAAACAAATTAAGTGAACATATTAATCTATAAAAGTACCCCTCAAATTATATTATCAAATGCAAAGTTATACTCAAACCAAAACATCGAACAGAAACAGCACCTGAGATTTATCAATGTCATAAATTCAAAAAATGCAAACTAAATATGACTAGACATTCTTATTTTCCATGCAATCTTCTTAAAATCTCACTCTTTTAGGAGGTGAATTTGTGAAACTAGAAAATAAAGTAGAAAAATAACTGCCATTTTAGTGGTTAAATACACCGAAAATTAGGGAGCAAGAATGTTTGGCAAGGTGGAGACGTGAGGAGAATCACTTTCTAATTTCCCTAGGATTGTGAGGCAATTGATTTCAACTCATTTAATTAAGAGAAATAGAATCCCTTTGTCTCAAAACAAACATTACATAATGGAATTGCTCATTCCATTTCCATTTCTCCTCCAATTTTTACACCAAACAAATGCACTCTAGATATTAAACGGCCAACTTTCAGTTTCATGGGCTCTACTTGGAGTTCAAGTGTGTTATAGATTAAGATAAAAGATAGTCTGCAGCATGAACACCATAAATTTAAGGGAATGGTACATTTTTCAGTGAAAACGAAAATAAAGCAGTTTGCCCATTGTCCGGGAGAGCCAGCTAGTTCAATAGACTCACTTTCATAACCAGCTTCTTAAGAATCAGACCAGCCTTGGAACGAAGTGAACTGGCAGCTAGCTTCATGAGTCTCCCAGACTAGGAAGCGAAGAATAACTTGTTTTTGCTGTTTGATCTATTCTGCAAACTTGCGGTAGGAAGCTCATTATATAGATTAATAATATGCTCAATGCAGGTCCGACTAGCAGCTAATAGCTGTGTCACCAAGGACATCAAGGAGCCTGGTGATTATGGTGGCTTCCCCGCTGTAATGATTTCTTATACTGTCTATCTTTTGTACAGATTTTATTGGTCACGGATTGTTTTTACTATTTATTTACTCTACTCAATGATTTCTTAAAAGCGAGTTGGATGGGAACAATGGGCAAGTGTGCTTGCTCATTGCTATTGAAGAATATTTGTTCGGGGGTAATTTAATACCTCTTTTGTCTCCTGGGATGTTGCAGGTGCCAATTGCCCGGTGGAGAAGACAAATTGCTGCACAATTACGGTCCTAAAGTAGAGGTACCACACCAATGACTGAACTCTTATAAATATACAAGAATATAAGATTTGCTGATTAGCCTGGGATTTAACTTTGTTACAATCAGCTTACAAGTTCCTGGTCTCATTCTTTTTAAAACAAACTTGTAAATCTTTCAAAATGTGAGAGGAAGATGCACTCTGATGGGCCCTTTGGGAAACAAAAGTTTCCAAACTTTGCTTTCAACATATTGATAGCTAGACTATCTTTGTCTGATATCAAGGACCATGCTCTTTTGGATAACATGATTCTATTGGCGTTTGCAACCCTACAAAATCCAATTTCACCACAATGAGAGTAGGTTGGTTCAGTTGGTGTGTCTTGTTTTTGAGGTAATCAAGTTTCGGAGTTCAAATGTCGAGAGTGAAAGTTCCATGGTTAAGAGAATCTTACATGGCAGGAATCTGACCAAACCAAATCCAAATTAGTAGGAATCTTCGGACTTACTAAACTAAACTATTTTCCTCGAAAATGACTCGTCGTGACTTTATTTTTAAATAAAATTTGACATGATATAAAATTGACATTGGTCGATGGAGTTGACAACAAAAGTTGACTGCTTGACCCTCGGTGACATAAAAATGGAAGATCAAATATTCTCAAGGCTTGCATTGGATCAAAGTAATGCTTTGAAACTCAAGAGAGACTCATCTAGGAGTGAAATATGATCATTTAATTGAAAGAAAAAAAGAAGAAATGTAAGTAACATTTCACAGGTTTTTCTGAATTCAGGGGATGGTCGTCTTATGCCCCCTTAATTCCAACCCTGTCCCTGGGTTTGTCCGATACTTGATCCTGATTCTTTTGGTGGCTGGGCAAGCAAAGAAAATGTGATAATGTCTCTCTGAAGGCATGACAAAACATGTATTCATGGTCTGCGTTGCAATCAACCTATAACTTTGTATCATAAGTTGGTCTCCGATAGCTAGCCAGGCATCTATGGGAGACCTGTGGAATCTGACCAGGGAACCAAATCAACCAGCACCATGAAAACTTGGACGATGGGGTCTTAAATTCACAGGGAAAAAATTATTTTTGATCCTTAATCTTTTGTATTTTTATCATTTTCGTCCTAAACATTTATTTTTTATCATTTGCTTCCTTAACTTTTTGAGTTTTTGTCACTTGGTCCTACCGTGACTTTTTCCGTTAAAAGAAAGCATATTCCATCCAAAAATACAAATTTTATCCAAAAAAACACTACATCCAAAAATTATTTTTTTAAAAAAATATTTTTCAAAAAAAGCATATACCATCCTTGATTAAGGAAATATTGGTTACTAGCATGTCCCCTTCTAAAATTAGAACGTATTTTTCTCACAATGAGTTATGATTTTATAATAATAATAACGATTAATCAATTTGGAATTTGAAATTATCTTAATTTTGAAGGAGATATGGCCATTAGTAAAACCATACTGATACTTTTATTTTCATTTATTTTTCCCTTTTTCTTTTTTTAAAAAATCTTTTTTGTTGAAAATAATCTTTGAATGAAATATTCTTTTTTTAATGAAATACGCTTTTTTGGATGAAAAAGTAATTGTATGACCAAAGTGGTAAAAACTCAAACAGCTGAGGACGTAAATGATAAAAAATAAAAATTATGATGAAAATAATAAAAATACAAAAGGTTGAGGACTTAAAATGTCATTTATCCTAAATTCACCCATGTCTTGAAATGGAGAAGGTTGGAGAGGAATCCTAGCAAATTTGATATTGGGATGATGGAGTCTTGAGTTCTCAACATGTACCAGTTGCAAAAAGAACTTCCTATGTTTCAAGTTGACGTTTTCCCTTAGTAATAGAGATCGATTTCTAGTATTTTTAAATATTTTTTTTTATGTATGTAGTGTCCAAAGTTATTTAAGAAATCGATTCAAAATCCTGAAACCATCTTACACCTCTAGGTTTACCTTTTGATGTACGTTTGAGCGTACGTACTTAGTTGTAGGGATTAGTCCGATGAACTCCGGATACTGTGATATTAGAAAAAACTTAGGGTGCGTTTGTTTTCTACGGAAGATGGAGGGAAATGAAATGGGAATGGGTAATTCTATTAGATGGTTTTTTTTTTCCGGTGAGGAACGAGGTTCATTTGAACCCAAAAAAAGTAAGAAAACTACAAGGCACATAAACGAGGCCACGAAACCCCAACAATGTTGCCAAACAGTAGAGGGTACAACTCCGACGGACAGTTAATAACCCTATGGATTCCCACCCCCTGATGTTTGAAAGTAAAGGAAATCTAATTCCCTTAATTAGTGGAATTGGATTTCCCTGATAAGGGGATTGCCATTCCCCCCTAACCATCAAGGAATGAAGGAGAAATATCATATTATCATCTATTCAAAATTTTATGTCCCAATTTTCGACTTTTTTTAATATTGTGTTTTTATTTACATTTATATCTGACCTGTTTTGATATTGTATATATTTTTAAGTTAATTAAAATAATAATAATAATAAAGTGTAAAAAATTTATTTCATTTCTGATAATATTTTTCTCAAACATTAATAAAGAGATTAAAATTTATCAATCCATTTTCGAGTTAAACCAAACAAAAAATTAAATTTCTCATTTCCGATTCCACCCCATTCCATTTCTGTTTCCATTTCAAAATACAAAACGAACACGTCCCCTTGAGTAATTGGGAAAGGGGTTTGGGCTCAAATGCTATCTTAAATGGGCCACGTGGGCTAATTCCTCTGCAGGCCTCTCTCGGCCCATGTCGGACTCAGCTCCTACTCAGAAGTTCAATTCAACTCAGCATAGCAATGTAAGTTCACCTCTCCCGACGGCCGCCTTCGCCTCTTCCACCTTCTCCGCGAAGGTCGCCGCCGCCGCTCTTGCATTCTCTTCTCGACCTTTGCCGTAGCCCAGAATCATATTCTCGGTCTCGACTCCCCTGGCCCGGTTGAAATGCTGTTGGCTCAGTCAGCAGTCTCGTCAATGCGCCAGTGACTCTGTAGTGTATCCTTCTGGCAGTGTCTCCGGGTAGGGTTTAAGGGAGCTCGAGTTCATGAAACAGACCCTGTGTTCCGAGAGGACCGTGGCGGGAAGCTCTATTTTTTCATCAAGGGAAGGCTCTCGGAGCTCTCAGCGTTCAGATATGTGGATCCTCGGGGCTTTCTGCACTTGTTTATGGCCCTCCGAACCCTAGCAATGACCTCTGGAGCTCCACTTGTTAAGATAGATGATAAGGCTCCGCAGGATCTCGCATCATCCTTCCAGTTTTTATCAGATATTGCGTCACCACAACAGCTCCGGTGGGAGCAAGTTCGTCGACGGTTTCCAGTTTGTCGAGGAACCCTTGAAAAAAATGTGGAGACTTGAAGATAAAGATTGCTTTATGGAAGATTCGCCTGCATTTGCAGAGAATGGAATTGTTAACGACAGCCATTTTGCAGGACGGCAACATTTCGTCAGGAGTGCGAAGAGCGATGCACAGAGGGTGCTGGAGGTTCTTCAACAGGATGGTCCGGGATTCAATACGAAGGGAGCCCTTGTCGCGCTCCAGTTGAGGGTCTCTGGAATCCTTGTGAGGGAAGTCCTCTTGGGGATCCTGAGAAGTACGGATGACTCCAGTAAAAGCCGATGTGCAAAGGTGGGGTATAAGTTCTTTGTCTGGTCTGGTGCCCAAGAAAATTACAAGCACACTGCAAATACCTACCACTTGATGATGAAGATCTTAGCAGACTGCGATGAGTTCAAGGCAATGTGGAGGCTCTTAGATGAGATGATTGAGAAAGGGTTCCCAACGACTGCTCGGACTTTCAATGTCCTAATATGTACTTGTGGCGAGGCTGGCTTAGCTAAGAGAGTTGTTGAGAGATTCATAAAGTCCAAGACCTTTAATTTTCGGCCCTTTAAGCACTCTTACAATGCAATTTTGCATTGCCTTATAGCACCAAAGCGGTACAAGTTGATTGAGTGGGTATATCAACAGATGCTAGCAGATGGCCATTCTCCTGATATTTTAACTTATAATATTGTGATGTGCGCAAATTATAGGTTAGGGAAGCTTGATAGGTTCCGTAGGTTGCTTGATGAGATGGATGCGCATGGTTTCTCTCCTGATTTCCATACGTATAACATTCTCCTTCATGTTCTTGGTAAAGGGGACAAACCACTTGCAGCTCTCAGTCTTATGAATCATATGAAAGAGGTGGGCTTGGACCCAAGTATTCTTCACTTCACGACATTGATGGACGGGTTGAGCCGGGCTGGGAACTTAGATGCGTGCCGATACTTCTTCGATGAGTTGATTAGGAATGGCCACATGCCCGATGTTGTGTGCTATACTGTTATGATCACGGGATATATAGTGGCAGGGGAGCTTGAGAAGGCGAAGGAATTGTTCGATGAGATGATCATGAAAGGGCAGCTACCGAATGTGTTTACCTATAATTCTATGATCCGCGGGTATTGCATGGCGGGGAGATTCTCGGAGGCTTGTTGGTTGTTCAAGGAAATGGAAGGAAGAGGCTGCAATCCCAATTTTCTTGTATATAGTACCTTGGTGAGTAATCTGCGAAATGCTGGGATGCTTGCTGAAGCTCATGAGATTATAAGACATATGGTGGATCAAGGGCAGTATGCCCACCTCGTTTCAAAATTTAAGAGAAAGAGATATTAATTTCTTCTTCTACTGCTGGAAGTCTGCTATAATATTACTCAACAACCGGCAGGAGCTTAGACCCTGTTGATAACCTTTGAAAGAGGAAAGTTCCTTGGAAAGAGGAACCTAAACCGATTAGTGCTGTATGTATGAGAAAGCGGAGCAGTCTCCTCCTGGATCCAATAAGATCTGTCATAACATTGTCCCAGCTTATGTTGAATATTATGATGATGCATACAGGAAGGATAAACTCCGAAGTGTTGCTCCTATCATCAATGCTTTGAGATGTGAAGTGGGAAAACAATTACAGGATCTTCCAACTGATTTGTAAGAGTTACTCTTCCTGCACCTGAAAATAAATACTGGTTGCTAATTTTTTGTTGTTTACTTAATTTTTTTTTTTAATCATGCAGAGCTGCTGCCAGTTGTGCTGGAAAGTGGTGGGGAAGGTTTTTGGTTCCCTGAATGATGGCTGGAAATTTGTGATGATTTAAAACTTGTACTCTTAAACCAATCTCCGAGAGGCAAGTTTTGCAGATTGATGAATAGAAGATGGCCACTATTTTCGTGGCGCCATTATGAGTTATTGCCTAGACAGTCAATTACGAGGTTCTTATGTCATCCCTATTTAATGTCCTACTTGTGCAATATGCTAATGTTTCTAAGGCAAGATTATGAGCTGATTCTTACAGTTTTGCATTGTGAAAGTGTAAGATGCTGGTCACAGATGGGTATGACCTCACGAGCCTTCTAGAAATTTGTTTCTGTTTGCTCCTGGGGCTATTCTTGCGGCTTATTAACATTGTAATTGATTCATTCATGTTGTATCAAAGGTACAGAGGTTACCATAAAGCTTAGAGGCTAAATGAACTGATGTTTTCCTTGTAATGTACCTCTTATGTCAGAAATAAATGAGTCATTTCCCAAAGTTCTTCATTGGAACTCTTCACTTGGTTGGGTTTATATCTTAAGCATAAATTGTCGAGGATTCGATTTTGTAACAGAAGCCTGGTATGTTGGTTCTTGCTTTTGGATTGGAATTAATGCGATGCATATAAATCTCCGGCCTGGAGGGGAATAGTGGTGTGATAGAGCACCAGTTGAGCATGGTGATAATTGAAGTAGTTGAAAGCCTATCTGCTGCATTTTCTGGGACTCAAAAGAGTAACTTTAGAGGAATGCTTCCTGATATTGTCCGGTTTAAGTAAGATCATATGCTTCCCGATACTGTCACCACTCAGAATTGGCAAGATGACATCCGACACACCGCTCCTTCCCTCCAGCCTCTTTGTGCCCGAGAAAACGTTGAACTGAAGAACTTAAGGGAATTGTAGATGAGAAGCTCAGTAAATTTTCTGTGGTGTCTCCATCAACACAATGAAGTTGAAAACCCAAGAGTAATGACATTAGAGTCCTTGCTCTGAAGCCATAGGACCACCGCAATGTCTTTGTTCCCGACAATCTATGTTACTATGCTTTGGCTCTAGTCTACTGACTGATACCAGGTACAAGAATTCAACTATGTTCTTTGAGATGGGTGATTCAAGCGCTGCAAAGCGCCTCATGGACATGTTCGGGTTTGTTCAGGTGTATTAGCTATTTGAATAGATCCTGATGAAGCCCTTGCCTGGTGGAGCTCACTGGAGATATCCATCATTTTATCAAGGGAAGATCAGGTGGCGATTAATGTGCTGAGTTGCCAGTCTGAGATACCAGTACAGTCATCTCGGCCTCAAGCAAATCTAACTTTGCCTCCGCCTAAGGCCCCGCTTGAAGGTTTTCAGGAGGATCTGATCCAAGCAATTCTCAAGCAGGTCAGTTTTCATTGTCCAATCACTCTATGGGTTCAGCAGCACACGGATTCAGTCGATTTTCGGTCGGGCAATCACATCAAGCTCCACGACACCAAAAGTGATCTCACATCTTAAGTTCTAAAAACCAATTATAGCATATCATTGCACCTTGTTGCTTCTTTTCAGGCTAACAGGGACGCTTTGATGTAATGTTCATATAAAAGATCAAAACCCAGAATCGTGTCGGGGAATTTTTCGGCCTTCTGTCATGTTTTCAAGTATAGTACTGAGGCTCATGATTGAGATGAAGATGGCTGAAAGAAAAGCAAGAAGCCTATCAAGTTATATGGATGAGAGGCATTATTTTATTTTTTTCTCCAGCATTAGGGCAGGAAAATTGTGCTGTCACTGCAGATAATCTTTTTTTTTTTCCTTTAATCAATAGATAAGGATCTGTCTTGATCTGTCAACATGAACATGAAATCCATATCTCCTTTTATGTTCGGAATTTCGTGTTCAACCGTTAATGTATAAAATAAATCGAATAACTAATACTAATATTAACCTGTCAATGCAGTATCACCAAATGTCTAATATATTTTAAGAAGTTAGTGTTTACCAAAATATAAGCTAGAGAGTTAGGCAGCACTGCTTAGAGCAAGATCCGAATTTATGATCTCGACTTCACTAAACCGTATGGAATTGAGATTTAGACTATTAAATCACTGCCATTGATAGTTGATGCACTTTCAAGTGGCTCCATTAAGAGCAAAGCCGATAATAAAATGGCTTTTTTTCAACGATCTGAAGAACCCGAAAGGAAACCAACTCTTTCAAATTCAAGCAACTGTTTCATTCCTTGAAGTTTCGAATTTCTTCATCCAGTTGCTGGATACAAAGCCGGTGGCAGCTGATATTGCATACGACGACTCTGAGATGATTCCGCTGTGAAAACGACCCGAAACTACGGAAACCGGCAGAGGAACACGACAACAGACAACCGTACAACATTCATTCCTCCTTAATGTTTTGTTGGTGAGGTTATTCAATGTATGCAGAGGAGGAAGCTTCCCAAGGGTTTCCCAGTTGCTCAGGACTTGCGCTCCCGTGAATGTGCTGCAGAGAGAGCTTAGGTTTGAAGCACTGGGCATCCAATTGCATGCAATCCAAAACAAGGTTTGTCTTCTCCTTCCTCGGAGCAACACGACAACGAATGTTACAGAAACCCTCCAACAGAACAAAGCTTCCCTTTCCACTTGCCTTTGCGAAATTTGGCCTCTCCTCACTATTCCAGCTCTTTTTCATCTTCAAGGGCCAATTAGGCCGCCCTCGATCGAGCCGTCCATTCGATACTTGACATTATCGCAAGTGGAACTTTTTGAATGCCAGTATGTGTATTTGCGCATAAATTTATCCAAATTTTACGGGCTTTTTAGGCGTTCTTGAATAAGAGCTTGTTATGAATAACAAAGTTTCTGTCTACTCTCGCATCAAAGAAGATGAGAGTGGGGACTGTTAAGGTACAATGTTCGTACTCGATGATGACAAAACAAGAATGTTCGAAGAAACTGTCTTCGAATGCTCAGTGTCACTTGACCGACTCAACTCTATGGTTCAGAGCGTAGTTTTAAAACCGGAACAGGCCGTCCGGCTGAATCGGTTGAACCGGGAACCGACACTAGTCCAGCTGGTTACATGTGTGTCTCCTTTTGCCTTGTGAATCAGCCCTGACTAGGTTGAACTGGCCGATTTTTGTAAAAACCGGTCAATCCATAAAAAACTGGCTGGTTCATAAAAAATAAAAAATGATATGTATTTAAATTCCATAAATAATTTATGTTACAATAATGATGTAAAATTTAAATTTCATAAATATTTTACAGTGCAATAATTATATAAAATTTAAATTCCATAAATATTTTACATCAAATAATGGTATAAAAATAAATTTAAGCAATAGCTTATAAAATTTCATGGATTTAAATTCCATAAATTCCAAGTCTTGACTGATTTTTATTCCGATTCAATTTTAAAAATTATGGTTCAGAATTTGTTCCAACTATTATGATCCATTTATAAATTCATAAAAACAAATAATGTGAAAATTCATGAATTTTTCTCAATGCCCATGAAAGATTCATCTCCAATCAGTGGATCCTTTGCTTGATCTTTCTTTCCAATTACCATTGTCAGTTTGCTAATGTGTCAAATATTCATTAGTTAAGTTCACCGTATCATCTATGAGCTCAGCTCACCTAGGAATATCATGACTAAGATGATAGTGATACAGTGACTGACCACAGCCATTAATCATGACTATCGTTCATTCCCTTCAGCCCTACTTTTTGTTGGTTTCCTCAGAAATCCCATGCAAACAGGAACAAGACAAAGATCCTCCCTGTGCTCAAAGCTCCTCCTCTTCCTCCTCCTCCTCTGTATAGAAAGATACCTCCATGTGAGCTACTGCTCTCACAATTTCCAACCTCAACAAGCAGAGACTCATCACCCACGAAGACAGCTTCGTTTTGTTCTCTGTCAGATGAAGAAGTCATCCTCTGGGTTATTCCAGTTCCTCATCCTTCTCATCTTCCTCAACATCTCAATCTCGCTCGCAGAACAGAGGGCCAGAGACAGAGACCCGACATTCACTTTCTTTCGATTCCATGTCTTCTCCAACAGAACCCAATCCCACGGTCACCACAGACAATTCGAAGCAACCCAACTGAGGTTCTCTGCCCCAATTGTGGTCTCTGGAGTCCTATGCTTCATAGCTGCTTCCATCTCAAGTGCAGGTAGTGCTTATCAACAGGAAGTTTCTGTAATGTTCTCTCCTTTTTACATAATTCTCTATAAAGTGCCACCAAGGGCTGCTGTCTAACATCCAAAACTCACTCTCATGCGATTTGGTGAGGGTAAGATCCACTCTGATCCCTCTGTGCTCTTTGGGCCCGGGTCTTGGCAGATACTGCCTTCTTATACATGTCAACATTAGTGTTGTTTGTTCAGTTTGTATCTTATGTTGGCAGTTGAATACAAGAACTTGAACCTTAGGTAGCGGATGCCTGAATTCTATTGTCATTTTCGCTGCCCTCCTTTTCCCGATCAAAAAGTACATAATTTTTTTACTGAGTGTTGCAGATTTTCTTTTTTCAGGTGGGATAGGGGGAGGAGGACTGTTCATTCCAATTCTGACAATAGTTGCGGGCGTGGACCTCAAGACAGCCTCGAGCTTCTCGGCGTTTATGGTCACCGGAGGCTCAGTCGCGAATGTTGCCTGCAACTTCCTGTTCATAAAGAGCCCTAAGTTTGGCCGCAAGTGCCTGATCGACTATGACATCGCACTTCTGTCGGAGCCCTCGATGCTGCTCGGAGTAAGCATCGGCGTGATCTGCAACCAGGTCTTCCCAGAGTGGCTCATCACCGCGCTCTTTACCTTCTTCCTGGCTTGGTGCACTTTCAAGACCTGCAGAAATGGAATCCTGTGCTGGAAGTTCGAATCACAGGAGGCAAAGCTCTTCGAGGAATATGAGAATGGGGCGGTGAGAGATGGAGTTGGTGATGCAGCAGAGAAGAGCGTAACTACGACAGAGCCTCTGCTTGCCAGTAGTGAAAAGAACTGTGAAGTTGGCTTCCCATGGATGAAACTTGGGATCCTAGTCCTTGTCTGGTTCTCCTTCTTCACTGTCTACCTTCTTCGCGGAAGTCGCAACAGTCGGGTAAAAGCTCGAAACTTCGATTCCTTAACTAAAGTACATGCTATCACATTTTCCTTTTTGGATAATTGTAAATGCTATCACATTTTCGATGAGCTAACACTAAAACTATTCTGATCAGCCTTTTCCTTTTTCGGAATTTTACGCATTCTGATAGAAGTACATAACCACCTTACCTACATGAATGCCACTCTGAGCAATTCAGTTTGTTTTAGACGGACCACGAGCCGGAATCGTAAGGAATATGTTAATTTTGGTGACCCAAATTCTATTGGACCTGGTTCACTATCTGGTTAAAGCTCACTTTGTAATTAGGGTTTCTCTTATTATATATACTTTGAGATTTTAAGGTTTTCAGTGAGAGTGAGAGAATATCGAGAGCTGCCGTAAAATTGTGAGAACAGATAGTCAACTGTCTCCGCCCCTCTTGTACCAATCTTTTCACTATAGTGGATTTGCTTCTCCTCTGTCCGTGGTTTTTCCCGTAAAAGATTTTCCACATATATCTGTGTGTTCTTCTTATTTCTTCTCTTGCCTATTGCCTTCTTGCTCCGATTTCGTAACAGAATGGTTTGGATTTGACCCGAGCGGTGGGGATAAGGCCCAAGATCCTTTTAGGTGAGAGTTTATCACACCCAATGATCCCGCAGCAGATGTGCAATTTGCATTGGAAGACATACTTTGGATGCAAGCTTCACGTTGTGTCATTTTCCATTACGAGCACTTCATTAAAGCACTAGGGATGATTCTTCTGTGCTGTGTCTTTATGTAATGATGAGTGAACAATCCTTTAGTGTCACAATTTGGTGTCTTATTGCCACGAAGGCCCGGGAACTTTCTACCCAGGGCCACGTTTCATGTGGGTGTCGATTTCGTTCTTTCTATTCTGGATTGTGCTAATGTCTCGTGCGATTGCTGAAACATGTGCAGAGTGTCGGCTCTGTCGAGCTGTGTGGACTCGGGTATTGGATCCTCTCATCCTTGCAGATTCCTCTAGCGATCGTCTTCACGGCGTGGATTCTCCTTCGGAAGGACAGTCTCCAATATCAAGATCCCATCCAACAGGTTCGCGTGGAAACAAACTCCAACTACTTTTTGAAGGACATGTCGAGCTTGCAGAGTGGAAAAGGGACTAAATTCTTCGTTCTTTTTTGAAGGACATGTCGAGCTCGAACATTACCAGGTCGCCAAACAAGCTCATGTTTCCAGTAATGGCACTGTTAGCTGGAGTCCTGGGTGGAGTTTTCGGGATCGGCGGCGGAATGCTGATAAGCCCACTTCTCCTCCATGTCGGAATCGCTCCCGAGGTTGACAAATGACTTAGATTCAACTCCTGTCATAAGTAAATGTTAAATGGTTGAGCTGGAAGATGCGAAGTGTTATATGGCTTCTTTTTTGCAGGTGACAGCAGCAACCTGTTCGTTCATGGTGTTCTTCTCATCCACGATGTCGGCTCTTCAGTATCTGCTACTGGGCATGGACCACACTGAGACCGCACTCGTCTTCTCCTTCATTTGCTTCATCGGGTCAATCATCGGGCTGGTGGTTGTTCAGCAGGCGGTACATGAGTTTGGAAGAGCCTCCCTTATCGTATTCTCGGTCAGTACGGTAATGGCTCTCAGCACTGTCCTGATCACAGGATTCGGAGCGGTTGATGTTTGGGACGATTATGTTTCTGGAGAGTACATGGGATTCAAATCCCCGTGTTAGGGAGCTGGTCGGAGTAGAAAGGCCAGCACAGACAGCCAAGGGACTAGGTTTGAGATAACTATGGAGGTGTCTACTATCGTTTGCAAAACGAAGATTTTACTGCTGCATTGAGAGCTTGTACTTAGATGCATAGATCTTAAAACCCGATTACTCGCAATTTCCCGGCAATTACGTGATCTCCTAGTGGTCTCAACTTTGCCTAAGCAGAGTTTTGGAGTTGTTGATTGAAATGCATCGCTGAAACAGTGAGAGAGAGCACGTTTTCAAGATTTGCTGGTAATAAGACCATACCCACAAGGCAACAATCAGGAACTGACGTTTATTAGGTGAATTTCACCGAACATCAAACACGGAATCTTGCAAGCCTGAAATGTATACGAGTTGATGTAAGCAGTAAAAGCTAAGTGATGTAGGGGCGAATGGACTGGACAAAGGAGTCAATCCGTCTCCTGATCTCCTCAGGATTGGCACCCACGAGCTTGTCGACAGGAGCACCGTCCCTCATCAGCAGAAACGTAGGCATCGCCTTTATGTCCATTCTGCTTGCTACCTCCTAAAGACAATGAAACAACACAAAAGCACATCTCTGGCTCAATTTCATATGATACAACTAAAACAGCTATGACAAAAAACTGAGAAATCATTGGGACTAGATTTCGATAGAATATTTAGGACAGACGAAGAACCGAATGACAGAGCTCTCACCTCGATATTTGCAATGCTAAGACCACGGATGGTTCAGTTCCAATGTAATAAGTAGATAATTTAGCACACACCAAGACAAGCATAACAATGTTAATCGAGATGCCATGGAACAGCTATGACACAAAATTGAGATACCTTAGAGTCAACAAGACACTTGGGACAACGAGGAACCTAAACAGCAGAGCTCTTGGCTTGACATTTGCGATGACCACAGATGGATCAGTTCCAACGTAACAAGTAGATGAATTGAGCAAACAACAAGAAAAGCATAACAATATTAATGCAACAGCTACGACATTGGAACTGATCCAATGTTAATGGAACAGCTATGACACAAAATTGAGATACCATGGAGACGACAAGACATTTAGGACAATGAGGAACCAAAATGACAGAGCTCTTGGCTCGGTATTCACAATGCCTAGGACCACATAAGGATCAGTTCCAAAGTAGTAAGTAGATGAATTAAGCAAACAACAAGACAAGCATGCCAATTAGTAATCCATTAGGATAGGCAGAAGGTAACAGGGCAGATAAGGTATTCTCTATTCCTTTCACCTTCACATCATCGACGTCGACCATGAGGAAGAGGACATCCTGGAAGTTCGAGGCGAGCTCTTCGAAGATTGGGTTCATTGCCACAGAAGGCATGCACCATGATGCAGAGAAGTGAACAACAATCTGTGATACCACCTCAAAAATTAGATCGTAAATGGAAAAAATTGGGAATAAAAGGAATTCATAAATTCCCAGTTGCATATATTAAATTTCCACGGCCTACGAGAGTTTATGCCCATTTCTACCTAAATGCCTAAGCTGATAAGAATGATATTCAATTCTCTTATAAATATAATTTATTTTTCAATTTAATCGACGTGAAATTTAATCCTCAACACATATCATCATCAATTGTCATTAACTTAAGTTGCATCAACCAAAATAAGAACTCTATCGGGACCCACATTCAGATTGATCAACACACATGAGCAGAACTGAAGAGCAGTGATTGACTTATCCATGGATGTCGGGCATGAGCAATACAGGCATTATCTGATTCGATTTCTTCTTGAAACTGAAAAAAGAGATTGACCCAACAAGGATCTTCATCCCGGACTCAAATTTTTCATCGAAAGCTCACATCTTTCCGGGCAAATAGAAAGACGGAGAGCTTGGCGTGGATGAAGCGGGAAATTTGGGGGATTTCACTTACAAGGCAGCCTTGGTTGGTGGCTTGATTGACATGGAAATCCCATGTCTGAGGCGAGTCAATCTTCACGACTCTCGACTTGTTCTGCTGCTCTTCACTCTCCATGCAAAACCACCGTTTGCCCCTCCACCCCCTCTTCTGGAATTTTGCCCACTTCGGGAACAAGATGTTAGTGGAATCAGCTGATGTATTGATTGATGGAAGCGTCTGTACAGTAGCGGGGAGAATAGAAAACGGCAGGGGGACCCATCCGTTTGTCGACTGGATGGATGTACATCGACCCATGGAGAAACAACACGAAAATTCTCTATTTTAAAACAACAAGGTGCGTTGAAAACGAGTTGCCCCCTTTTTCCATTTTAAAATTATTGTTATCTAGAAATGTAATAAATGTTAAATAATTTAAATTCGTATCACATCGGTCCATAAAGTGATAAAATCTTTCCAATCATGAACTTTTTATTTACAAAGTTGAGTTCCAGATATTATTTAAGAAAAAAAATGTCGAATCACTTCAACTGATTTATCTTGGTGAATGAATTGACTTCCATTTTTACCGACTGTATAACTGATACCCAAGAGTCCAATAGCACCTGATTAATCCAATTCATGCTGGGTAGGCCTTGTATGGGTAAAAACTATCGTAGGGTGAATTATTTTCATCAACAACAATCGAACTCGAGACCTCGCTTAAGAGTTAGGAGGCATTCTGTTACCTCCATCAACCCCCCTTTAGATCGATGGGGATTGGTAGTTAAGCCACCGCCCGCTCCTTCCTCTTCAAATGATCGAGGTGGCATGAACTGCCTCCGAACATGGTAATCAAATTAAAAGGAACAAAACTTTAAAGACCATATTTATTTATTTATTTATTTATTTTATCAAATGATCAGCGTTGCTCTTTCATTTCATAATTCAAAAATATGATACAAGCCCATTCTAGTGGGCCAGAGGAGGTTCAAGGCCTAAATCACAAGAGAAAACAACGAAGCAACCCAAGTACTAAGGATGAAGCAGTTACTCATGCCCTCCTCCATGCCACAAGCAGACATTTTTGTGGAGAATTTTGAATCTTCCTCGACAAATCTGCAAAGCCCAGGAGATGACCACGAATAGAATTCCCAACCAGCTCTCCCACTCTAGATTCTAATGGGTCCCATTAGCAAATACGACAAGGTTTCTTTCTCTCCGAATAAAATAAACGAAGGTAAGCCATAAAACTTTCAGCAGTACAACCTGAATCGTTTTATCTTTCAGATTTGAGGTTGCCCAATATAGCTCTGTGTGCCAATCAAATGGCCTGTGGATATCAGATACTCGCAAAATTCTCGACAAGATAGGGCTACTAGATTTGCAGGACAAAAACAAGTGTGATCCGATTTCAAGGCCATCACTACTGAGTTTACATGCAGAATCTACGTTAGATTTTCCAACTCCTGAGCTTGTCCAAGGTTGAAAATTTATATTGTATAGCTAACCAGCTGACAAAATAATACCTTGAGATGGAAGGATTAAAATAGCTTAAATTAGCTGACTTTAGTTGTTTTGTTCCTCAGAGAATTCCATGCACTAACTAATGAGTGTTTCCCATTAGCACTAGCCAACCAATCCATGGAATCTATAGTTTGCTGATTTAAATCAATCCAAGACACTTGTTGTACTAGAAAAGCTCGTTCACTCTTCTAGTATGCCTCTAGTGCTGATAGAGTTTAATCTATTCTACAATGATCAACTCTATACTTCTATACCTAGATCACACCAACTATAATATGCCATCTAGTAATAAAATTTACTAAACTTGGAATAGATATTATTTACATCCTACTTCATTACCTATTTCCTTCTCCCGAACTGTCTGTCTCTGTTCTTCTTCCTCTCCGTTCCTTCTTCTCCCTCAAACTTCTCTCTGTCCTGCTCTAAGTTTCGATGGCTTTTGGAGAAATGGCAGAGTGCCAACAAAAATAAAAGAAGATGATACATACGTGGGATTTCAGGCAGTGGAACAAATAATAATAATAATAATAATAATAATCATCATCATCATCATCGGTTTTGGGCTTATCTTATAAGTTTTGGGTCTTGTGGTCTACGGGCTTAAGTCCATTAATTTCATGGGCTCACATCCAGGTTATTTATATATTGGGAAAGAGGGTACATTTGGTCTAATTTATAACTCTCTTATTATCTGCTATTCATTCTCCATTTTCTTATTATATAGTTTTATTATTTTCATAATTATATTTCTAATTACGTATGCTATTTTTGTTTATTCATGGTTATACTATAGAATGTCATCTACAAATAAAAATGATACAAGAATTTCGCTGCATAAAATTATAATTAAAAATTCTGTATATAGGGGATAAAGTGCAGTAAAAGAATGAAGAAGTTGCGGATTTGACTAGCGCCATCAAAACTTCTCATGCCATCGTTATGTCTCTTCCATTTACTGTCCCTCTCTCATCCGATGAACCTCCCTGCTTCCTGGAAATTAATTTTGTGAAATACTTTGTTTTGGCCCCTCTAGTTTGACCACCTTCAATTAGTGCCCCACTGAACTCTGTGAGCTGTCCCAGTTTGATCCCCTGGACCTGCCTTCCTCGAAAGACTTGGAAAATGAATCTCAGTGCATTTGTAGTTTTGGGTTGTCAAATCAATTAGGGGTGTGCACGGGTAATCGAGCTTTAATGGAACCGAAATTGGAATATACTTTAACCGATTCATCATTTTTCTACTCGGAATCTACCATATTCTCATTAGAACTTACCCAGAACCTATTCTATTGGATACCTATGCACACCCCTAAAATCAACCAAGGACCATAGCCCACCTGATCAACGGGGACAAGGACTGCAGACTTTAAGTCTACTCATTTTTCTAAGTCAATAAACCTAATCCAAATTCCGGTGGCACTTCTCATTTCCAAGTCTTGTCGGAGGACATTTCGATGAATCAAACTGGGAATGTTTAGAGTTATTACACCGTGCACGTCGGTGTTATTTGCTTTGGGAGAATTGCAACGGTAATATTCAAAATTCGTCATTTCTCCTAAGTCGGTTTTATAAATTTTAAAATGATATTTTCAGTATTGAATATTTTTTCCGTTGCACACGTTAAGTCCATTCTATTATATGTTACTAATGTGTCACTAACGGTGTTAAATCATCATTTTTTTCCGTTAATTTGACTGATGTAGTGTTAATATATTTAATTTAATATTTTTCAACCCGATTTATTTTAGCAAGCTCTTCTTACCATGTTCAACCGGCAGTGAACAAGGATTTTTCGAGTTGAGACTGCGAGATATATTTTATTTTTAAATCAATTGGATCGATTTTGATCTAGTTAGGTAGTCGGGTTGGAACACGAATTTTTTGGGTTAAATTTTCTAAATCTTTAAATCACTTAAAATTTATTTAGGATCCCATAACATGTCTTTTTACATATGCCATGTCATATATTTAATATAAAAATGCTAACTCATGTGCCATGTCAACAAACTACGGTCAAATTAGAAGAATTAATGGCATTAGTGACACGTTTGCATCATTCTAACGGTAAGTAATGGAATGAATTTTCACGTCTAACGGAGCAAACATAGGATTGAAAATGTCACTTTAAAACTTAGAGGACTGAATTAAGAGAAATGATAAACTTTTAAGACTATCAATATAATTCTCCCTATTTTCTTTCCCCACGTTAACGGCGAGAAGCCAGAAATATCACGGCACGAACAATTCTAGGTACGCATCTCACGTCGTCCATAACGTTTTCACAAATTATAAACTCACGATGTGCTTCGAATGTAAGAAGTTAAACGCATTTCATCAACTAACCATCATAAAATTTCAGGGTCGACAAAGTAGTGTGCGCGCTATCTTAGTGTACATAAATTTTCAAAATAAAATAATAAAATTAGATGATGGGTTTTAGGATCAATAAAAAACGTATAACCGATTTTTTTTTATAATGAGGAGTTTACTCTTCCTATACCAATAAACACCTTGCAAGCCCAAGAAAGGCGCCCTAGTCTTTGTCATAAAGCAATGACAAATGAGGTGTTTTTCCAAATCGAGGGAGTGCGGGTGTTTTTCATTCTAGTCTGCAGAGGTCTCTGTGCCTAGTCAACTTTTGTAATCAATGTATATTTGAGTGGCCTTAACTTGCTTGATTTTCCATGCATGCAGTCGTTTAAGTCAAGAGATCAAGTATGGACTTAGAAACGTGCATGAGGTCAGGCACGGGCAATGGCCATCACAGCAGCTGGTACATTCTCAAACATACTGGTGTGTTATTAATGGAAGAATCTTGGGAAAGTAACGAAGGGAGGCCGATTTCCTTTTTGTCGTTGATCATTTCCGAACATGAGATAGATCATCAGCTTTTAAGTCCAAGCATCTTATACTGGTTTACTACATATGTATACAGTCCTGAAGCCTCAGAAATTTGTTTAGGTACAGCCAGCCAGTTTCGGGCTTCAGCTCCGTCACTTTATCTCCTTATTCATTTATCATGAGCGGCAAATGCATTCTCATGTCATAGCTATGTCTTATCTTTTTGAGAAAATTAATCACAATCTGCATACACCAGATTAATTGGTTTTAGTCGCATTGACTTCAACATGCAGACGAGATTGACATGCAACCAATGGATGGGCATATTTTTCTTTATATATTGAGCTGCTAACTGTCAGACTCTGTTTCCCCTCCTGCCAACTGGAAGAGCATCCCTTGCCTTCTGCAATTCTGCATCCGCTTCTCCGATTTCCATCCTTTCATTCGGTTGTGCGGCCGAGCACATGAGTCCCACTTTGAGGACCGAGATCAAGCACTGCTGAAGATCGCCCCTTGCTTCTCCCAAGCAAAGCAATGGGTCTATCACATGATTTAGCCCATCAGGAAGAGACCTCTCAACGAATTCTCGGAGGCCAAGCTCGCCCCTGAACATGGGCTCGGTGGGTCTCTTCCCAGTGAACAGTTCCAGCAAGAGAATCCCAAAGCTGTAGATGTCCCCTCGTGTCGATACATTGCCACCAACGCCATATTCTGCAACGCAAGAAGTCACCAATTGTTGATAGCAATATTGCAATCTAGCAGTCATAGACAAGGATATTGATCCGGCCTTCCACAAGTCAATCCATATACAGTAAACGGAGTAAGCATCCTTCACCAGAAGCTTTCTAAGATGAGCCAATGGCTAAATTAGTGGACGATAAATCTTGTTGTATATGAGAAACAAACTTTATGAAGGCACTCTAATGTAAGACAATAAAAGGACTCAGTGGAACAGTTTTACCTGGTGCAACATAGCCGATGGTTCCTCTTATTCCAATCGAACTACTCTGTGCTACTGATGCTTTGACCGCAAGAAATTTTGCCAGGCCAAAATCACTTACATGAGCCGAAAAATCACTGTCGAGAAGAACATTGCTCGGCTTCAAGTCGGAATGAACTATGGGAATGTGGCACTGATGGTGGAGATAGTCCACTGCTGCAGCCACGTCAATGGCTATGTTCAACCTTTGAGATACGCTTAATCTTGTATAGTTGGCATTCCCCCCTCTCTCGTCCGGGACTGGATGCAGCCATTTGTCGAGGCTCCCATTGGGCATAAACTCAAAAACCAGAGCCTTGAAATCTTCTCCTCGGAAATCCACCGTGGAGCAAGCCGTGATAGTCTTCACAAGGTTCCGATGCCGAATGTTCCTTATGGCTGTGCACTCGGCCATGAAGCTCTTGCTTGCACTCTGCTTTTGAAGTTTGAGTACCTTCACAGCAATTAGTTGTCCATTGCTTGATAGGACTCCTTTATAGACAGCACCGAAGCTTCCTTCGCCAATCATGTTTGCCGGAGAGAACCCATCTGTCGCTCGAGAGAGCTCGCCGTAAGATAGCTTAGGGTGATGTTCCCTGGTTGATGGAGTGGATGCACTTCTGCTTTTAGCCCTTTTCAAACGGCATAGAATCATGGCGACGACTCCTACTAACAGGGAGAACATGGAGATTGTGACAGTAGTCACCAAAACTGTCCTCCGCGTTGATTTTTTTTTGGTGTTTTTCTTCGTTGCTTCCCCTTTACATTTCTGCAATTTCAAGGAGGGAGGTCCTCCGCAGAGATTGCTATTTCCGACAACTGAAACTGCACTATGGTTAAGAAAGATTCCTCTATTCGGTACTTCACCCTCAAACCTATTGAAGGAAAGATCGAGACCCTCGATGAAAGGGAGGTCGGCTAGAAACCCGGGGATTTCGCCAGAAAATTTGTTTTGAGAAAGATTGACAATCTTCAGACCTCTTAGATCTGACATAGAAAGCGGAATGGAACCGTTGAATTGGTTACCTCCCAAGTAGAGATATTCCAGTACCGTACAATCACCTAAAGAGGGTGGAATTTCTCCCGACATGTTGTTCTCCGAAGCATCTAACGCCTGGAGATTCACCAGTTTGCCAACTTGAGATGGGATTGGACCAGTTAGATAGTTTCCCGCTAATGATAGACCTTCTGAGAGCGATGAAAGTCCAAGGAGCTCTTGGGGCACAGGACCAGCTAGGAGATTCTGATCAAGACGCAGGAGATTCAAGTGGAAGCAATTCCCCAGAGAAGCAGGTATCGCTCCCTCCAACATATTGTGCTCAAGGTAGAGGCCTGAGAGCAAAGTCAAGTTGCCGAGTGGGGATGGAATCTCACCTGAGAGATTATTATAAGAAAGGCCGAGCGCCTCCAGATTTGGCAATTTTGCGATGGAGCTAGGAATTCTCCCCGTAAGCATGTTTAGACTGATGTCAAGATACAGCAAATTTACAAGGTTCTCCATCCCCGAAGGTATGACCCCTGATATGAAGTTTTCATCCAGAAAGAGCTGCATCAAGGTGGAAGAGGAATTTGCTATAGAATTTGGCAGGACACCCTTAAGCCTATTTGTAGCTACGGACAGTGTTTGTAATTTGGTGCAGTTGATTAAGGAGGTTAAGAATTCCAAATCACCCCCTTCTGTGGTTCCTAGGTTGTTATATTCAAAATTGAATAACTGCAAATTTTTAAGACCTCCCAAGTCCACTGGGAGTGGTCCGAAAAAGGCATTTTGACTAAAATCGATTTTCATGGCCTGAGAAGCATTGGTTATTGTGCTGGGAACCAGTCCTGAGAATTCGTTAACGTCAAGAAGCAGATCTTCTAACTTCGGGAAAGTTGAGAAGAGATTAGAAGGAAGGGACCCCCCCAGAGAATTTACTGCGACTGAGAAAATAAGAATGGACGAGATATTGTAGAGTGAAGTCGGAATATGACCGGAAAGATTGTTTTCTTCTAAAACAAGAATTTCTAACTTGGAGAGACGCCCAAGTTGTGGGGGAATGGTTCCTTGGATGTGATTACTGCCCAGAAAAAGCACGGTGAGAGCAGTGAGATTCCCCAGCGCTGAAGGCACTTGACCGGTGAACTGATTCCGTTGGAGCCATAATCTGCCGAGCTTCGTCAGAGAACCGACTTCATTTGGGATTTGTCCCCAGAGATCATTGCCATCCAAAACTAGGATTCGGAGATCTTCACAGTTTGTCAGATTTCTTGGCAGCTCTCCTTCAAAAGAATTGTTGGAGAGAACAAGAGCCTGTAACCTCGACAACTGGCCAATCTCTTGGGGTAGTATCCCATTAAAGTGATTACCTTCCAAGTTAAGGACTCTTAGGAAGGTAAGATTCCAGATATAAGGAGACAGAGGACCCAGCAGCCGAAGGGCTGAGAGTTGAAGTGCAGTCACACGCTGATGCTTCTTGCCGCATGTAACTCCGGTCCAATCACAGAAGTGGGTCGAATCTTTCCAAGAGCTGAGTGCATCAGACGGGTCGGAAGTTATATGAGCTTTGAACGCCAGCAGTGCTTGGCAATCCGTTTCATTGGTGAGATGGAGAGCGGCAACTGCTGTTGCAGTAGCAATTAGTTGATAGACAATGGACACAAGTGCATGGATTGTCGGAGAGCAATTTGGTTTTTTCAAAGTCATGTTTGTGATTGTGTAGGGCTGGTGTTCTAATTAAATAAAAGGAAAGTTGAAGCTACTTATACGCATACGTGCCTCTTAAAACTTCTATATCTGTGTCTGAAAGAGATTATGATCTTCTTGACCTTACATATATGACTCCAGATCAACTAGTCGGAATGGTATGCGAGAAAAATGAATCAGCTCAAGTTTTACATCTGTATCTCAGCTACCAGCTTCCTGGCAAGCGGAATCAACAACAACTATACTGGCTGCTGCTCCTCCACTGCAGTAGAAAATTGTTCTCGAAACGAACAAGACTAAGGACCAATTGATCAATGACCGCAAGGACCATAGACTGCAAGTCTACTCATTTTTTCCAAGTCAATGCACCAGTTGGCCAAAGTCTGTTGGAAAAAAAAGCAAGGACTATATACGAGAATTGGGTCTCATTGTCATTAGTTTTGAAATTAATTTGTAAGAAAATGGTTCAATGGAAAGTATTTCCATGAATTAATGACATTTTGAAGATGTGGTTTTTTTTTTTGTGCAAAGAACCAATTGCACGTTGAAGATGCGGTTCAGGAGCAGACACAGCTCCCTTTGCGAGTAAATATTTAGTGTGTGATACATAACGAGTTCGTTTTGTAAATTTCTCTCAGATTTTTACACGTGCAAAATTTTTACAAATTTTTAAGAGTGAATTTTACAAGTCTCAATACCTAAATATTGTTTTATACAACGAATTCTTATGTATTATAAGTATTTACTCCAAAACGTTCGTTGTATTAATATTAAGGAGTAAACATCTTGTAAATCTCTCTCAAATCATTACACATGTAAAATTTTTACAATTTTTTTTTAAAAAATTTACACGTGTAAACACCTAAATGGTAATTTACACGAATGAGTACTTACTCCCAAAACATTCTATGTATTAATATTAAGGAGTAAATACTTTTCACTGAACCGTTTTTTATAAGTTAGTTTCGAACCTAACAGCAATGGGGCCCAATTCTCAATTATATACCACTTGATCAATGGGTACAAAGACCGTAGACCGCTTTATCCATCTTCTTCCGGCGTCCAAGTGATTGCATTGCATTACAAGCAATACCAATCGATTCTCGACTATCTTTCTTTTTTGGTTCGCACCACATAGTATCCTTGGGTCAGCCGCAGCACACCTCGAGACTAATATGCATCGGGTCGGGATCCCTGGGAAAATTCTCGTCGACCCTCCCAACCTAGGATTTGATCCTAGGATCACCCATTTGGGGGCCTAGTGAGGGAACCATTAGGTCAATCCCAAGTTGGTGATTCTCGACTATCCATTCATAGTAAGCTGATCTCCACTGTCACCATTTTATTTGTCTCTTCTACATGATTGTCATGATCCGAAAATTCCGTAGAGTTTCCTCTAGATTTTGGCCATTCCAAATTAGAAAACATAAATCTGTTATATAATCTCAGAAAATATAAAAAAAGTGGATAATATAAAATAGTACCAAAATTTTCGAGTCGCAACATATGATTACAAAACCACAACTATTTAAACACATTCCTATAAGTTATAAAATCTAACTAAAATTTTTTTTGGTCTCCACTAAACTAACTTTGCTCACTGTGTCGAGCCGGTAAACTCCAAACTTATCTGTAAAAATAAAATGCGGAACGCATGAGCCGCATTTTAATGAATATTCAATTCTAAAGTAAAATGAATTATATATAATTAGTAAACAGAATAATTCACTAACAATCACACAATTCAACTTATTATAATCCTTCATTAGGAAAGACTGAATGCATATGATAATCATACATACCTTGTATCCATTATCATATCCAACAACATATCTCAACCTTATTCGAATCACCACACATCAAATATTTACATAAAATCCTCAGCTAATTCGATCCACATCAAATTAGCACATAATCACCGCAATACAGGTGAACTCATATTGGTAAACCACGTTTCCAAATATTAGAATCCAAACAAATCAATCTTGACTACACTTATCACATCAACACAAATAACATCATCCATAGTAAGTACATATATCAGGGAACCCAACAAGCCAATCTCAACCACATATAAATTATATTATTTACAACAAGTACAATTTTATATCAAGGAACTCGACAAGTCGATATATCGAACCTGACAAATAATTAGTATATTTGTGGGGTCACATTTCCCCTGTAACAGGGTTTTGGCGATATTGATACTCCGCTTTCCAATGATACCACGACCTCTTGCCATAATCAATATTAATCTTCCTCCCAATCTCCAGGTACCCTTCATCTACATACCATACTCCACAGGGGCCGCCCAATACCATTTGCCGATAAGAACAAATTTTAATTATCTTGGACATCAACGATAAATTAAATATCTCTCTGTTTTCACTTTTATTTATCTTTATCTTTTCTTTTTCTGGCTCATTTTTACTCTGTTGGCTTAGTGGACCATGGCTATACTCAATCAATTCACATTAGTTTCACAATACACATCATTTACGCTACAGAGAAATCAATCAATCAATCATAATTGAATCTCACACTCAACCACTCAATACATTAAAATTAGTAGGATCTCAATCAAATATCAATATAATCGACTCATCATAATACAATCAATATATTATAAAAAAATCATTATAACAAAGTTAGAATACCATATCATATACTTATATACCAAACCACATCACAGAGGCATCAACCAATCACATAAATAAGTTTGTGTTATATATTTATATCATTTTATGATAGAAAAGAATACTCACTATAATGTCGGGGACTACCTTATGTGGAAGCATGATAGGGCCAATGGAGACATGTCTATCAGACAAGGATATCTTTGGCTAGGGACACTTGAAACCAAGACCTATAATAGTTCAAGGGATGGTAGGGAGCTAGATAACTATTTTTGGCAGCTAGAGCACTTTTTTGAGGTTGCCAATCTTGTTCTTTCAGTAGGAGAGTAGTAGTCACATCCTGTCTTCTATCTCCTTGTCGTTTAGTCTTTGATCTAGTGGCATTCTATCTTGAAGCGAGAAGTTGATCCCCAGAGCGAGGCGAGGTCTGGAACCCTATTGTGAGAGGGACGCCTCGTGAGTCGGGCTTCTAGAGATGAGGCCTTTCATTTGTGGAACTTAACGATCAGCATGCTTGTTTCGACCTCCCAAGCCTATCATATTATTAATCAAATGAGAGTTCACACATACAGTAATACATATCATTCAAGTAAGCTTACTCCAAAACCAATATATCCCATAGAGTTATGCATATTACGATTAACTTTAGATAGGTGAAATTGAAAACAAAATCTACAAAGAATTTTCTCAATTAATTAAACTACTCTTTTTTTTTTTACCCAACTCTCATTTCTTGCACCCTAGCATCCTACCGCTAACAATGAATTCAATAAACATAGACAAACCTAAGGATGATAGAAAGAAAAGATTAATGATAGTAGCAGTAATAAGATGCATGCCGGGACAATGGCCATTAATCATAAACCAAAATGCATTTTTCATCCCAAAATCTTACCTTTATTGAATTCATGTCAAGATTTGAAGAATTTGTCTTGCCCCTTTTTAATTCAATGAAACTAAATAACGGTAATAAAAAATTTCTCATACTTTTTTTTGGTAATAAATTTCTCGTACTTTTAGCTTACTATACATAATAAATATTCTTTTCGCTTTGGCAACATAGGCATAAAGAGACATAAAGAGGATTGCCTTGAAGACGATTAACTTTATTGGAAAAGGCACAAAGCACACCAATTATTATGCCAGAAAAAAGTAGACTGACCATCCCCAATTGTGTACACTAATAAAGGATAGATATATCATTGCAGTTTGAGGAGTGCTCTCCATGAATAAGAATAGAAACTAGAAGGTTTAACCACCTAGAAGATCCTACCTATCAATAGATATAGCTTAACCCAGGCTATCCACAAGGAGCTAACATGTGCAAAGAGCATCCAAATATGTCAAAGACCACATACAATATCCCAAGTTTCAACATTCTTTAGATCCAACCTGCCCTTATAGCAGAGCAAAATATGGTTCATTTGACCTTTGCCCCTCTAGCATCCCCACTTCTCCCTTTCCATAAGAAAGTTTTGCATCTCTATTCAACAACCTTCAAGAATTTCTAGGGCAAATATAAAAGTATTACACCAAAAATTCACCAAAGAGTATCTAACAACATGAACCAATTGAAACCTCCCAATATAAAACAACTTCTTAATAGCCCAAACATCAATTGGAGAGAAACTTTTCTTAAAAAGGAAAAATCTTGGCCAACCGGGTGCTTTGTAATCAATGGAACTCCCAAGTACCTAACCAGAAGGGATCCAATCTTAAATCCACTAATGGAGAGAAAAGAGCAAATCATAAACTCCTTCATACCAATACATAATAGCTTGTGATGAGCTCAAGTCACCTTTTATGCAAATCATAAGGTCATCTAAAAACTCCAAGTGGGTAAGAGCAAGTGAGCTTATGACATCTAGAATGGTAAGATATCCTACTAATAGTTGTAGCTTTATCAAGGAGTCGAGAAAGAACTTGAATACCCATTATGAAAAGGTCGGGAGATAAAGGATCTCCTTGCCTTAGACCATTCTTTTCCACAAAATAACTCTCAGAATCACCATTAAGTTTGACAGAAAACCGAGCACCAACAATGCACTCAAACACTCAATTAGTAAACTGTGCACTTTAATAGTAGCAAAAACATTGCACAAAAAGTACCAATGGACATAGTCAAAAGCCTTCATTAAATAAGCTTTGACGGTGCACCGTGGATTAACTGTCCTGCTTTGGTATCCTTTAACCAATCCATGCGCAAATAGGACATTATTGCCAATAGATTGGCCTCTACTAAAGGCAATTTGATTCAAAGAGATGAAACTGGGTTGGTTGAGCTGCAACATATTTGCTAATATATTTGATGATAAATTTGTATATCACATTACAACATGATATTGGTTAGTATTGAGTCATAGAGGAAGTATTTACCACCTTAGGCACTATAGTGATACTAGTGCTATTAATCGCCTTCAAGAGCTTTCAAACTAGAAAAGGAACTCTTCATAGTAGAAGTAAAATCAGTACCTGTAATGCTCCATGTAGCATTGAAGAAGAAGGAATTACAACTATCAGGACAATATTTATATTATAATTATTTTGTGATATTTTTTCGCTATACAAACACAAGTCTAAAAGGGAAAAAAATGAAGATGAAATAAAAGAGTATGGAGGTATCTTACCTATAAGAATTGAACCAAGACCTCTTGATCTCAGGCTGAGGATAATACCATTGTACTAAACCTCATTTCGTAATTATTTTGTGATATTGATCACGCTTCAAACTGTCTAGAGGTGCCTCAAATTGATGCAGCTGTATAAATGGTGGTATGTCAAATACTCATTAGTGAAGTCCATAGATGATGTCTCAGGAGAAATAAAAGAATGCGCTAAAAACCAGTTTACAATCTTTTAATTCAAACTAACATGGTCTATTTCTTTATTTAATATCATAGAGTATCTATTTCTCTTTTTAGTATCACTGAGTATTCAACTTTTATTCTATTAGTTTCTTTGACAACGTACGCACACATGCACACAAACAAATTTAGGGTTACACTCTGATCCAATGATATGAGAGCCTTACTTCCCTTAAGCCTTGCTTGGATTGAGAATTATAGGGAGTTATGGAGGGGTAACTTCAACAAGAAATGAGCCAAAATACTATCCATTTTATAAGTAATTTTTAAAAAATGATGCTTTTTAACTATTTCATATTCTACTATTTCTTAATCACATTTTAAAAATGCGCTCTTGTTTGACATAAAATGCATCTTCATCCTACTTTTTTTTACTTTATCACTTTATCAATGTTGTATTTTAGCCTGCTTCTTGAACTTCAACCCTTGTTTGGCTTAAAAAAAGGAGGATTTTAAAAGGTTACAAAAATATAACTTCAATCCTTATTTGATAATTTAAAATATGAGAGTTATCGAACGTTATATCTACCCTCTGTAGGCCTTTACCTCCATAATCTTTCCCTTTGTGAACCTCCCTGACCCACAGGGGAGATTTTTACTTAAACTCAACTCGTTACGTTATCTGTAAACTCTACCGATAAATACTTAAAACTTCATCATTAAATATTATATCATCTTTTTATTCATTACATAATTATTTTTTAAACATAGTTTGATATACTTATTTACATGTTAAATATTTATTAATTAAGTTCACTGTATTATTTATAAACTTATCTCAGTCTCAAATAACTTTTGGTTAAAGTGGATATAGTGCCACGTGGCAAGAGAAATGACAGGAGCGGGTAAAACTGATCGGACACGTTGGAACGATGCTTCTGGTGCTTATTTCTAGAAGCAGCTCGAAACCGCCACCGCATCCGGAAGAGCGCATATTACGAGCCTGATCGCGACGAGACCTTTGCTCTAGAAATTGGTAGTCTTCACCGATCGAGCTATTGAAGAGTAGGACGGTCAGCGGGATAGAATCTACGGTTTGATCTCTTAGTAGGTAGCGCGGAGATGTCGGCTTACCGGTGGAAGAGCTTCGCGGAGGACGAGGACCGGCCGGAGAAGCCCCGCCGGTACGGCGTGACGGAGATCCGAGGCCCTCATTATTCCCTCTTCAACCGGAGCCTCCTCGAGGTAGGTTCGCCTTCTCTTCTCTAATTTCGCTGTTAGTCCTCTCCCTTTCATGGCTTGCATTGCGAATAACATGGGAGGAGCGTCGCCGGTAGAATGATATTTGAGATTCTGATACAATTTTTATGGCAATCGTAATTTTGTTTGCTCCGTGTCCAGATTGTGTATGATGTTGTGAACGTAATTGTGATTGTAGCTGTTGTTCTGAATCAGAAGAGCTGGAGGTAACGGTCGAGTGTTTAGTTCCGTTGCTTAGGTCTTCGCCAAGCAGCTCAGTTTGCATTTCTCTGAACTGTTTTGCGCTGTTGAAATATTTTTAAGATGAGTGATAAACGTCGGAGTCAACTGGTTTGAATGATCGAAGCGTTCTGTTCTCAATTTACTTTCCTCTGTTTCATAACTTATTGTAAAAAATGTAAGCGGTGAGGATCCACCTAAAAGACTAAACGCCTAAGTCAATAGGTGGTGCTACCTGATTCTCGTACATTCTAGGGTTTTGTTTATCATCTTTTCCATCGTGGTAGTTAATCCTCAGCACTTATGTTGTGAAAACATGGAGGAGAGGGGAAAGAAGATTATGTTTCTTATGTTTGTTACATCATAGTGTAATGTATTGGGTGTAGTTGATGCTCTGGTTTTAAGACGCCTTGAGTTCTGCTCTGAGTATCGGGTTCCCTCAACTTAGGTTTTTATCAAAGATCTCAGCTTGCATTCCTCTGAATAAATAAGTATTTGACGTTAAGATTCACTGAAGAATGAGTAATGAATGATTGGATCGAGCAGATTGATCCAGTTTCCCTCTGAGCGAGGTAGAGAGATCCCAGTGGAGATTTCCTAATACACAGCTTGTGCTTCTCCATTTGAATAATGTTCTCCATTCCCCAGTGGATTGTATTCCTCGACTTAGAGGGAGAGAGAGAGACAGAGAGATTGTGATTTAACAATAGCCCTGCCAAATGATAGATTGATTTCCCTAACCATGTTGGTGTTGCAGGATCTGTTTGAGTCCATGGGACAATTTGTTGATGGATTGAAGTTCTCGGGAGGTTCACATAGCTTGATGCCGAAGTCCTTTATCAAAGAAGTGACTTCTATGGCACACGACCATGATGTGTATGTCAGCACAGGTGACTGGGCTGAACATCTGTTGAGGCAAGGGCCGTCAGCTTTCAGAGAATATGTTGAGGTGAGTTGAGCAATATATTCTTTGACGGCTATCTTCTATTTTTTCTGTGGTGATGGCCAACCATCATAATTCATCGTATTTTTCCTTAATATTAATAGGAGTGCAAGCAATTGGGATTTGACACCATCGAGTTGAACGTTGGGTCTCTTGAAGTCCCTGAAGAAACTCTTTTGAGATTTGTGCGCCTGATCAAGAGTGGCGGTCTCAGGGCAAAGCCACAGTTTGCTGTTAAATTTAACAAATCAGATATTCCGAAAGGCAGAGATAGAGCTTGTGGGGCTTATGTGGTACCGGAGCCTCGAAGTTCTGGTAAACGTCTGATAGTTATGCTATTTTTCTACTTCTAATGCTTGGATTGTCGCTTGAAAGAAATATGCAGCAGTTGATGAAACAGATAAAGACCTGTTCTGACACTTCGATTTACTTTTTTCCTATTCTTAAAATGATCGCGGTTCATGTTTTAGTTTTATGTTGGCTGAATGACCATATTCTACTTCTACTTGACCTTTGAGTCTTACTAACACCGAATCTCTTGTCTATGGATCTTGTGTTGCATACTCGTAGAATTTGTTGAAGATGTCGATCTCCTGATCAGGAGGGCGGAGAGATGCTTAGAGGCTGGAGCAGACATGATAATGATTGATCCTGATGACATCTGCAAACACGTTGACTCAGTTCGAGCTGACATTATTGCAAAGCTAGTGGGTCGTCTCGGCCTCGAGAAGACCATGTTCGAGGCATCGAACCCTCAAACATCCGAGTGGTTCATCAAACGCTATGGACCCAAGGTAAGCAACTTCCTTCCGACATGGCTACTAAAAGCTGCAGACATCTACCCAACTTTTCATTCACGATTGTAATGGTGAGCTACGATTCTGTCTCCAGGTTAACCTTTTTGTGGACCACTCTCAAGTCATGGATTTAGAGTGCCTCCGAGGATGCAACCTGGGTAAAAATCACGCATCCGTCCTCAGCCCATCTTACTTCCTTCTTTGAATCGGGTAACATCCATGGTTTTGTGCTTCAAGTTGTTACAGTATATGTCTTACTGTGCTGTCTGGATGTTCCTCTGATGTATGTGTTCTGGCAGATATTGGAACCTGTGACTGTCCTGTGAAATATAAGCTCGTTTCAACTCTGAGTCGATGTTATGTCAACTTAATTAGATGTGGGAAATCGAATTACTCTAATAAAATGGAATCCGGACATGTGCTTCCATGTTTACGAAATTCCCGGAGTTGAGCAGAGAATAAGACAAAAAAACTATGCCGAGGGCAGTTTTGTATGTATTGAAGAATCAATGCCTGGTCCAAATCTGTTTTCTTTTAATATCCAATTCATTTGAATCAGCGCCCATTATTCACGGCAGTGTCGTGATTGATGCCGCGGGTGACGCTGGCCCAAAAATCTCCGGAGACGGAAATTTCTATTATGTCCCCCTCCTTTAATCAGTTTGTATATACGACTCTTGCTAATTTTCTCATGGTTGTTGGGTCGCTCTCCCGGCAAGTTTGTTTTCGTTCGATTCGAATTTTCATTCTTTGGAACTGTCTGATTTTGTTTGTCCGGTTTTGGAATTTTTTGATGTGGAAAGAAGTTCTGCTGTTCAGCTGGTAAGATTTTTCTCGGGGAAATGATATTAGAACTTTTGTCTTTATCCTTTTATGCAGTTGAATTCTATTAATTTAAAAATAATTAATTTAATCTTATAAGATTAATTTTATTATATTTTCAGTTCGAATCGACAGTATTCTGTAATCGGAACTGTTAATGACATGAAGTTCGTGATAATAAAATTGTGATAATGTACGCTAAAAGTGTGATATAATTAATCTTATAATATTAAATTAGTTAATTTTAAATTTATTAAAATTTAACTATAAAAAGGGTAAAAATATGAGACTTCTATTATAATTATTTCCGTCTTTTATAAATATAATCCAATGACTTCGGCCATTTATAATCGTTTAATTGAACTATTTAAAACTTAACTGCTGATTCGTGAAAATTAACCTAGTGTGAATAATGAATTAAGGTAATGGTTAAGTCTTGGCAATTTGGCTGTTGCATTTATGGCATGTCCTTTCAAAGCTAGTATATCCAAAATAAAATAAAAAGGAAATTCAAGCAGAAAATTTTACTGTAGTAGTAAAAATTTTTAAAATAATATCATCTCATGATCTAATATAAATATTAGTAAAATTATAATAAATTAACAAATTTTGGTTTATTCAAGAGTCCCTCACTATATCAGTCTGGGAATAATATTTGGTATTAAAAAATATGATGATTTTAGTTTACAAATTCAGGCTAGATTAGTTTATTAAGTGATGATTCTCTCCGATCATAGATTTTTTTCATCCTAAGAAATAAGATTTGTCGATCTAACTTGCAAGAAGAAAGGAAATTAAAGAAAAGAACTTTTTGGATGCATTGTCTATTATAAAAAAAATTGATAAATTAAAAATTATATTTAAATCAAATTTTTTTAAAGGAAAGATCTTTATCAACCTTGAATTCTGTTCGCTTATAATACTTGAACTAGGAGGCCGTTGGTACTTTTAGGTTTACTTTGTCCTATGCGTTTATTATTATTCATCCATGATCGTGAAATTAGTTGGATGAAATCTGAGTATCGTACCACTCGATATTAAAAAAAAGATGGTAGGGTAGACCGTAGACACGGTTGGTAACACCCTTTTAATAACAATAACAACTAGTGTACAATTCGCGTTTCGCAGTGCGATATAGATTACTAAGAATGTAAATATTTATAATTTGTTAAAATAAAATGATGGTTAAGAGAATACACAATAATATGAAAAGCAGAGATACTTCTAGTATAGATAATACAATATGAAAAGACAAATTATTTTTTAGGTTTGTACAGAAAGTAAAAGACCTTACTCGATATCCTCGTGTAAAAAAATAAAAACAAAAGGGAAAATAAAAGAACAGAAACACAGATAAAAAGCGAAGGACGAAGGTGTGAAGGATTTTTATAGGATAAAAATTTCAAAAAAAAAGAAAGAAAAGAACTTCATAGGAAGCTGCCACGTGACGAGCTAAACTGTTGTCATGTGACGAGTTAAGGAGATTGTCATATGCTGTAACTCTATTTTATATATTAAGAATATAAATATAAATAATAAAAAAAGCTAATAGATTTTGACTATCCATTAGCAAAAAAACCTCTTTCCAATTGTAACTTTTGTCCATTTAGAATTGTATAAAAGAAAGTTTTTAATGAAACAGATATATAACATAAACGATACTGACGTGGTTCATTTGTCCAATTGTAATTCATCATTTATATATTTGTATAATTAAAATTCACCATTTATTAGGTTTTTAATATTTTGTTACTATTTATATATTTTCTAATTAGAGTTCATAATTTATTTGAAATTTTTTATATTTTTAAAGATTTTTTAGGATTTAATAACAATAATTATATATTTATTGATTACTTTTTAAGTTCATATTGGAAAGATATACAATGTCAACATTTCTTACATGGTAACCGCTCCATTTAAAAATTTCCTGTATTCAATAGGAAAAAAAAAAGTTGAATAATCTAAACTAAATAATAAAAAAAGGGAATTTTAAAAAATGATTGCAATAAAGAGATAAAATCTCATAAATTCCCCGCTGGCCCTTTGCAAGGATGTTGCTCCCCTTCGATGCATTGTCTTCTTTTGCCTAAGTCAATTTAACCGAAACCGGAAAAAATCTTAGATGTTCTTATTTTACAATGATATAGTGATAAAAAATTAATCAAATTATTTTGATTAGTAATGATTATGATAGCTTCTTGAATAATTAATATTAATTTGTTCATTTATCATATTTTAATTTGTATTTTCTCATATCATATGGTGAGATACGATTCTCCGAATTTCTCTATCAACCCATAACCCCTTCGATTCGTTTCATCAAATATAAAGACCTCCCAAAAAAAAAAAATGTAAAAGGAGCAAATGCTCATGAGAGGTCCGAGGTTACTCTCTCTGATCAGACCATAGCTAGAAGGAGGAGAAAGGTGCTGAGACAAGAATCCTCGGAAGGGGAAGAGAGAAAGAAATGCCCACGGCAGTTTGGTTTGCTCTGAAGAGATCACTCGATTGCCAGACGGACCCGTCGAAGGTCTCTGACCCGGCAAAGCCGAAGTACAGGTCGAAGTCCCGTTCAATAAGCTGTGGCTGCTCGAGGTCGATATCGAGCCTCCGAGATGTCGTTCACGGGAGCAGCAGGAGGCACTCGGAGAGGCCGCCCAGTTGTAGCCCGAGATCGATGGCGAGCAGTGAGTTCGTGAACCCAATCACCCACGAGGTTGTCTTCGACGGCTCCAAGTGCGAGATCAAGATCCTCAGCATCAACAACACCGGCAGAAAGTCAAGGCCTGGGAGCCAGGGTTCAGATTTTGTGGGCACTCTTAGGCCGGGCACTCCAGGGCCTCGAGGCCAGTTCTCGGCCCCTGGCTCGGGCTACCACCACCATCATCATCCTTCCCGGAAGCAGGCTATTGGTACTCCTCCGAGGTGTGGGACTCGGTCTGCTGTATTTGGCGGTGCCGGAACTTTCCCGAAGACAAAAGTATACACCAGAATCGGGTCGGAGACTGTTGCCAGGAAGGATTCCGTGCTTATGTGCCAGAAATGTGGTGAGGAGTTCAGGAAGTTTGATGCTGTTGAAGCCCATCATCTTTCAAAGCATGCTGGTAAAGTCGCCACCTATCACTGATGCATTCGGGACGAAATCGATTCAATGGAAGGACAAAATTTTCGGGTTTCTATAGTTCTAAATGTTTTAAAATAATTTGATTTTTCTTCTATCTTGCAGTCACTGAACTGACTCAAGGAGACTCATCGAGGAAGATAGTCGAGATAATCTGCCAAGCCAGCTGGCTAAAGCCGGGCACCGGTACTTGGCAAATCGATCGGGTCCTAAAGGTCCACAACATGCAGCGAACACTAGCCCGGTTCGAAGAATACCGAGAGATGATCAAGATTAGAGCCAGCAAGCTCTCCAAGAAACATCCTCGGTGTCTCGCTGATGGGAACGAGCTCCTGAGGTTCCACGGAACGGTCATCGCTTGCTCTCTCGGGACTGACTCTTCGGGCCCGTGTGGCTCCGAGAAGTGCGGGGTCTGTCGAATCCTGAGACGAGGATTCTCGTTGAAGAAGGAGCTCGGAAATTCGATAGGAATATTCACGGCCTCGACTAGCGGGAGAGCCATTGAATCTGTTCATCTCGGTGTGGAAGACCGGTCTTTAAACAAGGCTCTGGTGGTCTGTAGAGTAATTGCCGGGAGAGTCCACAAGCCTCTGGAGAACTTCCAGGAAGCAGCCATTAATCCATCAGGATTCGATTCCGTCGCAGGCAAAGTCGGCTGCTTTTCGAATATCGAAGAGCTTTACATGTTGAGTCCGAAGGCGCTTTTGCCTTGTTTCGTGGTGATATGCAGGCCCTGAATGGGCAAAATCCGAATCCACTGAGGCCACACAACCTAGTAATTTGTTTCCCAGTTAGTAATTCCTTGTAAAGTTCATCATTCTCGTTTCTTTATCTGCAATAGTATGTCAGGTCTTACACTTATTAGTCTTGTTCTCGAAAGTCAGCCTGTCTCGGTCAACGGTCATGAATGCACACAAGCATGGAGAAAAATATTTGTTTAAGCGGAAAAGAGGTTTAGTTCAATTGTACTGCTCTTATCCTGAGAATAATAAATCTAAATTTCGATTTTTAATAGTCAATTGCTTCATGCATATTTATTGTCCTTTTTCTCGTATCCTCTTCGAGAACATGGGTCTTCCCTGTAACTCGTATGTGTGTGTATATATTTGTTTAAGCATGTGGGTAGTTATTGAAGTGGTCATAGCCGTTCATGTCAATGTCATCAAATTGACAAATTGCTGTATATTATGTGAATAATCAAAGCGGATTGGAATCATTTCTCAAGGAATAGAAGACTAGGGGGACCATATTAGGAACTGTCATGGAAGTCTAGGAATGGTGATTCAAAATAGGTTTCAATAAGAGTGCTGAGAATGATATTACCTCACCTTATCATATGAGAAAATACAAATGAAACTGTGACAAATGAGCAAATAGATGTTAATCATTCGAACAGATACTTTTATTATTACTGATCATAGTAATTTAATTGATTCTTCCTCACACATCATTGTGAGGTAAGACTAACTAAGAATTTTTTTTTCCATTTTAAGGATGGTGAATTATATTAAGAGGTTAATGAAAGTGCTCGCTCTCAAACGTATAGCCATACGACATATTACCATGTCACAAGAAGGTTCATCACATAAAGGGTCACATCGTAATTCACTACATCGACACTTGCATATATTTCATCACTTTACTCTCTCTTCTCTTCTCATAAGGCATGCCTCCCCGGAATAGTAGCGGCTTAGATCCAAATTGGCTATAGAAGAGGATGAGATCGTCGGTTTATAAGAATTCCGGAGAATTAATGTAGAGCGTGTATTCGAAACGATATGATTCCAGAAAGGGTGCATTATGGGAGGCCTTATCCTAGAGATGTATGGAGGCTTGATGAAGGATGGAGACGGTTTCCATTAACAGTTGGAACAGGTTGGCATGGAAGTCAATTGGGAAAAGAGTTTCTTTCATGGCAGCTGCTCACCATGTGCCCTAACCCTAAGTGACCATCAACTGAAATGAACACTCAGCACACAATGAACTTGTGCAAGGTGCCATGGACCACGGCATTTATAGGGCATGGAAGCATGAAGGAGAAGACCATGCCGGGTGTAGTTGAAGGATATTTATTTTTGTGGGATCTGGTACCAATTTTATGCGCTTAATGATGGAACAGAACTTGGGCGAGTGATGAACAATGAATTAATCGATCGAGAGAGTATGAACAGTGATAATCATAAGCTCGGTGTACGTGATTTTGACTGCTACAGTTCGTCACCACTCTCGACCATCATCAGAACATGATTCCATCTATTTATAATCATAATACTTGTACCTTAAGATGGGATAATGTATTTTCTGAAGATATATTTATTATAAGGGAATCCCCCACCATAATTAAATAACTAAGAATTATATTACACCCAAAAATCCTACTGTTAAGGGAAAAAAATATGCGAGTACGTGTTGTGACATATTATTTCAGCTTCAATTTAGTCGTGTTGTGTCACAATATCATGTCGCGACATGCACACCAGTGCACTTCCTCTGTCTTGAACTTCATATCCAAGTCTCCAATGGATTTTCTACTCGCCCTTAGATCTTCTATTTTGAAAAATGTCTGTCAAAATCCACCAGTCGTGCAATGATTAATTCTCTTCCCCTCTGCCGTGTATTGTGAATTTTAGTTGGGTGTCGGACTAATCTAACATTCCCTATTGTCTTGTAATAAGTGAGCTGATCAAGCCCAAATATGCATGCAGATGCTTCCCCATGGGTGTGGTGCTGGTGATGTCCAACTAGTTATCAGTTCAGACTTGAGATGTCTCCCTCATGAAGGGTATACATATAGAACTTATCAATCACATGACACATATATGGTAGACAAACTCGATAGCGGCTCCAATCAATTTCGATCTGATTCGTTATCAGTAGCTGTTTTCGAATTTATTCCACATGCTTTCTGCAGTGCATTGAGTTGGATGAAAGAAAGGGATTCAAGGGAAACCACGCAGGACCTTCCATCTCAAGAAAGTTGGATCCTGCAGTTTACAAGACAATATCTCAGAGCCATGGTAGAATTAGGCAGACCCATTTGAAACTTAGAGCTACTAGCAGTGGCATAACGCCGTAAGACAGAATGCTCACTGTACTTGAATGTCTCTGTTGATTTATGTTGAATAGTGGTATGTTGTTGAGCAGAACGCAGGCGAAGTCGGCGACTGGGCTGGGAGATGGATCCGGGCTTACATTAGGGACAGCCATGATCATTCGCTCATATATATTATATTATTATTACTAAGTCTTACAAGAGATTGTGTATGTTTTCACACAAAAGTCTAAGTTATTAGCTTGTACTACTCAGTTATTTTATAAACATATTATTATTGTCTTATATCACCAATGTACGATCTAACAGTCTCTACAATCATTCGCAGAATAAGTTTCCTTAAATTTAGAAGCTTTAAGAATTCTTTTCGGATCATTTTTTATGGGTAGATTTCCTTGTAAATAAATATATTTTTGGAATATACGGTAACATGTCCTGTTAGGATTATAAGTATGTGGAGTCGGGTCTTTGGACGTGAGCAGAGAGATTGTAACCTGTGACTGTCATTGTGAGAGTGTTCCACATTGAAATAGTAACACCTGGCAGAGTCATCCTTGCCCGTGGATGTGCGGACAATAGCTGTCCTGAATCACACATACTTTGAGTGTAATCCTCTCTTTTAACTCTCTCGATTTATTGTTCGTTGACTGTACGAGTTCGATTCCGAACCTTAGTGTCCAACATCAATGTGTTTCAGCAAAGAGTATGCCTTTGATGGGGCTGCTAGAGGAAATCTGGGGATAGCCGAGGGCGGTGGGACTCGTAAGGGATGGTGCAGGGAGATGGATTGGGGGTTTCACGCATAGCCTGACGTGGCAAAACCTATGGCAGCAGAGTTACGGGAAGTGAAATCGGGTCTCAAATTAGGGTGAGATCTGGGGCATCAAAGGAATATACTGGAGGCAAGACTTGGATGTGATGGAACATTGGACTCATCTATGACATTCATATGCTCAGGAATCGGGATTAGATAACTTCAATTAATATACACTCCGAGAGAGGCAATGAATGTGCGGATTGGCTCACAAATCAGGTTTCGTCCCAGACGTTAGAAATCCATGAAATTAACAAACGTCCAGTTATACCCGGACCATTGATCTCTACTAAATGGGCCTGTTAGAGCCCAAGTAAAAGAGATGATATCCATGAAATTATTCGGTATGTTTCCGGTTTCTCCTCCTTCCATTTCCGTTTCCGTTTCCGTTTCCGTTTCCGATCCCATACTACAAACCAAACGAGCCCTGAAAGAGGTATTAGGGGACCTCAAACTTTAATGGGCCTCGAGATGGCGTGGGCTTTCGTTGGACATTTGCCCATTGGAGTGTACTTCTTGCAAATAGGCCGTCAATGTCATTTCACATAGATTGATCTGAGCAGGCCCTTTCAGTGGTCAACGAGAGACGCTCATATACGTTGGGGCAAGCAAATCTCTGAGTGAATTCACCAAGGGTTATACATGTTAGGGAGGAATCGAACCTCTAATCTCATGGATTTTCTCATGAATCAGATGCACGTCTTATCCACTTGAACTAGTTCTTGAAGGTCTTTGATCCTCTAGTTTTACTATTCCTTTGCTTCTCAGGAGTAATCTGTGAATGACCCATACCACCTCGTGGTAGGTCACAGGTCGGTTCGAGTCAACGAGTCAAAGAGGTAGATTAAGTTTTTTGGTAGAAACAATCTCAACCTCTTGTGAGGCCTCACTAACAATTATTTTAACATATGA
The DNA here is from genome assembly GCA_037672795.1 of Lagerstroemia speciosa. Classification (NCBI taxonomy): domain Eukaryota; kingdom Viridiplantae; phylum Streptophyta; class Magnoliopsida; order Myrtales; family Lythraceae; genus Lagerstroemia; species Lagerstroemia speciosa. The sequence continues at coordinate 8,488,301 of CM075296.1, forward strand.
ATGCCTTAACCCCTGCAACTTCCGACATAGGCCGGTGAACACAACAATCCCATCCCGGTCTAGCTGACGGTACTCCTGACGGTTGGATCGCAACAATCCAATACGGTCAATGGTGACAACACTGTTCTATTAATTTCATATTTTTGGACAATCCTCCTCGAGGAATTTCGATGCTGCTTTTTCTTCCATTTGATTGCAATATCCTAATCCCGGCTTTCGATTCTCTTTTCTTTCTTGTTTTCCATTCCCGGGCGTTGAAAAATTGTTCTCCATTCCATAGAATTAACAAAAATCTAATTCATGGGACAGTCCGAGCAATGCCTCATGGATCATCCGTCAAAAGTATTTTACGAACCATCTGACTTCTTAAAACATATTAAGTTTTTAATTGTACTATGTTGACGGGTCAGAATTGAGCACCAGTTATACAGTTTGTTTGATATGTTTGGACGTTGAACATGAAAATTCGAACATTGTGCAGTGGGGCGTGAATAAGATGACTCCGCTAATAAATATTGTCTTCTTTTCTTCGAGCGAAAAAGTTTAAACAGCTAAGAGAGAGATGAGTTTCAAAACACACTTCTAGACGGTTCGGTGAGTTTAAGGTTCAAGATTCGAATTATTTCTACATATTTATGCCAAAATATTTTCTAGATATGTATTCTTCTGATCTGGGCTTAGAGGACACTAACTTGTTAAATTATATCAATACTTGGTGGTGTTACGCTGAAGGGGTCAGTGCTCGGTACAAAATGTTCATAAGTCTGCAGTTAAATATGAAAATTTGAACATTATGAAATGAAGATGGCAATCTTGTTTCTTTTTTCTCTAAGAAAATCAATGCATATAGTTAGATGAATGCCTGCGTCGTGCGCACAATTCACATGTACATGTCAATTTGCTCTCAAATCTAAATAAATGTTTTTTGGGATTATATTATTTTAAGGAAAAAACCGATGCTAATATATATTTATATATACGGATCCGTGTTCCGCATAAAAAAATAAATAAATAAAGGTGAAATATTGTGACAAATTCATATGATTATATTATTTATTTATAACTTATTATAATTTATTTTATTTAAAATTTGTTAGCTTATAGTAGTAAGTAGAATATTCTCATTTTTAATCAGTATACTATGTTAATTTTACTTTTTTATTTTTACAATTTTAAATTATTCGTTTAAAAAACATGATGAATTTTTTCTACTAAAATTAAAGATATGAAATGAGATATAGGAATATGAGCAGTTAATAAAATATCTTTGCTGTTAGGATTATAGATGTGAGATGACAGGGAAATGAATAAAATTATTATTTTACACTTGATCTAAAAATCAGATATATAAAATAAATTTTAATATGTAAATTATATTAAAGGCAAATATAGAAAATAAAAAAGATATCAAACTTCCCATAAGTTTGCTTATAGATATGGGATGAGAGGAAATGAATGAAATTATCATTTTGTACTTAATCTAACGATCAAATATATGTCATAAATTTTAATATGTAAATTATATTAAAGACGAATATGGAGAACGAAAAAGACACTAAACTTCTAACAAATTTACATATAATAGTATAGATATAGATATATATATATATATATATATTACATCATTCAATCACTGTAATATCACTGCAACAATTCCTTGCAATGGCAAAACTTGTCATTTTTCAGGTTTTCGACAAAATTTTCGTGAAATTGTGAAAAGATGAAGTTGGCGTAGACACACACACACAGAGCAAGTTGATATTGGCAAAATCGCAGCGACATTTTTTCGTGTAAAATCCCGGGAAAATTTCGCGTCGCTACTTCATTGTAAAATTCTCAAAAAAAAAAAAAAAGAATTTACACTAAATCTGCTGCAAAATTTTTCGAGTTCCCTTGTGGTCGGTAAGCGATTTGTGCAACAATGATATTTATTACAATTTATTTGCGAAAAATTATCGACAACTTAGTTTATTTTAGAGTTATTTTAAATGTTAAAAAAATATTGATACTCAATTAGTAAATAATTTTAAAGAAAAAGAAAAAAAAGCTGTCGGCCGGCCACTGATTTGGATGTGAAGTCATAATAAATAGTTATAAAAGGAGAAAATATCTAGAATTGATTTGGCACTTAATTTGCGACAAAGTAGTCATAAAGAGATTGACGCAAATAGCCAAATAATCTTTTTCAATTTACAAAAATGTACCTATGCCTATAAGAGTATAGAAAAAAAATGGAGAATAAAGGGTATGTGGTCATACTGATAAGAATTGAGCTAAATATCTTTACCGGTCTTAAGTGTATAATAATATCATTGCACTGAGCCCGTTTCTTGCATATTCTGTTGTATTAGATCCAACATATCTTGAATTCGTGAAATTCTTAAGTTAGTCGAGTTCATGGATGACATGGTGAACTTAACCAATGAATATTTGACACGTATGCAAATACGTCCAATCATATTTAAAAAATAATAATTATTAATGAATAAAAAAAGATGATGTGAAATTTAATAGTAATGCGTTAAATATTCATTGGTAGAGTTCACGGATGATGTGATAAGCTGAGCTCATTTAAGAATATCTCCTTGAATTCCATTCAGGATTGGCCATTGGGTGGGTGTTTAAAGACCCGAGCCTGCAGCGCTCCCTTCAATTACGAGAAAAATAAAACATACTATATAAGATTTAATTCAAAATACAATATTAGTTAAATAAATTTAAAATAATTAAATTTATACAATTTTATCAAATTTAAAATAATTATTGTCTAATATATTAAGATAAAATTCCCCGCAAATCAAATAAAATTCATTTTAAGTATATATTAATAGAATATTATATTGCACATGAGTCAAGGGCAGAAAGGGGCGGCTCAGAAGAGACGTGCAGCCGCCCCGATCTATACAGGAGTTGGGTTAGATCTTCCGGCAGGTCGATTTTCTCATGTCGGGACAATTTTACAATCTCTATTTCCATCCACATTATTTTTATTTTGTCTTATCTCATGATATGACGTTAAATAATTTGACTTTTCATATATAGAAAAAATTAACTTATATTAGAAAAAAAATCCTCTTATCCACGGTTCATTCCCTCCACTCATTTCTTCCCCCCTCAGGTATCTTGCCACAGAGGGAGTCTTCTGTATAGTAGTGTAGCCACGTAACCAACAAAATCAAGTTAATTTTTTAGAATTTTATTTCTATAAAATTTAAGAGAAAAAACTCTAAAATAATTTGATATTATTGGTTGGTGTCACTGTATAAGAACTGCTATATAATAATACAAAATAATATGTAGAACTTTGTCCTCATGAGAACATCCAATAAATTTACTTTTATTCATTTTTCAATGCGATACTAGAGGTCATTGGATTTAATTGTTATCAATGATGTTGATTTTTTGTATTGTTACGAGCGGACTGTTGCGGAAGTAGGTGATTGGGCCTAGGGAAGACTGTCGGGTTTTACAGGTTTACGTCAGTGAGGGACTACCGGAAACATATTCGAGTTTACGTTAGAAATTGTCTTAGTCAGACACTCATATATTATATTATTGTCAGTGAACCTTATAAGAGACTGAACTTATTCCACTTAAAAGTTTAAACTATCAAGTTACGGTACCAAATCATATTATAAGCACATTGTTATCTCGTGTCACCAATGTGGGATCTAACCAATACGACTTCTTGTAGTTCTTGATTTTCTTTTTCTCATCGTTTTCTAAATTCACGGACATCTTTTATAGCCAGAAAAAAGAAAAGCGTTGAGATGCACGTGTGACTGGCAATAGCATCAAATGTTAGTTCCAAGTCTAGATGCGCCTCACCGTCCAGCAAGGGGCCATTCGATTCCGAGCTTAATTGTGTGGCTGGTGAAGGATGTCCCACGATCGATTGCGTGCATGGATCACGTTACTGCATAATTTTCAGAATGTTTCAGACGATTCTCTCTCTTCTTGTTTGGTCAGAAATGTTCTTAGACAATTCTAAGACGACAAAAGGTAGTCTTTTGTCGTGGTGTCCCGCCTCCTGTTCCAACCGTCCGAGACCACAATTGAAGATCTTTTGGCTGAATAAAAAGAGCACATTAACAGCGAGGGCCCCAGATTTAGTGATGTAAAACACACTCTCATGTAATTTGTTAATATCGGGATCACAAGTTTGAGTTTTTCTCTGAGTAATATTGGCAGAAGAGATTTTTGAGCTCATGCCTTGGTGGTGGTCACCGGCTTCTTAAATTATACCAGGCCTTTAACAGTACTACATTGATAGGGCCAGTGCTAGTACGGTTGTTTAGCTCGTTTGAATTGTTCGCGGTTGAATATGAAAGTCCGAAGATTACGCAATGAGGGATGATTGGGTTGCTACTATCACTACCATCTTTTTACCGATAAAAAAAAAAGTGACAGCCTCTGATACCCATTGGGTAATATTTTTGGACTACTACACTTAAGTGCGAATATACCATACGAACTGAATAATCGACACTAATATTGATCCCGTCGATGCAGCACCATCAAAGATCTAGTAGTAGTTCAAGAAACACGTATCCACCAAGAACCAGATTCAGAGAGTCATTCCTAGTATAATTTACATAGAAGAGATTGCAAGCCTGAGATCTCGACCTATCAAACCGCATAGAAATAAGATTTTTGACCGTCTCTAATTGTCACACATGATTAGTCACATGCATACATATACGTGCATTTATTTGTGTTGAGAATGAATTCACATTGGAAATTATAAGAGAATTAGATACTACTACCTATCGGTTTAGACTTTTATGCGGAAATTGGCCCAGGACTCTTGTAAGCCATTTGAAAGTTTTACATGATATAATAACAGGTTATCATGTGAGTTCACACTATGCTAGATCTGAGTGTGGAACTTGTGACCCACGAGGTTAAGGTCGGAAGAAAAATGTCCAGTTTTTATTTAATTGTTAAACGTAAGTGTGAAACTCATAAGATTACATTCCGAGACCTGAAGAAATATGACCGTCTTGGGGACAGAGAAAGGAAAACTCATCTTGTGATTATTTGTTCCCCTTACTCGAGTACGACAGAAAAAAGTCCGACTCAATATCAATTATTAAGAATGAATATTTAAGAATACTTGAACGTCAGCCAGCTATCAACTTAACTTTTAAATAAAAATAAGCTCAAAACTGTTATAAAATTCTGCGAAAATTTTACAATTTGTGCTCGCATGGTGGAGCAGTTATTATCGAGACTGATCTGTGCCATGCCTGCACCTAGTAAGTACGACAAATACGTGTAAGAATCACGTTCCTTTGACAGTATCTGCATCAGAGGCAACAAAACATCACATCCGTCAATTAATTTACTGTCGTTGTTCGGAAGTCGTACGAGGACCCGTGTCCATTTTCATCTGATGAAATCATTAGTCGATTCGAAACTTACCTTCTCAGCAAAATGCCTACGGCATTTAGCTCATGAGATATTGCGGTAATTACGTGTTTTAGTATTATTTACATCCATTATCACTTCTAAAAAATAACGTATTATTATTTATTTCAGGATTCATCAATATTTTCCTCATCGAGTCAATTTATTAAATTCATAGTGACTAAACTGTTACAATAGTGGCTTTTACGAAAAATCGTAAACCGAGTAACTGATTTGCGATTTGTATTAGTTTATGCTTCTTGGCATTATTTTTCTTCGATTGTGCAGCCGCCTTAGACAAGCTGTTGATTATTTTACGTAAAATCGAGGTTTCTTTCCTTAATTATCTTTTCACTTCTCGATATTCTTATCTAATCAACAAATGGATTAGCGATTTTTCTCCCGTCCCAGTGACTCTGCATGCATCGGGACGGAAGCCGTCCCAAACATTAGATGCAAATTAGACACTTGTCCCTCACCGACGTTCTTGGTCGGATGGATGTTTTTGAATAATTTTTATTTATTTATTTAAATATTCGAATTTTATCCGATTAAATGGTGTATTAATTATACTTTTCTCGGTGATTTAGCTAAGGTCATGTGAAACTATGCGCAATTGAATGAATTATAACTTTCGAAAAAAATGCACGGTTCAACAAATAACTTATTTATAGATCTAATTCGATTTTAAAATATATATTCGATCAAATTATCAAGTTGGTAATAGTAAAAAAAAATTGATGGAACCCGACTAATTCGGCATGTCTCAGCTGATTTTTGTTTATGTAATTAATATTTGATGCGACAACTAAATTAGATATAACGATATTGCCATCGACCCGTGATTAAAAAATTTCGAATTTAATTTTCATCTTAAGACTCCCTTTACACTTTATTATTGAGAAAAAAGATACGAAGAGTCTTATATGTTTATCTTTTCTTGAAAGTCAGTTATAAATATTTTAAATTGACAAATCAAATCTTGTATATGTCACCCACCATTACAAGATCGATTCTTTTTATATTATCTACTATTACATTAAGCTAACGTAACATTCACGAGTAAGTATCAATATGATGTGTAAAATTTTGATGCCGACGTGGATAATTTTAATAGTAACTAAAAAAAAACTTGATCTTGTAACAGCAGACAGTATATAAAACTTAATTTATTATTTTATAATATTTAAAATTAACTTATAAAAAATAATATGCATATAAAAATATGGGTATCCTTTTTTCATTATTATTCTTCTTTCTCTTACCCATTAAAGGAAAAAAAAAAAAGGACCAATGGTGTTCATAATGCTGCAGTCTAGATTTGGCGAAGGTTCCATACCAAGTGTTAGATGCGATTTAGAAACGTGTCCCCTCCCTGATGGTATTTGTCGGGATGGGTCTTTTTGTATGGACTAAACAATTTATTAATTACATCAGCAAAAATAAAAAACAATTTATTAATTAGACTTTTCTTGGTCTTTTGACTAAGGGCCTGTGGAGCGATGCATTAACCTGAATGAAATATTATTTTCTATATATATAAAAAAAAAAGCTTATGCCTCAACTTGTTTAATATTCTATTCGATTTTAAAAACTATATTTTGTCAAATTATCAAGTTCAAAATTATAAAAATTGATGGAACAAATTTTCGTCAAATTATCAACCCAACTTGTTAGGAGCCAATGTTAACCATCTCGCTACATAATATCATTTCTTTTATGTTCAACTGCTAATATATCAGACGTGGAAGTGGCAGTATCCACAAAAGCACAGATTTAAGAGTCTCTTCTGACAATATTATTCAAAATGGGTTTCGAATCTGTGATCTTGATTTTACCAAACCACGTGAAAGTGAGCTTTATTACGACCTTAAATAATACTAAATATTGCCACAAACTTAATGTAATTAGAATTTTTCCGTTAACCACTAACATGGCGTGCTAATGCAGAATTTTTTTATTGTGACATGGCATTTTTATTACACGTGGATAGAGAAACTAATGGCAATTAGACACTGTATTGGATGATGATAATAAAAAGAATTCTAGAATATAACATGTATGACTACAACCAACTATCAATTTAGACAGTTATGTGAATATAAGTTTAGCATGACACACTCGTCTAATAAATTTTGCACGATATCGGAATAGATGTGCAACAACAAAGCTGACTCTGTTTTGCAACAATAACGAACGCAATCTCATCCGGTCAAATTTCACTGTTTATCTTTTTGTGTTTAAATAAAAAGTGACACGTGGAAAATAAAAAAGACACGTCAGCACTCCATATCGGTGATTTAACAAAAAATTATTCCCGTGATATTTTGTGGAAAAAAACGAAAAAAATATTCGATATTGTTGAAGGTAATGACAAAATGAAAAATTTAGTCAGAAATTGTAGCTTAATAAGCAATTTATCCTTAAAATAATTGTGAGACACTTAATACTGGCAAATTATGAGTATGTCTTGGTTGATATAATCAATACATGATACTGGTAAATTATCGAACTATTGATCTATTATCGAAAAGTTTGAAATTCAACATTATTTGTGAAACTTCCCCTTACCATTTACTGACAATCGATGTTCATAATAATCCGTTTTACAGATGCAAGATCAAATTTCCCCTTTTCGTTACGCCTTTTCAAAACTGGCCACATATATAACACATGACATATTCCAATGGAAAAAAAAAAATGTATTCAAGTTTAATATCATCAGACACAGTACAGCGACCTGTTCTTTCTTTGTCTGAATGCGTGCGGAACAAGTGTGAAGAACGTGCGAAGGCCGCCCTTTCCTTTTCCGCGTGAAAGATGTTGTGCGAGTGGGAGACGTCGTCGCAACATCATCTTATGCGGTAGAAAAGTTTGTTTTCCCTGTTTGCATCACCTGATATTTGGATCATCGAACCCTCATAAATTCATATTCGTAATAATTAAATTAACCCATTAAAGTGTACATTACAACTGATAATGCATTTTCTATTAATAAAATTTAAAAAATCCTTAAATTCTACCTGAACAAATGAAATATTGAACAATTTTAACTAATCAATACTGACACTTCTCTCTTTTCCCGGGATAAGCCAGCCGGTCTATATAAGTCAGGTTCGTTTGCCCCATCAAAGCATCATATCCATGCAGCAGTTTGCTACTTAATTCCATAGCTGAGACAAACTCAAGGTCCTCAACAACGTTATACACAATGGATTGCGATAAGCAATTTCTGCCGGTTGAGATCAACAGCTCGGGAACTCCTGGGGATTCGCCGCACAACCGGCGATCGGCCAACTACAAACCGAACATATGGAAATACGATTTCCTTCAGTCCCTTCGTAACAAGCATGACGTACGTGGGTTTTGATCATAACAGTTGATTGTCGATGAGCTACGCATGCGTAGTCTTCTTCAAACTTAATGCTTCTCTCTTCTTTCTTGTGCAGGGGGAAGCAGATTCCCGGCGAGTGGCAACGCTGGTGGAGGACGTGAGGCGGACGCTCGTGGCTGCCTCGAGCTTGAAAGCGGAGCTAGAGCTCATTGACAGCATAAAGAAGATGGGTTTAGGGTCACTGTTTGAGAAGGAAATCGAGGAAACCCTAGAGAGAGTGGCATCAATGGATTTGAAAAAAGAGATGGATGAGGACGGTGGGGTGAAAAGTAAGATTGAAGACGAAGATCCCTACACCATTGCGTTGTGCTTCAGGCTTCTGAGGCAGCATGGCCATGAAGTTTCACAAGGTAGATACGTACTATTTTACGTATGTTTATAATTATACGTACGAGGAAACAGCATTTGTTTTCATGTACGTTCACTCGCATGCATGCACACACATAGATAAAATGAGACATTTATCCGTACCATGTATGAATTTTATTATTTAATAGAACTGGTTGAAATGGTTGACTCGTAAACAATTCAATAAAGTATTAAATATAAGATAAAACGAGACTGGAATGAATCGCATCAAATAACTAATAAATTGAATGCGGGAATAAGAGAATTGAGATATCGCCACTTATAAGATTAGATCTTTAGGTGGATATATGCACAACTTCTTATCTGTTACGTGAAAATTTTTCATGCTATCGAAATTAGTTATCGTGTGAGCTCACACTACGTTAACTTTGAATATAAAACTCGCATTGTTCATTTGAAAGTTCAAGACTGAGCGGAAACATACTTGACTCGTTAATGATTAAATCCTAGAATTGATTCTAACTTGCATTAACCGTAGACAATGTGAACATATATATGAGCGAATGTTGAAGAATAAATTTATTATCAGACAGTTAATAATTGAACCCTAAAATATAAGAAGATGAGACATCATCACTTATGAACTTACACTTCAATTCAATCTCTTATAATTTCGTTAAAAATTTTTCGATACATAATATAGATAAGATTAATGTGATCGTTTTGACTTCAAGTCGCTATGTCTCTCTGTAAATGAGAAAGTGTTGTATGTAACGGGCATACTACATTACATTACTTACGTGATATCACAAGTTAACAAGATTGATTTATTTTTAAAATTATTTTTTAAAATTTTAGATTTTATAAAAGATCTTAAAATATTTTAATTTATGATACCATATAAGTATTATCAAGTGATATACTCATTATTTACAAAACTTTCCCTTCTATAAATAGTCTCCTTGTAAATAAAGGAGTTTTCTTAAATAAGATTTTTTCTCTTTAAATAAGATTTTTTTTGAGTTGATGAAATTATAGATGGAAGAAATTACAGTAGACCTACCATCTCAAAAACGGACTAGGTGGGATAGATTTTTTTTAGTGCGTACCATCAATATTCAAAAATTTATATAAAAATTTGATGTCGTTATTGCATATCCGTTTTTTGTCCTTCCCCTGTCCTTCCGCTCATCATGTATCATAACACCGACCATTGCCACACGACAAAGAGAAATCTTTTTCACTAGACTTATATGTGTGTGTATATATTTACATGCAATTATTATTTAAATGAAGCACGTAAAGTTGTCAATTATTACGACGACGTAAATAGCTAGACATGTTGAATTTTCTCCAAAATCTCTTGTCAAGGATTGATTTGTTTATAAGAAGAAGGTGAATTGTTCTTCTCATTTAGAAATCAAATTTCTCTCGGACAAGAGGTCTTGTCTTTGATCTCACCTGTGGAACTTTCAATGCATATTTTATTTCCTTTTCCTTCTACTCTTTTTAGACCTATGATCTCCTCTGTACACCGAAAAATAATTCCCCTGGGACTAGTCCACACGTCTTGTACACGACCGTGAAATTAGTCGAGCGAAGGCTGGATGTGCTGTGATATTAAAAAAAAATTCTCATCAATGGAAACCCAAAGTTTATCATCACGTGCTTATTTGACTCCGTCAACTTGCTCATGAATATATGTGAAACCAGATATGCTCAGGAGCTTCGAAGGCGAAAATGGCGGTTTCATCAGGGCCAAGTTCGGAGAAATCAGAGAGGTGATCGAGCTAATGGAGGCATCGTATCTAGGGCTGGAAGACGAGACCACGCTGGAGAAAGCCAGAGTCTTCTCCACAGAATGGCTCGGGAAGATCTGCTCCAGTGCTGCCAACAATGGCGGCAACTGCACTACCGAAGAAGAGGCCAACCGCGATCAACAGGCCTCTGCTCGACACGCTCTCGAGCTGTCATTGCACTGGCGGGTCGAGTGGTTCGACGCAAGGTGGCAGATCCAAGCTTACGAGAAGGACAGCATCGGTGGCGATGCGAACTCGAGTTTGGTCGAGCTTGCGAAGCTCAACTTCAATGCGGTTCAAGCTGCCCATCAGAACGATCTCAAGGAACTCTCGAGGTAACATTTAATTAACCTGCAAAAGTATTGTACATATATTAGAAATTAATCAAGCTTTCTTGGAAAATATCCAACTTTCCTGGATGTGGTTTGAAGTGATACCTCAATTAACCTATATTTTAGAATTTAATATATTAACTATTCGATAAATGGCTTATTTTTCAACACCCACCATCACGTGTAAACTTGGCTTACATTTACCATGTACCCTTAGACTTCCGTTCTTAATAATAGAACTCGAGTCAGACATCTTTCTTTTGTACGGGAAGAAGGCCACTGACAACGGATGGACTTTTTCTTCCATTTTCGAGAATAACTGGTACAACTTGAGTTTTATCTTCTGCACTTTATTTACTGGTCACTAGTCAAATATATTCCTTTCGGTCTCAGGCTTCTTAGCTATAAGTTTCATGCTCCAGCCCTGGCGAGGTGTGAGATTTATTTCTCTATACTTTCATCACGTACATGTGTTCTTGTACTTACACGTATACCCACACAGACAAACATAGGCTGATGTCTGTTGATGTAATCAACCAGGTGGTGGAGGGAATTGAGGATCGTAGAGCACTTGAACTTCACCAGGGATCGGCTGGTGGAGTGTTTCCTCTGCGCCGTAGGGCTGTCCACGACCCACAACACAGCTCCTTCCGTAAATCTCTCACCAAAGTCATCATCTTCATCCTTGTGATCGATGATGTGTACGATCTCTACGGTTCCTTGGAGGAGTTGCAGTGCTTCACTACAGCTGTTGATAGGTCAGGCTTGTGAAAACTCTACATGGATGTACCTGTGCACATTGCTTAACTATATGTGATTTGCTGAAACTGTGTCATCTGCTCTTTGATTCATCAGATGGGATATCAACGAAATGCGACAGCTTCCCGAGTGCATGAAGTTATGTTTCCGAGCCCTTAACGACATCACCCATGAAATCGCATATGAGATCGGTGCCGAAGAGGGATGGAGCCAAGTATTGCCGCATCTAAGAAAACTGGTAATTTAGCTACAATAAAACAATTAGAAGACAAATGTCAACAGTAATTCTAATCTCAACAATCTTTACAAAAGAAATGGGATGTTTGGTGTAGCAGCATCGTTCTCAACCAGAACCACAGAGAAAGTATTGTGTATAATAAATATACTACCTGACAGTACTAATGTGGTATCACAAATCAACATGCTTCGATTACTTATACTGTTGTTTTTTGTTTTCAAAGTTTCATTAGAAAAAATCTTGAAATACCTGAATCTTATTGGTTTATAATACTATTTTAGCAGGTAAATTCGTGAATTTCACTTACAATTAATAAAAAGTAATTTTTTTTAATTAAATCATTGCAGTGGGTCGATTTCTGCAAATCATTACTGGTGGAAGCAAAGTGGGACAGCGTGGGCTACACTCCATCGTTGGAAGAGTATATGGAGAATGCATGCATTACCTCTTCGGGTCCTATGATTCTGTCCCATGCAGCTTACTTTCTTGCCAATGGAAATCTAGACATGGCACAGGATTTACTTGAAAGCCACAAGGATTTAATATACCAGTCCTCCCACATAATCAGACTCTGCAATGACTTGGGGACTTCAGAGGTATATAATTCTTCCCATTCTAATCGATTTTAGAAGAAATCGAGTTTACTGCATCAGCATTCACCATCTACTCAGGAATACAATTCCACGTCGAAGAATAGAAAGAATATTGTGCATAAATAAGGCAATTTGAATCACATATCAATTTAAAATTTTGAGTTAGTATAAATTTAATTTCATAACAACAAACTATTTTGTGAACTCACATCAATTTTGACTCCATTGGGTAATTTCTTTATAACTTAGATACCAAGGAGTAAAATGAGCCAGTGAAAGTTGTTTGAGATGTTCCGTTATCCTTTTTTTCTTATGATAGAGCCTCTTGTTCTGGTTTTGTAAATAAAAAAAATTCAATTGGGTGAGTTTTCTCTCTTAGAAGATAACATATGGCTGAAACCGGAATTATTCAAAACTTGCAAAATTTTTGGGTATCAGATGATATAAAGAGTAAAAATTAGGCTTTTTTCTTTTTATAAAACGAATATATTGAGAGGAACGAGTCTTGATGCAGTAGTATATGAATCTCCCTCACAACCCAGAAGCCAGGAGGTTTGATCATCGTCGTAGGAGTGATTTACCCCTGTCTTCTATCCTTATATTAGACTTGTAAGTCTTCCAAAAAAAATACATATAAATTCATATACTTACACAGGCTGAGAAAGATAGAGGGGATGCGCCATCGTCAATCTTATGCTACATGCGAGAAAAGAATGTTTCAGAGGGGGAAGCTCTGAAGCACATAAAAGGGTTGATAGTCGAGGCATGGAAGAACATCAATGGAAGATCCATGGCGGCCAAACATTCTTCGACAGTGCGATCTCTGATCGGTTTTAGCTCCAACGCAGCGCGCGTCGCCCACATGCTTTACCAGTACGGTGACGGATTCGGCATCCAAGACGGGGACATCCGCCGGCAGATCCTCTCTTCCCTGATCGAGCCTTTTGCTTGAACGAGAGTCGTCAATCAACCGTAGCTGCCGGTCGATACTGTCGTAGAATTGATACGAAGTAAAGCATTACAGTCCAGTCCACTGCATGAAACTGTCAAAATATATTATGTCTTGTCTAACTAAAGCATAGATTAAGAATAATGTAGAATTTCATCCATCAAAATGTGGAATTATTGTGATATTCCTGTAGTATATAAATAGATTTTCTATACATCTTAAATGATCCTTGACAAATTTCATATAAAAAAATAAGATAACTAACTGATTCAAGAATTACATAAGCTCACCTATTTGTAGGTCTAGAAAATTAAATAAACTAGAAAACAAGTAATTTAGAATACGGGAGTGATGTCAAATCCGATGTCATAAAATCCTGTAGATATTAACTAACATAATTTTTGATATGTTCTTATTATCAAATATATTTTTTCTAAACAGTAATGATAATATTTTTAATAGGCCTCATTTTAAAATAATAGATAAGAAATAATCAATTATACACTGATTAATAATATAGATACGGATAAGGAAAAGTCGAGCCTGTTTCCTATACATTTTGTAAAAATCATTGGAGGGTTGAATAGAAAATTGACCAATTCGATTTTTAAGATTGAAGTGTCCAGAATTTTGAATTTTGATTCCCTCTACACAATACAGAAGAAGATGGAAATCAAAGCCATCTTTGATTTCCATTAGAACCAATTTAAGAACATTAAATTAAATCCTTGAATTCCATAGTGCAGTAAAGTTACATTAATCCATTTAAACGGCTGCATTCTTAATTTGATGAACTTCATTTGACATAATAACCTTGTATATTTGATTGATTCTTCATGTCTAAAATATTATAGCTTAAAATCAATAATATATAGTACTTAAATAAATAAAAATATATTTAAAATGATACATATTTGATTAGGATAAAAAAATACATAAAATAACAATAATAATAATGAAAAAGATCAAAATAATTCATATTATATAGGTAAGAAAATAAAAAAAATAAACACCTGAACAAGGTACTCGGAACGTATAGTATCTTATAGGTTTTGGGTAGGGTTTGGTTACAAGATTTGATAGGATAGGGTCTAGTTCCAAAATCTTGAAACGGTCTTATATAGGGTATGATCCAAATACCACAAAAAATATAAGGTACGCGAATTCGCTCACTCCTAGATTTGGATGTGAAGTCACAACATATAATTATAACTGGAGAAAATATCTAGAATTGATTTGGCACATAATTTGCTACAAAGCAGTTGTAAAGTGATCATAAAAATGTAAACTTTTAAAATAATATACAATGGTAAAAGATCTTTAATGATATACAACTTTTCACATGTACACGTTATGTCAGCAATTGCTTATAATATTAACAAATAATTAACGATTTGTACTATTTGTATCAACTTTTTAAAAATTTTATACAATTCTGTAATGTTTTATAAATATTGTATCATGTTATATCATTAATCAAACTTTTTTATACCATTGATGCTTTGTTTCCCACAGTTTGTCTGTCGCAAATAAGCAAATACTTTAGATTAAAAAAATTTCTCATAAATAAGCAATTATTTTGTTGGTAAACAAAGAATTTCTTACGGTGTTTAAATGCTAAAATGCTACAGAGGGATGACCATCACATAACTAAGTGGAAATTTTTTTAAAAAATCAATTTCAATTAATTGAAAATAGTTTATTTTATTATATATTTTTTGACATACAAAAGAGGTATATAAGCGCATAAGAGTATAGAAGAGTATAAAAGAAAGAGAATGAAGGAGTACGAGGTCCCGCTGATGATAACCTTTTGGTCTCAAGTTGATAGTGATATAACTGTACCGAACTCATTTCTTGCATACTTTATTGTATTAGATCTAACATATCTTGAATATCATTTTGGAATGGAAATAGGGTGGGTATTTGAAGACTTGAACCTGCACCGCTCCCTTCAAGGGTTGATTTGTGCCTCGACCCACTATAGGCGTGTCAAGGTGTGCATCGACCTGAGTTACAATAAAAATAAAACATACTATGTAAATAATTTAAAATACAATGTTAGTTAAATAAATTTAAAACAATTAAAATTTACATAAATTTATAAGAAAATAGGATGATTAACGTCTAATTTGTTAAGATAAAAATACTTCTAAATCAAATAAAGTTCATTTTAAATATATATTAATATAATATTATATTATCATATGAGTCGATGGCAGGAAGGGGTGGCTCAGAAGAGAGATGTGAGGCCGCCCCGATTCGTGCAAGAGTTGGGTCAGACCTTGGGACTGGTCGATTTTTGCATGTCGGGACAATTTTGCCATCCCAAATTCCGCTCATATTATTTGTATCTTGTCTTATCTCGCGATGTGGCATAATTAAATACATCTCTTGAATTAGAAAAAAAAAAGCACCTTTCTTAAATTTTTTTATTATTTTTTTGTTTAAAGGGATATTTTATGGCATACATATACGCTTCAAATATGACTAAAAAAAAGAGTTCACTTTGGATAGTTTTCCTCCACATCTTAATCCGAATAGGACATCTTCCGACCTTCATGGAGACCGCAAAGTAAATTCAAGATTTTGATTCAAAACTTGTCTATTTTTTTGACTTGAATCATTAGTATCTAAAAATTTAATATGCTATGATTATGTTGAACAGAAAACTGCAGAGGGTACTAAAAATTGTAGAGAAGATTTTGTTGCTGCAAATTAACTATTGAATGCAAAGAAATGCCATTAAATAGGCTTACAAGATAGGTTTTGTTGCTAACTTCTTTGGCAAGACTCCACTACCCTTAAGACTAGAAAAACAGTTTCAACAGACCTAAAAAATAGGAACAAATGTGCAGACTAAGTAAACCACGAATTAAAATGCAGAGACTTCAAGTAGAAAGCTGGTGTTGTAATTTTATCACTCCCCCTCAACACCAACTTCTTTCCTCTCCACCATGCCGAGCTGATGACAGAGATTTTCAAGCTTGTCGCCATTCAAGCCTTTTGTGAATAAATCTGCAATTTGATTTTCTGACTTAACATGCTGCAATCCAATCTCTTCTTTCAGAACTTTCTCTCTGATAAAGTGATAATGCACCTCCACATGCTTAGTTCTTGCATGAAAAACTGGATTTTCTGCCAAACGCACTGCCGAGAGGTTGTCACAATACAGAGGAATGGCATACTCTGTTAGCTGATGCAAGTCTTTCAATAATTGCACAAGCCAAGTACTTTCTTGAGCTGCCATGGTTGCAGCCCGATATTCTGCTTCTGTTGTTGACAATGACACAGTTGGCTGCCTCTTACTGCACCAAGAGATCGCTCCTGATCCAAAACATAAATACATACCCTGTAGTTGAACGTCGGGTATCATGATCACCTGCATAGTCTGCATCACAGAAACCAGCTAACTTGCAATCTTCACCTCTCTTGTACAGAATACCATAGCCAAGCGTACTCTTCACATATCTCAAAATTCGTCGAACTGCTTCCCAATGAGGCTTCTTTGGATTTTGCATGTACCGACTCATCACTCCAACTGAATAAGAGATGTCGGGTCTTGTTAAGGTTAGGTAGATTAAACTACCCACTAGAGTTCGATACATCGTTGCATCTTCTAAATCTTTCCCTTCATGAGCACACAACTTGGTATTTGCCTCCATCGGTGTCGAAATCGGCTTGCACTTGAGCATTCCAAACTTCTTCAGTAAGTCCTTGGAATACTTCTGCTGATGGAGAAAGATTCCTTCTTGAATCCATTCAGCCTCGAGGCCAAGAAAGTGCCTGAGCTGTCCAAGCTCTTTCATTTGAAAGCGAACTGACAGATTCTCCTTTATTTGGAGAATTTCTTCTTCACAATCTCCTGTTATGATTAAATCATCCACGTACACAAGAACAACAACTAGCTTTCTTCCATCAGCTTTAACAAATAAACTAGTATCCGCAGATGCCACTGAATAACCACTATGAGTCAAAAATTCAGCGATCTTACCATACCAAGCCCTCGGTGCTTGCTTTAACCATAGAGCGCCTTTCGTAGCTTGCACACATATTCAGAATGATCTTGACTCTGAAAACCCATCGGTTGATTCATGTAGATCTCCCGATCCAACTCCCATGCAAAAAGGCATTTTTCACATCCATTTGCCACAAGTTCCAGCCTTTGTTAGCTGCAAGCGCAAGCAAAACTCGCACAGTTGTGAGTTTCGCCACTGGACTAAACGTTTCGTCATAGTCCAGTCCATATTGTTGAGAGAACCCCCGAGCTACCAAGCGAGCCTTGTACCTATCAATTGATTCATCTGTGTGGTACTTTATCTTATAGACCCACTTACAAGAAATAGGCTTGACATCTCTCGGCTTTGGTACAAGCTCCCAAGTCTGGTTCCGCTCTAATGCAGCAATTTCTTCCTCCATGGCTTTAATCCACTCCGGATCCTGAAATGCCTCCTCAACTGTCTCTGGCTCTTTTGCATCAGCTTCTTCTATTATGGCAGCATTGGCATATTTTGAATTTGGCTTCCTGGCTCTTGTTGATCTTCTAAGTGGTACTGGTGTGTGTGCTTCACAAGGTTCACCTTCTTCGCTTGATTGTTGATGCACACCAGTCTGCCAAGGACTCTGAGTTACGTCTTCATCATGTTCAACCTCAACTTCTCCTGAATGTAGCTGAACTTGAGAAGATTGTAACTCGTCTTTGAAATGTCTGAGTCTGGCAATACCTCTTATCTGAGGACCACCACGAAGACGCCTCATCGAACACCACATTTCGGGATGTGTAGCATTTTCCAGTTGTAGGATCACAACATCTCCACCCTTTTCTTTGAGTACGCGTCTCCTACAAAGATGCACCTAACAGCCTTTTTGTCCATTTTGCTACGTAAATGGTCAGGTACAAATACATAGCACACACATCCGAAAACACGAAAATAGCTAACTGTAGGTGTCTTGCTCCATAATTTCTCAAAAGGTGAGAGAAAACATAACCTTTGTTGAGGAAGCCTGTTGACTATGAAGGCTGCAATCTTCATTGCTTCCGCCCAAAAACATCCCAAAACATTCTTCGCATGAAGCATACTGCGACATATCTCTGCTAGGTGTCTGTTCTTTCGTTCAGCCACACCATTCTGCTGCGGGGTGCTGGAACATGTGAACTGACGACATATTCGATGCTCTTGAAGGAATTTGAAGAACTCAGTCGAGGTATATTCCCCCCCGTTGTCAGTGCGTAGACAACGAACTCCTCTATTGATCTCTGCTTCTGCTGCGTCTTTGAATTCTTTGAACTTCGTGAGAGTTTCAGATTTTTCCTTCATAAAGAAAACCCATACATATCTGGAAAAATCATCAATAAAGTCACCATGTACCTCATCCCACAATGGAGGCTTGCTTCACAGGACCAAACACATCAGAGTGAATTAACTCCAATGGTTCCTTCGCCTTAAATTTGGACTCTTCATACGGCAGCTGATGAGCTTTTTCCAAACTGACAGCCTGCACATACTGTGTCTGTCTTTACATCAAGTTGCGGAAGTCCTTTCAGCATTGACTTCTTCATCATCATATCTAGCTTGGAATAGCTAACATGACTTAGCCGCATATGCCATAACTCTGCTGTCTCGTTTCTCCTTATCTTGTCTACGTATGCAGTTTCTGCAGACATCACGTAGACCGACTCTACTCTTCGTCCCTTCATCACTGGCTCTTCTTGAATCTTAGGTTGCGATAAACCTTCACATCTTGTGGACTAAAAAGGACATAATGGCCTGAAGATGTTAGTTGTGCTACGGAAAGAAGATTCTTCTTCATACCTGGGACGTGGTAACATTTTGAAGCGGTGGCCTCGATAGCACTATACTGGGGAGGAGCTACCGTATTACCAACATGAGCTATTGGTAGCTTAGAGTTGTTTGCCGTCACCACCACACGACTTCCTTTGTATTCTGACAGGTTTGCAGCTTTTCTTTGTCACCTGTCATATGGTTTGAGCAGCCCGAATCAACAATCCAACATTATCATAATCGATTCGGTCAGATGTTGTTGCCGTAAGAGCCATATCTTCTTCTTCTGCAGCAAGCAACGCCTCAACATCCCATTCTTCTTCACTTTTGGACGTAGCAACATTACTCTCTACGGACCTTTTCTTCGCCCAGCATACTTTCGCCACATGACCCTTCTTGCCGCAGCTGTAACACTTCCCTTCAAACCTGTTACTGCTGCCACGATTCTTCGACACTTCCTCTGCACGTGCATTGCTTCACCTTGATGGCTTTTCGCCTTGTTCTCATTCCTCTTAGATCCAGAGAGCTGCTTAGGATTCCACCTGCTCTTTTTCGCGAAGAGCGCTTCCTCTTCACTTTTCAGCGAAACTCCACCCATTTGCTTGGCCTGCTTCTTGACCAGCAAGCAAATTCTCAAACTCAACAAGTGATGGCTGATTTTGCCATCCCTGTACTGCAGCAACGACGAAGCCTGGAATTCTGGTCTTAAACCATGGATGATTATTCTCTTCATCCTAGTTTCGCCAATGGGAGCTTGTG
>CM075296.1:8509124-8524629 GCA_037672795.1 Lagerstroemia speciosa
TAAGAATCACGTTCCTTTGACAGTATCTGCATCAGAGGCCAAAACATCACATCCGTCAATTAAACTGTCGTTGTTCGGAAGTCGTACGAGGACCCGTGTCCATTTTCATCTGATGAAATCATTAGTCGATTCGAAACTTACCTTCTCAGCAAAATGCCTACGGCATTTAGCTCATGAGATATTGCGGTAATTACGTGTTTTAGTATTATTTACATCCATTATCACTTCTAAAAAATAACGTATTATTATTTATTTCAGGATTCATCAATATTTCCTCATCGAGTCATTTATTAAATCATAGTGACTAAACTGTTACAATAGTGGCTTTTACGAAAAATCGTAACCGAGTAACTGATTTGCGATTTTATATTAGTTTATGCTTCTTGGCATTATTTTTCTTCGATTGTGCAGCCGCCTTAGACAAGCTGTTGATTATTTTACGTAAAATCGAGGTTTCTTTCCTTAATTATCTTTTCACTTCTCGATATTCTTATCTAATCAACAAATGGATTAGCGATTTTTCTCCCGTCCCAGTGACTCTGCATGCATCGGGACGGAAGCCGTCCCACATTAGATGCAAATTAGACACTTGTCCCTCACCGACGTTCTTGGTCGGATGGATGTTTTTGAATAATTTTTATTTATTTATTTAAATATTCGAATTTTATCCGATTAAATGGTGTATTAATTATACTTTTCTCGGTGATTTAGCTAAGGTCATGTGAAACTATGCGCAATTGAATGAATTATAACTTTCGAAAAAAATGCACGGTTCAACAAATAACTTATTTTATAGATCTATTCGATTTTAAAATATATATTCGATCAAATTATCAAGTTGGTAATAGTAAAAAAAAATTGATGGAACCCGACTAATTCGGCATGTCTCAGCTGATTTTTGTTTATGTAATTATTTTGATGCGACAACTAAATTAGATATAACGATATGCCATCGACCCGTGATTAAAAAATTTCGAATTTAATTTTCATCTTAAGACTCCCTTTACACTTTATTATTGGAAAAAAGATACGAAGAGTCTTATATGTTTATCTTTTCTTGATAAGTTTCATGTATAAATATTTTAAATTGACAAATCAAGTCTTGTATAGTCACCCACCATTACAAGATCGATTCTTTTATATTATCTACTATTACATAAGCTAACGTAACATTCACGAGTAAGTATCAATATGATGTGTAAAATTTTGATGCCGACGTGGATAATTTTAATAGTAACTAAAAAAAAACTTGATCTTGTACAGCAGACAGTATATAAAACTTAATTTATTATTTTATAATATTTAAAATTAACTTATAAAAATAATATGCATATAAAAATATGGGTATCCTTTTTTCATTATTATTCTTCTTTCTCTTACCCATTAAAGGAAAAAAAAAAAGGACCAATGGTGTTCATAATGCTGCAGTCTAGATTTGGCGAAGGTTCCATACCAAGTGTTAGATGCGATTTAGAAACGTGTCCCCTCCCTGATGGTATTTGTCGGATGGTCTTTTTGTATGGACTAAACAATTATTAATTACATCAGCAAAAATAAAAAACAATTTATTAATTAGACTTTCTTGGTCTTTGACTAAGGCTGTGGAGCGATGCATTAACCTGAATGAAATATTATTTTCTATATATAAAAAAAAGGCTTATGCCTCAACTTGTTAATATCTATTCGATTTAAAAACTATATTTTGTCAAATTATCAAGTTCAAAATTATAAAAATTGATGGAACAATTTTCGTCAAATTATCAACCCAACTTGTTAGGAGCCAATGTTAACCATCTCGCTACATAGTATCATTTCTTTTATGTTCCAACTGCTAATATCAGACGTGGAAGGGCAGTATCCACAAAAGCACAGATTTAAGAGTCTCTTCTGACATATTATTCAAAATGGGTTTCGAATCTGTGATCTTGATTTTACCAAACCACGTGAAAGTGAGCTTTATTACGACCTTAATAATACTAAATATTGCCACAAACTTAATGTAATTAGAATTTTTCGTTAACCACTAACATGGCGTGCTAATGCAGAATTTTTTATTGTGACATGGCATTTTTATTACACGTGGAGAGAAACTAATGGCAATTAGACACTGTATTGGATGATGATAATAAAAGAATTCTAGAATATAACATGTATGACTACAACCAGTATCAATTTAGACAGTTATGTGAATATAAGTTTAGCATGACACCTCTCTAATAAATTTTGCACGATATCGAATAGATGTGCAACAACAAAGCTGACTCTGTTTTGCAACAATAACAAACGCAATCTCATCCGGTCAAATTTCACTGTTTATCTTTTTGTTTTAAATAAAAGTGACACATGGAAAACAAAAAGACACGTCAGCACTCCACATCGGTGATTTAACAAAAAATTATTCCCGTGATATTTTGGTGGAAAACGAAAAAAATATTCGATATTGTTGAAGGTAATGACAAATGAAAAATTTAGTCAGAAATTGTAGCTTAATAAGCAATTATCCTTAAATATTGTGAGACACTTAATACTGGCAAATTATGGGTATGTCTTGGTTTATATATCAATACATGATACTGGCAAATTATCGAACTATTGATCTATTATCGAAAAGTTTGAAATTCAACATTATCTGTGAAACTTCCCCTTACCATTACCGACAATCGATGTTCATAATAATCCGTTTTACAGATGCAGATCAAATTTCCCCTTTTCGTTACGCCTTTTCAAAACTGGCCACATATATGACATGACATATTCCAATGGAAAAAAAAATGTATTCAAGTTAATATCATCAGACACAGTACAGCGACCTGTTCTTTCTTTGTCTGAATGCGTGCGGAACAAGTGTGAAGAACGTGCGAAGGCCGCCCTTTCCTTTTCCGCGTGAAAGATGTTGTGCGAGCGGGAGACGTTGTCGCAACATCATCTTATGCGGTAGAAAAGTTTGTTTTCCCTGTTTGCATCACCTGATATTGGATCATCGAACCCTCATAAATTCATATTCGTAATAATTAAATTAACCCATTAAAGTGTACATTACAACTGATAATGCATTTTCTATTAATAAATTTAAAAAATCCTTAAATTCTACTGAACAAATGAAATATTGAACAATTTTAACTAATCAATACTGACACTTCTCTCTTTCCCGGGATAAGCCAGCCGGTCTATATAAGTCAGGTTCGTTTGCCCCATCAAAGCATCATATCCATGCAGCAGTTTGCTACTTAATTCCATAGCTGAGACAAACTCAAGGTCCTCAACAACGTTATACACAATGGATTGCGATAAGCAATTTCTGCCGGTTGAGATCAACAGCTCGGGAACTCCTGGGGATTCGCCGCACAACCGGCGATCGGCCAACTACAAACCGAACATATGGAAATACGATTTCCTTCAGTCCCTTCGTAACAAGCATGACGTACGTGGTTTTGATCATAACAGTTGATTGTCGATGAGCTACGCATGCGTAGTCTTCTTCAAACTTAATGCTTCTCTCTTCTTTCTTGTGCAGGGGGAAGCAGATTCCCGGCGAGTGGCAACGCTGGTGGAGGACGTGAGGCGGACGCTCGTGGCTGCCTCGAGCTTGAAAGCGGAGCTAGAGCTCATTGACAGCATAAAGAAGATGGGTTTAGGGTCACTGTTTGAGAAGGAAATCGAGGAAACCCTAGAGAGAGTGGCATCAATGGATTTGAAAAAAGAGATGGATGAGGACGGTGGGGTGAAAAGTAAGATTGAAGACGAAGATCCCTACACCATTGCGTTGTGCTTCAGGCTTCTGAGGCAGCATGGCCATGAAGTTTCACAAGGTAGATACGTACTATTTTACGTATGTTTATAATTATACGTACGAGGAAACAGCATTTGTTTTCATGTACGTTCACTCGCATGCATGCACACACATAGATAAAATGAGACATTTATCCGTACCATGTATGAATTTTATTATTTAATAGAACTGGTTGAAATGGTTGACTCGTAAACAATTCATAAAGTATTAAATATAAGATAAACGAGACTGGAATGAATCGCATCAAATAACTAATAAATTGAATGCGGGAATAAGAGAATTGAGATATCGCCACTTATAAGATTAGATCTTTAGGTGGATATATGCACAACTTCTTATCTGTTCCGTGAAAATTTTTCATGCTATCGAATTAGTTATCGTGTGAGCTCACACTACGTTAACTTTGAATATAAAACTCGCATTGTTCATTTGAAAGTTCAAGACTGAGCGGAAACATACTTGACTCGTTAATGATTAAATCCTAGAATTGATTCTAACTTGCATTAACCGTAGACAATGTGAACATATATATGAGCGAATGTTGAAGAATAAATTTATTATCAGACAGTTAATAATTGAACCCTAAAATATAAGAAGATGAGACATCATCACTTATGAACTTACACTTCAATTCAATCTCTTATAATTTCGTTAAAATTTTTCGATACATAATAGATAAGATTAATGTGATCGTTTTGACTTCAAGTCGCTATGTCTCTCTGTAAATGAGAAAGTGTTGTATGTAACGGGCATACTACATTACATTACTTACGTGATATCACAAGTTAACAAGATTGATTTATTTTTAAATTATTTTTTAAAATTTTAGATTTTATAAAAGATCTTAAAATTTTTAATTTATGATACCATATAGTATTATCAAGTGATATACTCATTATTTACAAAACTTTCCCTTCTATAAATAGTCTCCTTGTAAATAAAGGAGTTTTCTTAAATAAGATTTTTTCTCTTTAAATAAGATTTTTTTTGAGTTGATGAAATTATAGATGGAAGAAATTACAGTAGACCTACCATCTCAAAAACGGACTAGGTGGGATAGATTTTTTTTAGTGCGTACCATCAATATTCAAAAATTTATATAAAAATTTGATGTCGTTTGCATATCCGTTTTTTGTCCTTCCCCTGTCCTTCCGCTCATCATGTATCATACACCGACCATTGCCACACGACAAAGAGAAATCTTTTTCACTAGACTTATATGTGTGTGTATATATTACATGCAATTATTATTTAAATGAAGCACGTAAAGTTGTCAATTATTACGACGACGTAAATAGCTAGACATGTTGAATTTTCTCCATCTCTTGTCAAGGATTGATTTGTTTATAAGAAGAAGGTGAATTGTTCTTCTCATTAGAAATCAAATTTCTCTCGGACAAGAGGTCTTGTCTTTGATCTCACCTGTGGAACTTTCAATGCATTTTATTTCCTTTTCCTTCTACTCTTTTAGACCTATGATCTCCTCTGTACACCGAAAAATAATTCCCCTGGGACTAGTCCACACGTCTTGTACACGACCGTGAAATTAGTCGAGCGAAGGCTGGATGTGCTGTGATATTAAAAAAAAATTCTCATCAATGGAAACCCAAAGTTTATCATCACGTGCTTTTTGACTCCGTCAACTTGCTCATGAATATATGTGAAACCAGATATGCTCAGGAGCTTCGAAGGCGAAAATGGCGGTTTCATCAGGGCCAAGTTCGGAGAAATCAGAGAGGTGATCGAGCTAATGGAGGCATCGTATCTAGGGCTGGAAGACGAGACCACGCTGGAGAAAGCCAGAGTCTTCTCCACAGAATGGCTCGGGAAGATCTGCTCCAGTGCTGCCAACAATGGCGGCAACTGCACTACCGAAGAAGGGCCAACCGCGATCAACAGGCCTCTGCTCGACACGCTCTCGAGCTGTCATTGCACTGGCGGGTCGAGTGTTCGACGCAAGGTGGCAGATCCAAGCGTACGAGAAGGACAGCATCGGTGGCGATGCGAACTCGAGTTTGGTCGAGCTTGCGAAGCTCAACTTCAATGCGGTTCAAGCTGCCCATCAGAACGATCTCAAGGAACTCTCGAGGTACATTTAATTAACCTGCAAAAGTATTGTACATATATTAGAAATTAATCAAGCTTTCTCTTGAAAATATCCAACTTGTCCTGGAGTGGTTTGAAGTGATACCTCATTAACCTATATTTTAGAATTTAATATATTAACTATTCGATAATGGCTTATTTTCAACACCCACCATCACGTTAACGTGGCTTACATTTACCATGTACCCTTAGACTTCCGTTCTTAATAATAGAACGCGAGTCAACATCTTTCTTTTGTACGGGAAGAAGGCCACTGACAACGGATGGACTTTTTCTTCCATTTTCGAGAATAACTGGTACAACTTGAGTTTTATCTTTGCACTTTATTTACTGGTCACTAGTCAAATATATTCCTTTGGTCTCAGGCTTCTTAGCTATAAGTTTCATGCTCCAGCCCTGGCGAGGTGTGAGATTTATTTCTCTATACTTTCATCACGTACATGTGTTCTTGTACTTACACGTATACCCACACAGACAAACATAGGCTGATGTCTGTTGATGTAATCAACCAGGTGGTGGAGGGAATTGAGGATCGTAGAGCACTTGAACTTCACCAGGGATCGGCTGGTGGAGTGTTTCCTCTGCGCCGTAGGGCTGTCCCACGACCCACAACACAGCTCCTTCCGTAAATCTCTCACCAAAGTCATCATCTTCATCCTTGTGATCGATGATGTGTACGATCTCTACGGTTCCTTGGAGGAGTTGCAGTGCTTCACTACAGCTGTTGACAGGTCAGGCTTGTGAAAACTCTACATGGATGTACCTGTGCACATTTCTTAACTATATGTGATTTGCTGAAACTGTGTCATCTGCTCTTTGATTCATCAGATGGGATATCAACGAAATGCGACAGCTTCCCGAGTGCATGAAGTTATGTTTCCGAGCCCTTAACGACATCACCCATGAAATCGCATATGAGATCGGTGCCGAAGAGGGATGGAGCCAAGTATTGCCGCATCTAAGAAACTGGTAATTTAGCTACAAAAAACAATTAGAAGACAATGTCAACAGTATTCTAATCTCAACAATCTTTACAAAAGAAATGGGATGTTTGTGTAGCAGCATCGTTCTCAACCAGCAACCACAGAGAAAGTATTGTGTTAATAAATATACTACCTGACAGTACTAATGTGGTATCACAAATCACATGCTTCGATTATTTATACTGTTGTTTTTTGTTTTCAATGTTTCATTAGAAAAAAATCTTGAAATACCTGAATCTTATTGGTTGGATACTATTTTAGCAGTAAATTCGTGAATTTCACTTACAATATAAAAAAGTAATTTTTTTAATTAAATCATTGCAGTGGGTCGATTTCTGCAAATCGTTACTGGTGGAAGCAAAGTGGGACAGCGTGGGCTACACTCCATCGTTGGAAGAGTATATGGAGAATGCATGCATTACCTCTTCGGGTCCTATGATTCTGTCCCATGCAGCTTACTTTCTTGCCAATGGAAATCTAGACATGGCACAGGAATTTACTTGAAAGCCACAAGGATTTAATATACCAGTCTCCCACATAATCAGACTCTGCAATGACTTGGGGACTTCAGAGGTAATAATTCTTCCCATTCTAATCGATTTTAGAAGAATCGAGTTTACTGCATCAGCATTCACCATCTACTCAGGAATACAATTCCACGTCGAAGAATAGAAAGAATATTGTGCATAAATAAGGCAATTTGAATCACATATCAATTTAAAATTTTGAGTTAGTATAAATTTAATTTCATAACAACAAACTATTTTGTGAACTCACATCAATTTTGACTCCATTGGGTAATTTCTTTATAACTTAGATACCAAGGAGTAAAATGAGCCAGTGAAAGTTGTTTGAGATGTTCCGTTATCCTTTTTTTCTTATGATAGAGCCTCTTGTTCTGGTTTGTAAATAAAAAAAATTCAATTGGGTGAGTTTTCTCTCTTAGAAGATACATATGGCTGAAACCGGAATTATTCAAAACTTGCAAATTTTTGGTTATCAGATGATATAAAAGAGTAAAATTAGGCTTTTTTCTTTTTATAAAACGAATATATTGAGAGGAACGAGTCTTGATGCAGTAGTATATGAATCTCCCTCACAACCCAGAAGCCAGGAGGTTTGATCATCGTCGTAGGAGTGATTTACCCCTGTCTTCTATCCTTATATAGACTTGTAAGTCTTCCAAAAAAATACATATAAATTCATATACTTACACAGGCTGAGAAAGATAGAGGGGATGCGCCATCGTCAATCTTATGCTACATGCGAGAAAAGAATGTTTCAGAGGGGGAAGCTCTGAAGCACATAAAAGGGTTGATAGTCGAGGCATGGAAGAACATCAATGAAGATCCATGGCGGCCAAACATTCTTCGACAGTGCGATCTCTGATCGGTTTTAGCTCCAACGCAGCGCGCGTCGCCACATGCTTTACCAGTACGGTGACGGATTCGGCATCCAAGACGGGGACATCCGCCGGCAGATCCTCTCTTCCCTGATCGAGCCTTTTGCTTGAACGAGAGTCGTCAATCAACCGTAGCTGCCGGTCGATACTGTCGTAGAATTGATACGAAGTAAAGCATTACAGTCCAGTCCACTGCATGAAACTGTCAAAATATATTATGTCTTGTCTAACTAAAGCATAGATTAAGAATAATGTAGAATTTCATCCATCAAAATGTGGAATTATTGTGATATTCCTGTAGTATATAAATAGATTTTCTATACATCTTAAATGATCCTTGACAAATTTCATATAAAAAATAAGATAACTACTGATTCAAGAATTACATAAGCTCACCTATTGTAGGTCTAGAAATTAAATAACTAGAAAACAAGTAATTTAGAATACGGGAGTGATGTCAAATCCGATGTCATAAAATCCTGTAGATATTAACTAACATAATTTTTGATATGTTCTTATTATCAAATATATTTTTTCTAAACAGTAATGATAATATTTTTAATAGGCCTCATTTTAAAATAATAGATAAGAAATAATCAATTATACACTGATTAATAATATAGATACGGATAAGGAAAAGTCGAGCCTGTTTCCTATACATTTTGTAAAAATCATTGGAGGGTTGAATAGAAAATTGACCAATTCGATTTTTAAGATTGAAGTGTCCAGAATTTTGAATTTTGATTCCCTCTACACAATACAGAAGAAGATGGAAATCAAAGCCATCTTTGATTTCCATTAGAACCTTTAAGAACATTAATTAAATCCTTGAATCCATAGTGCAGTAAAGTTACATTAATCCATTAAACGGCTGCATTCTTAATTTGATGAACTTCATTGACATATACCTTGTATATTTGATTGATTCTTCATGCCTAAAATATTATAGCTTAAAATCAATAATTATAGTACTTAATAGAATAAAAATATATTTAAAATGATACATATTTGATTAGATAAAAAAACATAAAATAACAATAATAATAATGAAAAAGATCAAATAATTCATATTATATAGGTAGAAATAAAAAAAATAAACACCTAAAAGGTACTCGAACGTATAGAATCTTATAGGTTTTGGGTAGGGTTTGGTTACAAGATTTGATAGGATAGGGTCTAGTTCCAAATCTTGAAACGGTCTTATATAGGGTATGATCCAAATACCACAAAAATATAAGGTATGCGAATTCGCTCACTCCTAGATTTGGAGGTGAAGTCACAACATATAATTATAACTGGAGAAAATATCTAGAATTGATTTGGCACATAATTTGCTACAAAGCAGTTGTAAAGTGATCATAAAAATGTAAACTTTTAAAATATTACAATGGTAAAGATCTTTAATGATGTACCACTTTTCACTGTACACGTATGTCAGCAATTGCTTATATTTAACAAATTAACGATTTGTACTATTTTATCAACTTTTTAAAAATTTTATACAATTCTGTAATGTTTTATAAATATTGTATCATGTTATATCATTAATCAAACTTTTTTATACCATTGATGCTTGTTTCCCACAGTTGTCTGTCGCAAATAAGCAATACTTTAGATTAAAAAAATTCTCATAAATAGCAATTATTTTGTTGGTAAACAAGAATTTCTTACGGTGTTTAATGCTAAATGCTACAGAGGGATGACCATCACATAACTAAGTGGAAATTTTTTTAAAAATCAATTTCAATTATTGAAATAGTTTATTTTATATTATTTTTTGACATACAAAAGAGGTAATAAGCGATAAGAGTAGGAAGAGTATAAGAGAAGAGAATGAAGGAGTACGAGGCCCGCGGGATAACCTTTTGGTCTCAAGTTGATAGTGATATAACTGTACCGAACTCATTTCTTGCATACTTTATGTATTAGATCTAACATATCTTGAATATCATTTTGGAAGGAATAGGGTGTATTTGAAGACTTGAACCTGCACCGCTCCCTTCAAGGGTTGATTTGTGCCTCGACCCACTATAGCGTGTCAAGGTGTGCATCGACCTGAGTTACAATAAAAATAAAACATACTATGTAAATAATTTAAAATACAATGTTAGTTAAATAAATTTAAAACAATTAAAATTTACATAAATTTATAAGAAAATAGGATGATTAACGTCTAATTTGTTAAGATAAAAATACTTCTAAATCAAATAAAGTTCATTTTAAATATATATTAATATAATATTATATTATCATATGAGTCGATGGCAGGAAGGGGTGGCTCAGAAGAGAGATGTGAGGCCGCCCCGATTCGTGCAAGAGTTGGGTCAGACCTTGGGGACTGGTCGATTTTTGCATGTCGGGACAATTTGCCATCCCAAATTCCGCTCATATTATTTGTATCTTGTCTTATCTCGCGATGTGGCATAATTAATACATCTCTTGAATTAGAAAAAAAAGAAAGCACCTTTCTTAATTTTTTTTTTTTTTTGTTTAAGGGATATTTTATGGCATACATATACGCTTCAAATATGACTAAAAAAAAGAGTTCACTTTGGATAGTTTTCCTCCACATCGTAATCCGAATAGGACATCTTCCGACCTTCCATGGAGACCGCAAAGTAAATTCAAGATTTTGATTCACAACTTGTCGATTTTTTTGACTTGATCATTAGTATCTAAAATTAATAGGCTATGATTATGTTGAACAGAAACTGCAGAGGGTACTAAAATTGTAGAGAAGATTTTGTTGCTGCAAATTAACTATTGAATGCAAGAAATGCCATTAAATAGGCTTACAAGATAGGTTTTGTTGCTAACTTCTTTGGCAAGACTCCACTACCCTTAAGACTAGAAAAACAGTTTCAACAGACCTAAGAAATAGGAACAAATGTGCAGACTAGGTAAACCACGAATTAAAATGCAGAGACTTCAAGTAGAAAGCTGGTGTTGTAATTTTATCACTCCCCCTCAACACCAACTTCTTTCCTCTCCAATGCCGAGCTGATGACAGAGATTTTCAAGCTTGTCGCCATTCAAGCCTTTTGTGAATAAATCTGCAATTTGATTTTCTGACTTAACATGCTGCAATCCAATCTCTTCTTTCAGAACTTTCTCTCTGATAAAGTGATAATGCACCTCCACATGCTTAGTTCTTGCATGAAAAACTGATTTTCTGCCAACGCACTGCCGAGAGGTTGTCACAATACAGAGGAATGGCATACTCTGTTAGCTGATGCAAGTCTTTCAATAATTGCACAAGCCAAGTACTTTCTTGAGCTGCCATGGTTGCAGCCCGATTTCTGCTTCTGTTGTTGACAATGACACAGTTGGCTGCCTCTTACTGCCCAAGAGTCGCTCCTGATCCAAACATAAATACATACCCTGTAGTTGAACGTCGGGTATCATGATCACCTGCATAGTCGTCTCACAGAAACCAGCTAACTTGCAATCTTCACCTCTCTTGTACAGAATACCATAGCCAAGCGTACTCTTCACATATCTCAAAATTCGTCGAACTGCTTCCAATGAGGCTTCTTTGGATTTGCATGTACCGACTCATCACTCCAACTGAATAAGAGATGTCGGGTCTTGTAAGGTTAGGTAGATTAAACTACCCCTAGAGTTCGATACATCGTGCTCTTCTAAATCTTTCCCTTCATGAGCACACAACTTGGTATTTGCCTCCATCGGTGTCGAAATCGGCTTGCACTTGAGCATTCCAAACTTCTTCAGTAAGTCCTTGGAATACTTCTGCTGATGGAGAAGATTCCTTCTTGAATCCATTCAGCCTCGAGGCCAAGAAAGTGCCTGAGCTGTCCAGCTCTTTCATTTGAAAGCGAACTGACAGATTCTCCTTTATTTGGAGAATTTCGTCTTCACAATCTCCTGTTATGATTAAATCATCCACGTACACAAGAACAACAACTAGCTTTCTTCCATCTTTAACAAATAAACTAGTATCCCAGATGCCACTGAATAACCACTATGAGTCAAAAATGCAGCGATCTTACCATACCAAGCCCTCGGTCTTGCTTTAAACCATAGAGCGCCTTTCGTAGCTTGCACACATATTCAGAATGATCTTGACTCTGAAAACCCATCGGTTGATTCATGTAGATCTCCCGATCCAACTCCCATGCAAAAAGGCAGGTTTTCACATCCATTTGCCACAAGTTCCAGCCTTTGTTAGCTGCAAGCGCAAGCAAAACTCGCACAGTTGTGAGTTTCGCCACTGGACTAACGTTTCGTCATAGTCCAGTCCATATTGTTGAGAGAACCCCCGAGCTACCAGCGAGCCTTGTACCTATCAATTGATCATCTGTGTGGTACTTTATCTTATAGACCCACTTACAAGAAATAGGCTTGACATCTCTCGGCTTTGGTACAAGCTCCCAAGTCTGGTTCCGCTCTAATGCAGCAATTTCTTCCTCCATGGCTTTAATCCACTCCGGATCCTGAAATGCCTCCTCAACTGTCTCTGGCTCTTTTGCATCAGCTTCTTCTATTATGGCAGCATTGGCATATTTTGAATTTGGCTTCCTGGCTCTTGTTGATCTTCTAAGTGGTACTGGTGTGTGTGCTTCACAAGGTCACCTTCTTCGCTTGATTGTTGATGCACACCAGTCTGCCAAGGACTCTGAGTTACGTCTTCATCATGTTCAACCTCAACTTCTCCGAATGTAGCTGAACTTGGAGATTGTAACTCGTCTTTGAAAAATGTCTGAGTCTGGCATACCTCTTTATGCGAGGACCACCACGAAGACGCCTCATCGAACACCACATTTCGGGATGTGTAGCATTTTCCAGTTGTAGGATCACACATCTCCACCCTTTTCTTTGACCGTCGTATCCTACAAAGATGCACCTAACAGCCTTTTTGTCCATTTTGCTACGTAAATGGTCAGGTACAAATACATAGCACACACATCCGAAAACACGAAAATAGCTAACTGTAGGTGTCTTGCTCCATAATTTCTCAAAGGTGAGAGAACAAAACCTTTGTTGAGAAGCCTGTTGACTATGAGGCTGCAATCTTCATTGCTTCCGCCCAAAACATCCCAAACATTCTTCGCATGAAGCATACTGCGACATATCTCTGCTAGGTGTCTGTTTTTCGTTCAGCCACACCATTCTGTGCTGCGGGGTGCTGGAACATGTGAACTGACGACATATTCGATGCTCTTGAAGGAATTTGAAGAACTCAGTCGAGGTATTCCCCCCCGTTGTCAGTGCGTAGACAACGAACTCCTCTATTGATCTCTGCTTCTGCTGCGTCTTTGAATTCTTTGAACTTCGTGAGAGTTTCAGATTTTTCCTTCATAAAGAAACCCATACAATATCTGGAAAAATCATCAATAAAAGTCACCATGTACCTCATCCCACCAATGGAGGCTTGCTTCACAGGACCAAACACATCAGAGTGAATTAAACTCCAATGGTTCCTTCGCCTTAATTTTGGACTCTTCATACGGCAGCTGAATGAGCTTTTCAAACTGACAGCCTGCACATACTGTGTCTGTCTTTACATCAAGTTGCGGAAGTCCTTTCAGCATTGACTTCTTCATCATCATATCTAGCTTGGAATAGCTAACATGACTTAGCCGCATATGCCATACTCTGCTGTCTCGTTTCTCCTTATCTTGTCTACGTATGCAGTTTCTGCAGACATCACGTAGACGACTCTACTCTTCGTCCCTTCATCACTGGCTCTTCTTGAATCTTAAGTTGCGATAAACCTTCACATCTTGTGGACTAAAAAGGACATAATGGCCTGAAGATGTTAGTTGTGCTACGGAAAGAAGATTCTTCTTCATACCTGGGACGTGGTAACATTTTGAAGCGGTGCCTCGATAGCACTATACTGGGGAGGAGCTACCGTATTACCAACATGAGCTATTGGTAGCTTAGAGTGTTTGCCGTCACCACCACACGACTTCCTTTGTATTCTGACAGGTTTTGCAGCTTTTCTTTGTCACCTGTCATATGGTTTGAGCAGCCCGAATCAACAATCAAACATTATCATAATCGATTCGGTCAGATGTTGTTGCCGGAAGAGCCATATCTTCTTCTTCTGCAGCAAGCAACGCCTCAACATCCCATTCTCTTCACTTTTGGACGTAGCAACATTACTCTCTACGGACCTTTTCTTCGCCCAGCATACTTTCGCCACATGACCCTTCTTGCCGCAGCTGTAACACTTCCCTTCAAACCTGTTACTGCTGCCACGATTCTTCGACACTTCCTCTGGCACGTGCATTGCCTTCACCTTGATGGCTTTTCGCCTTGTTCTCATTCCTCTTAGATCCAGAGAGCTGCTTAGGATTCCACCTGCTCTTTTTCGCGAAGAGCGCTTCCTCTTCACTTTTCAGCGAAACTCCACCCATTTGCTTGCCAGTGCTTCTTGACCAGCAAGCAAATCTCAAACTCAACAAGTGATGGCTGATTTTGCCATCCCTTACTGCAGCAACGAAGCCTCTGAATTCTGGTCTTAAACCATGGATGATTATTCTCTTCATCCTAGTTTCGCAATGGGAGCTTGTGGATCCAACTCAGAAATCTCTCGGCATAGCGACTTAACTTTGTGGAAGTACTGAGCAATCGTCATGTCGCGTTGCGCTATTGACAGGAGCTCGCTCTCAAGAAGTTGGAGCCTCGTGTCATTCTTCTTTGAGAACAGATTGGCAAGCGTATCCCAAGCTTCTTTGGGAGTTTTTTGAATCACGAATGTGCTCCAGCACATTTCTTCTACCGTTGTCTTCAAGGCAAACATGGCTTTGCCCGCTTTAATTTTCCAGTTCCGGAGAGTGCCATTCGCATCTTCTACTGCTGGTTGCAGGACTTCACTTCCAGTCACGCCCCCCAAATCTTGGCCTTGCATGTAAGACATCATACATGTAGACCAAGAATTATAATTTTGATAGTTGAGTCTTTAGCCCACCGATGACTTGCAGATCGCTCATCTTGCTGAGGGAGAATGCTCACGCAATAATATGCGAGAACCTGGCTCGATACCAGAGTGTTGAACAGAAAACTGCAGAGGGTACTAAAATTTGTAGAGAAGATTTTGTTGCTGCAAATTAACTATTGAATGCAAAGAAATGCCATTAAATAGGCTTACAAGATAGGTTTTGTTGCTACTTCTTTTGGCAAGACTCCACTACCCTTAGACTAGAACCATTGTTTCAACAGACCTAAGAAATAGGAACAAATGTGCAGACTAAGTAA